>JAEQBA010000182.1:21750-255601 GCA_019434445.1 Phalangium opilio | reverse complement strand
GGTGCGTCCAATATACTATTTTACAGATTCATGGGTGCGTCCATATACTATTTTACAGAAAACGCTTATATTTAAGTTAATTACTGATCAAATTAATTCAAATTGCCTACATCTACTAAGAATAATACGCTCTATAATATAAACGCGTTTAAAATTAATTTCTATCAAATATACTCAAATTTAAATTTAAGTGTATTTGATTTTGTACTCGGGAAAAGATGACTACAGGAGGCACTATTTTACAGAAAATGCGATTATTTTAGTTAATTACGGGTCAAATTAATTCAAATTCACTATACATAATCAGAAACGTGTTTGGTTTAATATACACTACTTAATAGTTAATAACTAGCTATTATTTCACTTAAATTCAGGGTGCTACAACACACTATTTTACAGATTCATGAGTGCGTCCAATATACTATTTTACAGATTCAGGGGTGCGTTTAATATACTATTTTACAGAAAACGCTTATATTTAAGTTGATTACTGATCAATTAATTCAAATTGCCTACATCTACTAAGAATATTACGCTCTATAATATAAACGCGTTTAAAAATTAATTTCTATCAAATATACTTAAATTTAAATTTAAGTGATTTGATTTTGTACTCGGAAAAGATCACTTACAGGAGGCACTATTTTACAGAAAATGCGATTATTTTAGTTAATTACGGGTCAAATTAATTCAAATTCTCTATACATAATCAGAAACGTGTTTGTTTAATATACATACTTAAATAGTTAATAACTAGCTATTATCTCACTTAAATTCAGGGTGCCTACAACACACTATTTTACAGTTTCATGGGTGCCTCCAAATATACTATTTTATAGAAAATACTTATATTTAAGTAAATTACGGGTCAAATTAATTCAAATTACTATACATAATCAGAAACGTGTTTGGTTTAAAATAACTAGCTATTATCTCACTTAAATTCAGGGTGCCTACACACGCTATTTTAGAGATTCATGGGTGCCTCCAATATACTATTTCACAGAAATGCTTATATTTAAGTTAATTACTGATCAAATTAATTCAAATTACCTACATCTACTAAGAATATTACGCTCTATAATATAAACGCGTTCAAAAATTAATTTCTATCAAATATACTTAAATTTAAATTAAAGTATATTTGATTTTGTACACGGGAAAAGATGACTTACAGGAGGCAATATTTTATAGAAAATGCGATTATTTAAGTTAATTACGGGTCAAATTAATTCAAATTCACTATACATAATCAGAAGCATGTTTGGTTTAATATACACTACTTAATAGTTAATAACTAGCTATTATTTCACTTAAATTCAGGGTGCCTACAACACACTATTTTACAGATACATGGGTGCGTCCAATATACTATTTTACAGATTCATGGGTGCGACCAATATACTATTTTACTGATTCATGGGTGCCTCCAATATACTATTTCACAGAAAATGCTTATATTTAAGTTAATTACTGATCAAATTAATTCAAATTACCTACATCTACTAAGAATATTACGCTCTATAATATAAAGGCGTTTAAAAATTAATTTCTATCAAATATACTTAAATTTAAATTAAAGTATATTTGATTTTGTACACGGGAAAAGATGACTTACAGGAGGCAATATTTAATAGAAAATGCGATTATTTAAGTTAATTACGGGTCAAATTAATTCAAATTCACTATACATAATCAGAAGCATGTTTGGTTTAATATACACTAATTAAATAGTTAATAACTCGCTATTATTTCACTTAATTCAGGGTGCCTACAACACACTGTTTTACAGATACATGGGTGCGTCCAATATACTATTTTACAGATTCATGGTGCGTCCAATATACTATTTTACAGATTCATGGGTGCGTCCAATATACTATTTTACAGATTCATGGGTGCGTCCAATATACTATTTTACAGAAAACGCTTATATTTAAGTTGATTACTGATCAAATTAATTCAAATTGCCTACATCTACTAAGAATATTACGCTCTATAATATAAACGCGTTTAAAAATTAATTTCTATCAAATATTTTAAATTTAAATTAAGTATATTTGATTTTGTACACGGGAAAAGATGACTTACAGGATGCAATATTTTATAGAAAATACGATTATTTAAGTTAATTACGGGTCAAATTAATTCAAATTCACTATACATAATCCGAAGCATGTTTGGTTTAATATACACTACTTAAATAGTTAATAACTAGCTATTATTTCACTTAAATTCAAGGTGCCTACAACACACTATTTTACAGATACATGGGTGCGTCCAATATACTATTTTACAGATTCATGGGTGCGTCCAATATGCTATTTTACAGAAAACGCTTATATTTAAGTTGATTACTGATCAAATTAATTCAAATTGCCTACATCTACTAAGAATAATACGCTCTATAATATAAACGCGTTTAAAAATTAATTTCTATCAAATATACTTAAATTTAAATTTAAGTGTATTTGATTTTGTACTCGGGAAAAGATGACATACAGGAGGCACTATTTTACAGAAAATGCGATTATTTTAGTTAATTACGGGTCAAATTAATTCAAATTCACTATACATAATCAGAAACGTGTCTGGTTTAATATACACTACTTAAATAGTTAATAACTAGCTATTATTTCACTTAAATTCAGGGTGCCTACAACACACTATTTTACAGATTCATGAGTGCGTCCAATATACTATTTTACAGATTCATGGGTGCGTTTAATATACTATTTTACAGAAAACGCTTATATTTAAGTTGATTACTGATCAAATTAATTCAAATTGCCTACATCTACTAAGAATATTACGCTCTATAATATAAACGCGTTTAAAAATTAATTTCTATCAAATATACTTAAATTTAAATTTAAGTGTATTTGATTTTGTACTCGGGAAAAGATGACTTACAGGAGGCACTATTTTACAGAAAATGCGATTATTTAGTTAATTACGGGTCAAATTAATTCAAATTCTCTATACATAATCAGAAACGTGTTTGGTTTAATATACACTACTTAAATAGTTAATAACTAGCTATTATCTCACTTAAATTCAGGGTGCCTACAACACACTATTTTACAGATTCATGGGTGCCTCCAAATATACTATTTTATAGAAATACTTATATTTAAGTAAATTACGGGTCAAATTAATTCAAATTTACTATACATAATCAGAAACGTGTTTGGTTTAAAATAACTAGCTATTATCTCACTTAAATTCAGGGTGCCTACAACACGCTATTTTAGAGGTTCATGGGTGCCTCCAATATACTATTTCACAGAAAATGCTTATATTTAAGTTAATTACTGATCAAATTAATTCAAATTACCTACATCTACTAAGAATATTACGCTCTATAATATAAACGCGTTCAAAAATTAATTTCTATCAAATATACTTAAATTTAAATTAAAGTATATTTGATTTTGTACACGGGAAAAGATGACTTACAGGAGGCAATATTTTATAGAAAATGCGATTATTTAAGTTAATTACGGGTCAAATTAATTCAAATTCACTATACATAATCAGAAGCATGTTTGGTTTAATATGCACTACTTAAATAGTTAATAACTAGCTATTATTTCACTTAAATTCAGGGTGCCTACAACACACTATTTTACAGATACATGGGTGCGTCCAATATACTATTTTACAGATTCATAGGTGCGTCCAATATACTATTTTACAGATTCATGGGTGCCTCCAATATACTATTTCACAGAAAATGCTTATATTTAAGTTAATTACTGATCAAATTAATTCAAATTACCTACATCTACTAAGATTATTACGCTCTATAATATAATGGCGTTTAAAAATTAATTTCTATCAAATATACTTAAATTTAAATTTAAGTATATTTGATTTTGTACACGGGAAAAGATGACTTACAGGAGGCAATATTTAATAGAAAATGCGATTATTTAAGTTAATTACGGGTCAAATTAATTCAAATTCACTATACATAATCAGAAGCATGTTTGGTTTAATATACACTACTTAAATAGTTAATAACTAGCTATTATTTACTTAAATTCAGGGTGCCTACAACACACTATTTTACAGATACATGGGTGCGTCCAATATACTATTTTACAGATTCATGGGTGCGTCCAATATACTATTTTACAGATTCATGGGTGCGTCCAATATACTATTTTACAGAAAACGCTATATTTAAGTTGATTACTGATCAAATTAATTCAAATTGCCTATATCTACTAAGAATATTACGCTCTATAATATAAACGCGTTTAAAAATTAATTTCTATCAAATATTTTAAATTTAAATTAAAGTATATTTGATTTTGTACACGGGAAAAGATGACTTACAGGATGCAATATTTTATAGAAAATACGATTATTTAAGTTAATTACGGGTCAAATTAATTCAAATTCACTATACATAATCAGAAGCATGTTTGGTTTAATATACACTACTTAAATAGTTAATAACTAGCTATTATTTCACTTAAATTCAGGGTGCCTACAACACACTATTTTACAGATACATGGTGCGTCCAATATACTATTTTACAGATTCATGGGTGCGTCCAATATACTATTTTACAGAAAACGCTTATATTTAAGTTGATTACTGATCAAATAATTCAAATTGCCTACATCTACTAAGAATATTACGCTCTATAATATAAACGCGTTTAAAAATTAATTTCTATCAAATATACTTAAATTTAAATTAAAGTATATTTTATTTTGTACACGGGACAAGATGACTTACAGGAGGCAATATTTTATAGAAAATGCGATTATTTAGTTAATTACGGGTCAAATTAATTCAAATTCTCTATACATAATCAGAAACGTGTTTGGTTTAATATACACTACTTAAATAGTTATAACTAGCTATTATCTCACTTAAATTCAGGGTGCCTACAACACACTGTTTTACAGATTCATGGGTGCCTCCAAATATACTATTTTATAGAAAATACTTATATTTAAGTAAATTACGGGTCAAATTAATTCAAATTTACTATACATAATCAGAAACGTGTTTGGTTTAAAATTACTAGCTATTATCTCACTTAAATTCAGGGTGCCTACAACAGGCTATTTTAGAGATTCATGGGTGCCTCCAATATACTATTTCACAGAAAATGCTTATATTTAAGCTAATTACTGATCAAATTAATTCAAATTACCTACATCTACTAAGAATATTACGCTCTATAATATAAACGCGTTTAAAAATTAATTTCTATCAAATATACTTAAATTTAAATTAAAGTATATTTGATTTTGTACACGGGAAAAGATGACTTACAGGAGGCAATATTTTATAGAAAATGCGATTATTTAAGTTAATTACGGGTCAAATTAATTCAAATTCACTATACATAATCAGAAGCATGTTTGGTTTAATATACACTACTTAAATAGTTAATACCTAGCTATTATTTCACTTAAATTCAGGGTGCCTACAACACAATATTTTACAGATACATGGGTGCGTCCAATATACTATTTTACAGATTCATGGGTGCGTCCAATATACTATTTTACAGATTCATGGGTGCGTCCAATATACTATTTTACAGAAAACGCTTATATTTAAGTTGATTACTGATCAAATTAATTCAAATTGCCTACATCTACTAAGAATATTACGCTTTATAATATAAACGCGTTTAAAAATTAATTTCTATCGAATATACTTAAATTTAAATTAAAGTATATTTGATTTTGTACACGGGAAAAGATGACTTACAGGAGGCAATATTTTATAGAAAATGCGATTATTTAAGTTAATTACGGGTCAAATTAATTCAAATTCACTATACATAATCAGAAGCATGTTTGGTTTAATATACACTACTTAAATAGTTAATAACTAGCTATTAATTCACTTAAATTCAGGGTGCCTACAACACACTATTTTACAGATACATGGGTGCGTCCAATATACTATTTTACAGATTCATGGGTGCGTCCAATATACTATTTTACAGAAAACGCTTATATTTAAGTTAATTACTGATCAAATTAATTCAAATTGCCTACATCTACTAAGAATATTACGCTCTATAATATAAACGCGTTTAAAAATTAATTTCTATCAAATATACTTAAATTTAAATTAAAGTATATTTGATTTTGTACACGGGAAAAGATGACTTACAGGAGGCAATATTTTATAGAAAATGCGATTATTTAAGTTAATTACGGGTCAAATTAATTCAAATTCACTATACATAATCAGAAACATGTTTGGTTTAATATACACTACTTAAATAGTTAATAACTAGCTATTATTTCACTTAAATTCAGGGTGCCTACATCACACTATTTTACAGATACATGGGTGCGTCCAATATACTATTTTACAGATTCATAATAATAATAATAATCTAAGCTTTGCCTACGAAGGGATTTCCACACTAAGCCTGTGGCTTGTTTACAGGTGGGTCCCTTTACAATGCATAGAGGGGTGGTGGCTAGCCCCTATGCCACAGCTAACCTACAGCGCCCTATACTAACTATTACCGTTAACCTCGGCAAGTTTTGATGGAAAGGAGAAACCGGGTTAGACCGCGGAGGAAAACTCCTTTAACAAGCGGGGAGAGAACTTGCAAACTCTACGCAGAAGGATTTGTTCCCAGATTTTCACCCGGTGCCACAGTCCGGGATCGAACCCGGGATCCTCTTGCTGCGAGGCGAAAGCGCTAACCGCTACGCCACCCCAACCAATGGGTGCGTCCAATATACTATTTTACAGAAAACGCTTATATTTAAGTTAATTACTGATCAAATTAATTCAAATTGCCTACATCTACTAAGAATATTACGCTCTATAATATAAACGCGTTTAAAAATTAATTTCTATCAAATATACTTAAATTTAAATTTAATTGTATTTGATTTTGTACTCGGGAAAAGATGACTTACAGGAGGAACTATTTTACAGAAAATGCGATTATTTTAGTTAATTACGCGTCAAATTAATTCAAATTCTCTATACATAATCAGAATCGTGTTTGGTTTAATATACACTACTTAAATAGTTAATAACTAGCTATTATCTCACTTAAATTCAGGGTGCCTACAACACACTATTTTACAGATTCATGGGTGCCTCCAAATATACTATTTTATAGAAAATACTTATATTTAAGTAAATTACGGGTCAAATTAATTCAAATTTACTATACATAATCAGAAACGTGTTTGGTTTTAAATAACTAGCTATTATCTCACTTAAATTCAGGGTGCCTACAACACGCTATTTTAGAGATTCATGGGTGCCTCCAATATACTATTTTACAGAAAACGCTTATATTTAAGTTAATTACTGATCAAAATAATTCAAATTGCCTACATCTACTAAGAATATTACGCTCTATAATATAAACGCGTTTAAAAATTAATTTCTATCAAATATACTTAAATTTAAATTTAAGTATATTTGATTTTGTACTCGGGAAAAGATGACTTACAGGAGGCACTATTTGACAGAAAATGCGATTATTTTAGTTAATTACGGTTCAAATTAATTCAAATTCACTACACATAATCAGAAACGTGTTTGGTTTAATATACACTACTTAAATAGTTAATAACTAGCTATTATTTGACTTAAATTCAGGGTGCCTACAACACACTATTTTACAGATTCATGGGTGCGTCCAATATACTATTTTACAGATTCATGGGTGCGTCCAATATACTATTTTACAGAAAACGCTTATATTTAAGTTGATTACTGATCAAATTAATTCAAATTGCCTACATCTACTAAGAATATTACGCTCTATAATATAAACGCGTTTAAAAATTAATTTCTATCAAATATACTTAAATTTAAATTTAATTGTATTTGATTTTGTACTCGGGAAAAGATGACTTACAGGAGGAACTATTTTACAGAAAATGCGATTATTTTAGTTAATTACGCGTCAAATTAATTCAAATTCTCTATACATAATCAGAATCGTGTTTGGTTTAATATACACTACTTAAATAGTTAATAACTAGCTATTATCTCACTTAAATTCCGGGTGCCTACAACACACTATTTTACAGATTCATGGGTGCCTCCAATATACTATTTTATAGAAAATACTTATATTTAAGTAATTACGGGTCAAATTAATTCAAATTTACTATACATAATCAGAAACGTGTTTGGTTTAAAATAACTAGCTATTATCTCACTTAAATTCAGGGTGCCTACAACACGCTATTTTAGAGATTCATGGGTGCCTCCAATATAGTATTTTACAGAAAACGCTTATATTTAAGTTAATTACTGATCAAATTAATTCAAATTGCCTACATCTACTAAGAATATTACGCTCTATAATATAAACGCGTTTAAAAATTAATTTCTATCAAATATACTTAAATTTAAATTTAAGTATATTTGATTTTGTACTCGGGAAAAGATGACTTACAGGAGGCACTATTTGACAGAAAATACGATTATTTTAGTTAATTACGGGTCAAATTAATTCAAATTCACTACACATAATCAGAAACGTGTTTGGTTTAATATACACTACTTAAATAGTTAATAACTAGCTATTATTTCACTTAAATTCAGGGTGCCTACAACACACTATTTTACAGATTCATGGGTGCGTCCAATATACTATTTTACAGATTCATGGGTGCGTCCAATATACTATTTTACAGAAAACGCTTATATTTAAGTTGATTACTGATCAATTTAATTCAAATTGCCTACATCTACTAAGAATATTACGCTCTATAATATAAACGCGTTTAAAAATTAATTTCTATCAAATATACTTAAATTTAAATTAAAGTATATTAGATTTTGTACACGGGAAAAGATGACTTACAGGAGGCAATATTTTATAGAAAATGCGATTATTTAAGTTAATTACGGGTCAAATTAATTCAAATTCTCTATACATAATCAGAAACGTGTTTGGTTTAATATACACTACTTAAATAGTTAATAACTAGCTATTATCTCACTTAAATTCAGGGTGCCTACGACACACTATTTTACAGATTCATGGGTGCCTCCAAATATACTATTTTATAGAAAATACTTATATTTAAGTAAATTACGGGTCAAATTAATTCAAATTTACTATACATGATCAGAAACGTGTTTGGTTTAAAATAACTAGCTATTATCTCACTTAAATTCAGGGTGCCTACAACACGCTATTTTAGAGATTCATGGGTGCCTCCAATATACTATTTCACAGAAAATGCTTATATTTAAGTTAATTACTGATCAAATTAATTCAAATTACCTACATCTACTAAGAATATTACGCTCTATAATATAAACGCGTTTAAAAATTAATTTCTATCAAATATACTTAAATTTAAATTAAAGTATATTTGATTTTGTACACGGGAAAAGATGACTTACAGGAGGCAATATTTTATAGAAAATGCGATTATTTAAGTTAATTACGGGTCAAATTAATTCAAATTCACTATACATAATCAGAAGCATGTTTGGTTTAATATACACTACTTAAATAGTTAATAACTAGCTATTATTTCACTTAAATTCAGGGTGCCTACAACACACTATTTTACAGATACATGGGTGCGTCCAATATACTATTTTACAGATTCATGGGTGCGTCCAATATACTATTTTACAGAAAACGCTTATATTTAAGTTAATTACTGATCAAATTAATTCAAATTGCCTACATCTACTAAGAATATTACGCTCTATAATATAAACGCGTTTAAAAATTTATTTCTATCAAATATACTTAAATTTAAATTTAAGTGTATTTGATTTTGTACTCGGGAAAAGATGACTTACAGGAGGCACTATTTTACAGAAAATGCGATTATTTTAGTTAATTACGGGTCAAATTAATTCAAATTCTTTATACATAATCAGAAACGTGTTTGGTTTAATATACACTACTTAAATAGTTAATAACTAGCTATTATCTCACTTAAATTCAGGGTGCCTACAACACACTATTTTACAGATTCATGGGTGCCTCCAAATATACTATTTTATAGAAAATACTTATATTTAAGTAAATTATGGGTCAAATTAATTCAAATTTACTATACATAATCAGAAACGTGTTTGGTTTAAAATAACTAGCTATTATCTCACTTAAATTCAGGGTGCCTACAATACGCTATTTTAGAGATTCATGGGTGCCTCCAATATACTATTTCACAGAAAATGCTTATATTTAAGTTAATTACTGATCAAATTAGTTCAAATTACCTACATCTACTAAGAACATTACGCTCTATAATATAAACGCGTTTAAAAATTAATTTCAATCAAATATACTTTAATTTAAATTTAAGTATATTTGATTTTGTACTCGGGAAAAGATGACTTACAGGAGGCACTATTTTACAGAAAATGCGATTATTTAAGTTAATTACGGGTCAAATTAATTCAAATTCACTATACATAATCAGAAGCAGGTTCGGTTTAATATACACTACTTAAATAGTTAATAACTAGCTATTTTCTCACTTAAATTCAGGGTGCCTACAACACACTATTTTGCAGATTCATGGGTGCCTCCAAATATACTATTTCACAGAAAATGCTTATATTTAATTAAATTACGGGTCAAATTTGTTTAAATTCAATAGTTCTATTGAGAATATTACGCTGTTTAATATAAACGCGTTTAAAAATAAATTTCTATTAAATATACACCCGTGGGTTTTGCGGGGGGGGAGTACCTCTGGCACCACCACGTACCACTGAGATTAACAGAATCACGGAGGCTAGGATATTTCTCTTCGAAACAGTGATAAACAACTTTATAGGAATGCAACCCCTTTGAAAACAGGTTAAATTAAAATGTTTCTTGTCCGTGTGATGGCGCTAAGAGTCCATGTCAAAATTTGCTATTCATTTCCTCTTGCTTGTTGGTCGATCCGATTCTCTCGCAGCGTTGGCGACATACGCGAATCTTCCTTGTTCAAGGTTGGTTGGAGCTTTGTGGTTCCGGGTTTTATCTTGTCTCGCTAGAGAAGATTTGTTTTTATTTTTGCGCGTATTGAATGTGCGAAAGTTTTTCTCACCCCTTTTTTACTTGCTGGGTGGTGGTATATCTGCATTCTTTGGCAATTGAATGCCAAATAATATTTTTCTTCAAGAAACTAGAATCTTGGGCCGTTTTGGTCTTAAGCTCTGCTAGTTAAAAACACTTAATAAGTGACCCTGTGGACTCGCAGTTTTTGCGTTCTGACCACATAAAGGGAATTTTAAAAAAGATATGCCCCAAGGCATATTAACGCTTTTTGCAGTGTGATATTGTCTTTAACAAAACCCGAAATTAGGGATATTCACACCGGCAACGCCAGTTCCATTCCCGCTACCAATAAGCAAGGGCGTGGAAAAGTAGAGGAAAAATATCGATAGCTTAACAACAATCGTAGTGGCGCAAACGTAGAGTATCCGCATCCCACACCGGAGTCGTCAGTCACTCGTAAGTTCGAGCCCAGCTAGCTCCGTAAGACCGCATTTTCTCGTTGAAAATATGATCGAATTTAGTATAGATGTCGCTAGTGCGGTGGAGGATCAAATTCCGGCGAGCTCTGCCGCGAAATTTAAATTTACGAAAATGTACGCGAACGCGAAACAGCCAGCCAGCCTGCCTGCCTGCTTGCCTGCCTGCCTGCTTGCCTGCCTGCCTGCCTGCCTGCTTGCCAGCCAGCCTGCTTCCAGGGGTCGCCGTAATAAGCTTATTGCTATAGGCAAAAAGCTTAAAAACTAGAATCTTAGGCCGTTTTGATCTTAAGCTCTGCTAGATCCAAACACTTAAAAAGTGACCCTGTGGACTCGTAGTTTTTGCGTTCTGACCATATAAAGGGAATTTTAAAAAACTAGAATCTTAGGCCGTTTTGGTCTTAAGCTCTCCTAGTTCCAAACACTTAATAAGTGACCCTGTGGACTCGCAGTTTTTGCGTTCTAACCATATAAAGGGAATTTTAAAAAACTAGAATCTTAGGCCGTTTTGGTCTTAAGCTCTCCTAGTTCCAAACACTTAATAAAGTGACCTCTGGACCCGCAGTTTTTGCGTGCTGACCATATAACGGGAATTTTAAAAAACTAGAATCTAAGGCCGTTTTTTTCTTAAGCTCTCCTATTCAAAACACTTAAGAAAGTGACCTCTGGACCCGCAGTTTTTGCGTGCTGACCATATAAAGGGAATTTTAAAAAACTAGAATCTAAGGCCGTTTTTTTCTTAAGCTCTCCTATTCAAAAGAATCAAAACACTTAAGAAAGTGACCTGTGGTAGGACTGTTCACGAACTCGAGCCAGCTCGCAATCGTGACGAGCGAGCCGCCACTTTTGCGGCTCGATTAATTAACGAGCGAGCTTTTTTATGGTCGAGCCGAGCCGAGCCGACAGGCATCGAGCCACTACGACTCGCCAGCCGGCTCCCGAGCTTAGTCACTGATATAGTGCTTTCTTTTTAGTCTTTATTCTCTCCACCGATAGCTTTCCGATGTATTTTTACATGAAATAAAGCGTGGGAAAAATCTATCGTCTCTAGCCTTGAGCATATTTTACCGAGCGGGTTTTACTGAACCACTACGTTCCTAAACATGAGATGGCATTTATAATCGTTCTCAAAATTGACGTTGGTAGTAGCAATGTTTTTAAACATGCATATATTAATCGAGCCAGCTCGGCTCGGCTCGATCATTTTCGAGCCGAGCCAAGACCCAGCTCGGCTCGAGTCGAGTCGAGCCGAGCCGCCGTTTTTTTGACTCGAGCCGAGCCGAGCTTTTAAAAAGCTCGCTCAGCTCGGCTCGTGAACAGTCCTAGACTCCTGTGGACTGTCGATATAAAGTTAATTTAATACTGAAATATGATTCCCTGTGAAACTGATTTGAACATTAGCATCTCTAAAGAGCGCGCATTGACGAAAGCGAAAAATGGCTCTCTCAAACATATGTCAGATCAAATTCCACGAGAGTTGATCAAAGGCGGAAACATATTTGTTTAAATGGTAAATGATGATCGCCCAGAGGAATATTTACTAAAACAAGATGGCAGGTTATGGAGAGCAAGGGCATCTACCAAAAATAGAGACAATCACGCAGTGATTAAACGGTATTTCCATATACGAACTGGTAATGGGCGAGAAGCTCACTCAGTTAATTTTAAAAGGGAAATTTATACGCTACGGAATGTAGATAATGTATATCGCATCATTATTCACTACATTGGTGATGAGAAAGTGGGGATATCGCGCCAAAATAATGAGAAGTCAATGAATAAACCTTGTCTAGTACAGACCCTTGATCAAGAGCCAAACTCTCATAAAGAGACGGTGTCTACAATACCCCTCATGGAAGGTACAGTTCCAGAATCTGAGCAATTAGATAAAAGTCGTAGTGAAACATTTCACGCTTCAGATATTCATAAAGCAAGACTCTGCCGGCCTTCACTTTACTCTGTAATTGCACTAAGGCAAACCGTATTTCAAGAAACTTTACGAAATTTCTCAATAGAAAAAGATGTTAGAGTGATTGGCGCGCACAAAAAAGCCATAAATCTGGCCAATCACCTGCTTAAAGCGAAACACGCCAAGCAATACATATCTTGAAAGACCACACAAAATCTTGGTGGTTTTTACGTAACGACTATTTCAATGCGCAATATTGAAATGAAGGACGATCCACAATTCGATGCGTGCTTCCTACTTCATCAAAATGTTATCGTGGCAACGTCATTTTCGGACGAATTCCTTTTAAATGAATTACATTTAGAAAAATTCGGCAAATTGGTTCCTATTGTGACTGATGATTGAGAGAGAGTTACGTTTGATAGCTTGCGCACGCCGCAAGAAAATATTTTATTTTGTACTAGTAAAATTTTCAATGACGTCACAGTTTATCTAAAAGAAAATTGCGTAACCAACATTGACCATTATGTTGCTCAACTTAACAAATTAATTGACTCCATAACAGTGAATGAATTTGAAATTCCATATGAACATAAGTAACATAATAAACATAAGTATGACACTTCCCATTGTTTCAATGTTAAATTTGTAAGTCACTGAGTGTTTCATTAGTATAGATAAATGTTTTTAAGAAGAAAAGAGTGAGTAACTAACAAATCATACATGAATCCTTGGTATTTATAGCCATTGGCTCTTTCTCGCTGAAACGTAGTTGAATTTTTGTCCAATTACAGCAGTTAATAAAAATAGTCCTGTTATAAAATAGTGCTCGTCGTCTGCACTCTGCAGACGACGAGCACGTCTGGTGTCGGGAACGAAAACAAGTTCGGTTTACGGTTTCTTTAAGTTAATTATTTCATTATTGAAAAGTTTAAAATGGTTCTTGCTAAGAAATCGGTTTCTACTCAATGTAACCTTCAAATACGTCAGCCGGTGTTATGTTAAGTAGCTAAAACTCAAACTGTAAAGGAGATTATCGCTAAGCCTTTGTCACAATTTCAACAAACGGATAGAGTTTCAACATATGATTTTTGTCATCAAGTTTGTTTAAATGATAAATGTACCTCAAACGTTTGTTTACAAACAGATGATAAATTTACGCTATTCCCTTTTGAAATTGGTAATGGGTTCAGAAAACTCAGTGTCTTACATATGAATCTGTTATTCTCAGTGAAATTATCATCGACAAATCAGGTTAGTAAAAGTTTCCTCTTTTCAAATAAATAGAAAAACAGCTAGTATTTACATAATTTGTTTTCAGGTCATTCTAGAAATAACTAAAAAAGGCTCATTTGATTCGCACTTCAATCAAGAACCATTTAAAAATGTTTGTGATTCAGCCGGAATAATGAAACTCTGCGTGCTCTTTATTGGAATTGTGAATGAATTTTCCGTGTTAATAGATGACAAGTTTGACAATAGAGGTGTTTCTAAGGTATTAATGGAATTCGCTGATGAAAAACAAGTGTTTTGTACTGGTCTGGGATTTGACACTGGTGATGTTTTGAAGAATTTATCCAGAACTCCCAGTAATATGCTGGTTTACAATACCCCCGTGATATGTTACAAAGCCAAAAAATGCGAAGGCTTATTTTTAAGACCAAACAACGTATTAGGAAATTGTTGTGTCGCTTGTAAGGGTTTGGCGAGGTATTTAAAAGTTTGTGTCAAACGAAGAAATGATAGTTTAAAATCTCCACTGCGTAAAAGAAGAATTGATCCTAGTTCAACTTGTCGCAGTGACTTCTTATCCCCGGAAAGCTTAGCCACGAAACGAAGGCGAACCCTTTACAGGTATCGAAATATTAAAACAAAAGTGGACAAACTTAAAGGAAAAATTAATGCAATGAAAATAACATTAAACAATAAACAACACGAGCAAATGAAATCAGTTACAAGAATCGTTAAAGAAAGGTTTTCGCACGTCCTTGATGAAGTTTTGACAGTTGACGATATGGAAAACAACAAGAATGTCGTGAACTCCTCCGCGAAACTTATGATAAAGACTGCAAGAAGCATTTAGAAGAGGAAAAAGCTGCATTCTTTGACGATCAAACAAGAAACGGTACTTATCGCTAGTAATTAAAGGGAAAGTTAAGAGGAAAATTAAATGTTCACTTGATTGTCCTCTTCTCCATCCCTTCAATTTGATTTTGTTGGGTGAGATGTAATCATATATTATTGTTTATATATAGTTTCTGGTTCCAAAGGGAATAGATGGAATTTAGTCACATATCGATTAGTAATGGCTGTAGCATGTCGGAGCAAAGCTGCGTATGAAGCGTTACAGAGTTTTAAATTTTTGAACCTCCCTTCATGGCGTTCAATCCAAAGAAAAACAGCCAAGAACTTGGATAAACCTGGTGTTGATTATGAAAAACTCCAAGAACAAAAATCATGTTATGATTTATTTGTTGGAGAACAAACGCAACTAGGGTTTAATGAGCTGAAAGCCGATGGAGTTTTAATCTTTGACGAAGTGAACGTGGCAGCTAAGGTCGTATGGAATAGCAAGAACCATGAATTCATGGGTCTTGCAATGCCATCTTACGAATATCCATATCTTCAAGATTTATATGAAGAAATCAATCCTGACAAAAACATTAAAAAATCCAACTACATGCTCCAGTTCTTGTGGCGTGACCTCACTGCGAATTATGACATTATAGGACCATACTTTGCTCTCGCTTCCACCGCTGATATTCAATTTACTCTTGCGTGTTTAATCGAAGTTTTGAAAGCTTTTCAGTTCACTGGATTTAACGTGGCGAGTTTGGTGTGCGATGGAGCTAGTTCCAATCTTAGTGTAATAAAACTCCTCGCTGAGCTTTACGGAACATTCAGTTTTGAAAATAATGATGGAGAGATTGACATTTCCATAAACCCATCATTCCCCAATCCATTTAATCTGGATCGCAATATATATTTTATTATATGTCCATCACACCAGGTATAGTTTTTTCTTTTGATTTGTTTTTGGGAACCTTAAAAATGATATTTTTGTAATATTTTATTTAGCTTAAAAATATGATAAACGCATTATTTTCTTCCGATCCTTTACGAGCGAAGAAATTTTTAAACCTAGGAGTGGAATTTGGATGGAAGCAGATTGTTGACCTCAAGGCAAGGGATGATGAAAACCGACGCCGAGGAGTGGCGCGGAAAGTTCCACAGCTACTTCAAAGTTTTGTGGAGCGTGATTCTTGGACCAAGTTGAACGTTAAACCTGCTCGAATTTTACAAGTATTTTGGTTTTTCCAGATTAAGGCGTAAACTTTTACTAATTTATTAAAATGTTTTTATTTTTTAGCAAAATGATGTTCTATCTGCGATATACGAACACGCCAACCCTAAATCAGACGTCAAACCTGAAGACTACGACCAGAGTATGGCTACCTTCGCTTATCTGAAAGCGTGTCAAAATCTCTTTGAAAAGGGGATGCTTTCGAAGACTGCAATTAAATCGCCATCTAGTGATGTTATTCATAACATAAGAGAGGGCCTTAACTACTTCTCGGTTTGGTTAAAATACCTTTTACGTAAGATTCTACAAATATTTTTCATTTATAATAAGCCTTTTCAAAATATGTAGCCGGGGGAAAAAGCAGAGATGGAAGGCATTTTTCCCTCCCTAATTTCTACGCGCGCACTTGTGAAACGTCATTATTAAAATCGCCTATTGCTTCATTTACATTCTTTTATGTACGATACAGGTGAATTTCCAGACTTCAACCCGAGTAGTCCACGCCAGAAATTATTCATTTCTTTTCAGGTATTTGAAAATGGACAAATTATAGACTTCATTCTCCCTTCCAAGAGTTATTGCATAATCTTCATTTTTACTAATGTTTCAGACATGGAGTCTATTAAGAATTATGGTTTTTGGAATGGAAGGCCTTGTGAAGGAATTTTTTCAAGTATACAAGGACAATTACTACCTGTGCCCTTTAAGAATAAACAGCAGCGCAGTAGAAACACTTTTTTCACAAATTAAACACAACGCAGGTGGAAAGGTATCTGGCGTGAACTTTAGCACAGCACGAAAAAATACCTTAACTAACCGTGATATTAGAGGGCATCACAGTGGACGTGGATATGGGGACACCAAACTTTATTTTAAGCAATCATTTCAAAATAAGTTAGGACTGCAAAAAAAAACCACTTAAAACCAAATAGTAAAAATCACAAATTTTATTGCTTCCAGTCCCAATAACACTTTAATAAAACTAATTTTACCATAAATAATTTTGTAAATGTTGCGGTGCTCTGCGTTGCCTACCACTACGTTCATAATTGTTTTGGGGTTTAATGACTGAATTATCACAAGTTTTCACTTTCTTATATGATTTTGACATAGGGGGAACAGACTGATTAGCTTCTTTCGATGTTGACAGTGGTAAATTTTTTAAAGGCACACAATCATCTCTGTCACATATTTTTCTTTTGTCGTTCTTTGGTGGAGTTTCGGGGTCAATATCAAAATTATCACAGAGTTTTTTTTGGGTTAATTTCTTAATCTTTGGCACATTCCTCGTGGGAGTAATTTCATTTGAATGACGTGACTCTTTGGTTTTTATTATTTCCTTAATTGGAGTGGTTGAGACATCAGGCTTACAGACCTTAGTGGGTGATTGTCGTAGGTTCATCATCTGAACAAAATTATTGATAACACAGTTTGTCGTTCCTTTTTGCTCTTCGCCCATTTGTGTGGTTTCCACCAAACCACCTGTTTCTGGTACATATGGACTAGAAATAATTTGCGGTAGGTCAATTTCTGAGGTATCGTCATTTAATTTATAATTAGAAACAACTTCGTCAATAACTGATATCACTGAAGCCATGACGGACTTCGATAGCTTTTTCTTTCTAGGAACATTTTTCAAGCAGGGTGTTCTAGGAACGTTTTTTTCGCTCTTATCTTTACCTTTCTTGGCCAATACATAAAGTTTGTCTCTTAGGGCACTGTTATAAAGCACATTCTTTATTTAGATTAAAATACCGACTTGGTTCTTTATTGTTATCTAACTTATCAAGTCTAGTTACATTGTAAAAGTGGTCTCTCGTCTTAACAAGATCGTCAGCTTCCACTCAATGTGGTCACGTGTTCTCCTAGTTCGGTTCAATTCTAAACTGTAACCTCTTCTAGTTCGGTTCAGTTCTAAACTGTAACATCTTTCTTTCTTTATAAACTTTAAACATTTCCAAAAATTTTAATTTTAACTTATTTAATTTTAGCATTAACATTAACATTTTTTTTTTTTTTAAAAAAAGTCTTATTGATAACGTTTGGGCGGGATATTTAATCTACCACTTCTTGTTGCTGGAAATGACTGCGTTGAGATATTAGAGCTTGGAAATGCCGTTCTTTGCGGAGGTCGTTTATGTATGATCAGAGGCCTAAGTATGTCCGTTGCTCCTTCCCTTGATGTTGCCAACGTTACATTTGGATGTTTCACTAATGTGGTGTTTTGTTGTTGTTGTGGTCTATCATATATTTGTAATGCACGATGTCCTTGTCTCTGTGTTGGTTCCTTTTGTTTCTGTTGTATGCCGTCCGGATCCTCTTGCATTTGCTCCTGATTTTGGTAGCGTTTAGTAATTTCCCTCTGTTCGGGTTCCTTTTGTGTTCTATTTATATTTAATTTTGTTGTTGCCATTGGTGACTTTGTTTCGTTCGTGGGTGTTACAATGCGAGTATGTGTCCATTTGTGAGTATTTTCAAGTCTTCCAGCGGTCCTTGAAACTATATTAGTTCTGGGGCGTAAATGAATTCTTGTTCTACGATAAGTCTGTCCTTGTGGAGTTATTATCGTATAGGAGTTAGGTTCGGGACCAATTTTCTTGATTACTGCTGGTAGCCAGTTTCTGTGGCTCGCAAAGTATAGCACTTCTTGTCCTTGTTGTAAAACTGGTAGATTTTTTGTTGAGCGTGAGTTGTATCGGTTAATCATTTCTTTTTGATGTAGTTTTAATGTATTCCTGGCTTGTTGCAGATTATATTTTGGTTGTAGAGTTTCGGTTGTTGTTGTTAATGGTGTTCGAATTCTACGTCCCATACATAATTCCGCTGGGGAAGGCAGGTCCAGTTTCGGGGTAGTGCGATAGTTTAACAGAACTTGTTGCAAATCTCTTCCATCCTGTTGTGCTTTTACCAACGAATTTTTTATGGTTTGAATGGATCTTTCAACCATACCGTTAGATTGCGGGTGATATGGTGAGGATGTGATATGTTCTACCGACCATTGTTCCATGGCTTGAGCAAATTCCCGAGAACCAAATGGAGGTCCATTATCAGATATGAGGCGTTGCGGGGCGCCATGACGTGAAAACTGACAAGTTAGGAATTTAATTACTGAGTTTGAATTTGTGGATCCCATTTCTTGAGCTTCAATATATTTAGAAAAATAATCCACTAGGAGAATATAATTTTGTGATCCTAATTTAAATAGCTCAACGCCTGCTGCTTCCCATGGGAGATTCGGTAACTGATGTGGAGTCAGTGGAATTTTCTGATTTGCTCTAGCTCGATTATTGCAAATTGGGCATGCGCGAATGAATTCAGTTAAATCTTGAGTAATCGTTGGCCAGAATACATTGATTTTGGCTTTTGCGAGGCATGCATTTATACCTTGATGCGTCCCATGTATGTCCCTCATAGTTTGTGTCCTCATTGCTGTTGGTATGACCAATGTGGTTCCCCGATAAAGCAGATCTCGAACAGTATGTAATTCATCTTGATGAGGCCAGTACGGTTTGAGTTCCGCACTTAGTGCTTTATGGGTGCGAGGCCATCCCGTTTTTGACATCTCTTGAATCTTGGTTAATAAAGGATCTTCAGCGGTAGCCTTTTTGTATTTTTCGTGATTGCTTGTGGATAGTGCTGTAATAGCATGAATCGCTGTGTGGGGTCCTTCCAAGTTATCCGTGTTAATGAGTACATGTTTTTGAGGAGTTCGAGATAGCATGTCAGCGATATGAAGCTGCTTGCCAGGTACATATACCAGTGTAACTTGGTATCGGAACAATCTCATTAGGAGTCTCTGCAGTCTTGGTGATATCAAATGCAATGGTTTCTTTGAAATTCCAATGAGTGGGTTGTGGTCTATTTACGGTGATGGCGGTACCAGCGATGAAATAGTGAAAATGCTCACAAGCGAAGACAATAGCCAGGAGCTCTTTTTCAATTTGAGCATAGCGTGATTGTGTTGCATTAAAACTTGTTGATGCATATTCAACTGGATGGCCTTCTTGCATTAAGACCGCTCCTGCCCCGATTTGACTGGCATCCACTGATAAGACTATTTTAGCTTTCGGATTGAAATAAGCCAAAACTGGTGCTGTGGAGGCGATTTCTTCAGTTGATCGTAATGGTGCTGGTGATCAGGTTCCCATTGAAATAGTGCATCTTTCTTCAGAAGGTTACGGAGAGGAGCTGTATGGCGGTTGGCATCTGGTATAAATTTGGCTATATAATTTATCATCCCCAGAAAGCTTTGGAGGGCTGGTTTGTCTGTTGGTGAAGGAAGCAAACTTATAGCTGCCACTTTGGCGGGGTCAGGTGTGATGCCAGAAGCATTGATGTGATGACCCAAATATTTTATTGCAGGTACGGCTAGTTGCATTTTTGTAGAGTTGAATTTTAGGCCATAAGTTAATGCACAATCCAGAATTGTTATGAGTCGTGCTGTATGTTGCTTCTCATCAGTGGTAGCGATCAAAAAATCATCAGTGGAGATGTGAACGTCAGGGAAATCTGATACTGGGTATAAAGAACGCATGGCATGTTGACAGATTTCTGTTCCAGTCACAATACCATAAGGGAGCCTGGTGAAACGAAATCGTCCATAAGGTGTTGCAAAAGTACATAATTTGGAGCTAGTTTCTGTGAGTTTTATTTGCCAAAAAGCGCTCATTGCATCCAGAACCGTGAAAATGCGTGATCCTCTTAATTTTGAAAATATTTCTTGGTTGGTTGGTAAGGGGTATGGCTGTCGTTTAATCGAGTTGTTTAGTTTTCGAGGATCAAGGCAGATGCGTACACGAATTTCAGCCGGATCTTGAGTGGGTTTTGGCACCACAACCATAGGGTGAACCCATTCAGTTGGCTCGACAACAGGTACAATAATACCCTGTTCTTGCATCCGCTGTAGTTCTTTTTGGACAGCTGCTTGGTATGCTATCGGTATCTGGTGGGCAGCAGAGATTGATGGTGTGGTGTTCGGCTTGAGCTGAATAGAGTATTCGCCTGGAAGCAAGCCAATTTGATCAAAACATTCATGGTATTGTTTTAAAACCTCTTCTATTGCAGGGCTAGTAGTCTCTTGTACTTGAGTTGGATGTGGCAGTATCGATGTTGATTGTATCCCCAGTATCTGTTGTTCATTTAAGGCTTGCCACCTCGGCAAAACCGGGCTAAGTGGCTGATATTGGTGAATGATTAGTCCCAGTTGAGTTGCTGCTTGCGCACCTAAGATAGGGGTGCGATTTTCCTTTGTGATGTAGAATGGGAATATAGACATCGCGTTGGGTGAAGCGCAAGGTATATTCGTGACGCCCATGATAGGGACCGAGTGACCCGAATAAGCTGTGATTGTGTATAATGGCGGTTGTATAGGTGGTTGTTGTGGAAGGGCCTTGTACATCTGTTCGGTAATTATGTTTACTTGGGAGCCAGTATCCACTTTAAAAATTGTTGGAGCATCGAATAAGTATATTTCATCATAGATTTGATCGGGTTGTTGCGATAATGCTTCTATGGTGAGCGGTGATTGCTTTGGTAGCTCTTCAGAATTGTTAGGATGAGTTGTCAGGCAGTAGGTGCTGTACTGTAGAATTTCATCGTGTGGTGTAGGATCATAACACGTGAATGAGTCCCCATAGCCACCATTGGAAGGTTGAGCATCATAGTTCGAGTAGGGGTCATGGAGTTGAGAATCGTCATTAGGTTCATATTCTTGGTTTGGTATGTATGGTTCTTCTGTGTTCAGTGCATGCGACGAGCGACATCGGGTGGCCCAGTGACCTCGGACGCCACATTTCAGACACGAGGAGGTTTGTGCAGGGCAAGGACGTGACGAGTGTTGCGTGCCGCATCGAGAACATCGATTGGGGTATGAAGAGTTCTGTGGTAACGGTGAATAGTGATGTGGTCGTGAAGAACGTCCTGCACGCTGATTGTGTTGTAAGGTGCGAGAGGGCAAACGGTTAGAATGAGCTGACGATGGCGGCAGTCTGTATTGAGAGCGAGTAAAAGGACGGAACCGTTGTGAGCTGCCGCGGCTTTGTAGAGCATCGAGTGTATTTGGGGGTTGAGATTGAGAGGGAGCCATAGCACCGGCATATACCCCCGAAATTTCATCAGCTTGACAGATCTGTATGGCTTCTTGGAGTGTTAGACGAGGAATGGACAGAAGGCGTTTTCTTGTGAGTTCTTGTTTGATTCCCATGACTATCATGAGTGTGATGAGATCATCAAGAAGGGTCCCCAAGGCACAGTTCTGGGCCTTGGTTTTGAGATCGATGAGAAATTCATCAAAAGTTTGGTTGTCAAAAACGGGATGGCCTCGCGCCCATAAAGCACTAAGTTCGGAACTCAAACCGTACTGGCCTCATCAAGATGAATTACATACTGTTCGAGATCTGCTTTATCGGGGAACCACATTGGTCATACCAACAGCAATGAGGACACAAACTATGAGGGACATACATGGGACGCATCAAGGTATAAATTCATGCCTCGCAAAAACCAAAATCAATGTATTCTGGCCAACGATTACTCAAGATTTATCTGAATTCATTCGCGCATGCCCAATTTGCAATAATCGAGCTAGAGCAAATCAGAAAATTCCACTGACTCCACATCAGTTACCGAATCTCCCATGGGAAGCAGCAGGCGTTGACCTATTTAAATTAGGATCACAAAATTATATTCTCCTAGTGGATTATTTTTCTAAATATATTGAAGCTCAAGAAATGGGATCCACAAATGCAAACTCAGTAATTAAATTCCTAACTTGTCAGTTTTCACGTCATGGCGCCCCGCAACGCCTCATATCTGATAATGGACCTCCATTTGGTTCTCGGGAATTTGCTCAAGCCATGGAACAATGGTTGGTAGAACATATCACATCCTCACCATATCACCCGCAATCTAACGGTATGGTTGAAAGATCCATTCAAACCATAAAAAATTCGTTGGTAAAAGAACAACAGGATGGAAGAGATTTGCAACAAGTTCTGTTAAACTATCGCACTACCCCGAAACTGGACCTGCCTTCCCCAGCGGAATTATGTGTGGGGCGTAGAATTCGAACACCATTAACAACAACAACCGAAACTCTACAACCAAAATATAATCTGCAACAAGCCAGGAATACATTAAAACTACATCAAAAAGAAATGATTAACCGATACAACTCACGCTCAACAAAAAATCTACCAGTTTTACAACAAGGACAAGAAGTGCTATACTTTGCGAGCCACAGAAACTGGCTACCAGCAGTAATCAAGAAAATTGGTCCCGAACCTAACTCCTATACGATAATAACTCCACAAGGACAGACTTATCGTAGAACAAGAATTCATTTACGCCCCAGAACTAATATAGTTTCAAGGACCGCTGGAAGACTTGAAAATACTCACAAATGGACACATACTCGCATTGTAACACCCACGAACGAAACAAAGTCACCAATGGCAACAACAAAATTAAATATAAATAGAACACAAAAGGAATCCGAACAGAGGGAAATTACTAACCGCTACCAAAATCAGGAGCAAATGCAAGAGGATCCGGACGGCTTACAACAGAAACAAAAGGAAACAACACAGAGACAAGGACATCGTGCATTACAAATATATGATAGACCACAACAACAACAAAACACCACATCAGTGAAACATCCAAATGTAACGTTGGCAGCATCAAGAGAAGGAGCAACGGACATACTTAGGCCTATGATCATACATAAAGGACCTCCGCAAAGAACGGCATTTCCAAGCTCTAATATCTCAACGCAGTCATTTCCAGCAACAAGAAGTGGTAGATTAAATATCCCGCCCAAACGTTATCAATAAGACTTTTTTTCAAAAAAAAAAAGAATGTTAATGTTAATGCTAAAATTAAATAAGTTAAAATTAAAATTTTTAGAAATGTTTAAAGTTTATAAAGAAAGAAAGATTTTACAGTTTAGAACTGAACCGAACTAGAAGAGGTTACAGTTTAGAACTGAACCGAACCAAGAGAACACGTGACTACATTAAGTGGAAGCTGACGATCTTGTTAAGACGAGAGAGCACTTTTACAATGTAACTAGACTTGATAAGTTAGATAACAATAAAGAACCAAGTCGGTATTTTAATCTAAATAAAGAATGTGCTTTATAACAGTGCCCTAAGAGACAAACTTTATGTATTGGCCAAGAAAGGTAAAGATAAGAGCGAAAAAAACGTTCCTAGAACACCCTGCTTGAAAAATGTTCCTAGAAAGAAAAAGCTATCGAAGTCCGTCATGGCTTCAGTGATATCAGTTATTGACGATGTTGTTTCTAATTATAAATTAAATGACGATACCTCAGAAATTGACCTACCGCAAATTATTTCTAGTCCATATGTACCAGAAACAGGTGGTTTGGTGGAAACCACACAAATGGGCGAAGAGCAAAAAGGAACGACAAACTGTGTTATCAATAATTTTGTTCAGATGATGAACCTACGACAATCACCCACTAAGGTCTGTAAGCCTGATGTCTCAACCACTCCAATTAAGGAAATAATAAAAACCAAAGAGTCACGTCATTCAAATGAAATTACTCCCACGAGGAATGTGCCAAAGATTAAGAAATTAACCCAAAAAAAACTCTGTGATAATTTTGATATTGACCCCGAAACTCCACCAAAGAACGACAAAAGAAAAATATGTGACAGAGATGATTGTGTGCCTTTAAAAAATTTACCACTGTCAACATCGAAAGAAGCTTATCAGTCTGTTCCCCCTATGTCAAAATCTTATAAGAAAGTGAAAACTTGTGATAATTCAGTCATTGAACCCCGAAACAATTATGAACGTAGTGGTAGGCAACGCAGAGCACCGCAACATTTACAAAATTATTTATGGTAAAATTTGTTTTATTAAAGTGTTATTGGGACTGGAAGCAATAAAATTTGTGATTTTTACTATTTGATTTTAAGTGGTTTTTTTTTTCGGTCCAAACTTATTTTGAAATGCTTGCTTAAAATATAGTTTGGTGTCCCTATATCCACGTCCACTGTGATGTCCACTAATATCACCGTTAGTTAAGGTATTTTTTCGTGCTGTGCTAAAGTTCACGCCAGATACTTTTCCACCTGCGTTGTGTTTAATTTGTGAAAAAAGTGTTTCTACTGCGCTGCCGTTTGTTCTTAAAGGGCACAGGTAGTAATTGTCCTTGTAAACTTGAAAAAATTATTTCACAAGGCCTTCCATTCCAAAAACCATAATTCTTAATAGACTCCATGTCTGAAACATTAGTAAAAATTAAGATTATGCAATAACTCTTGGAAGGGAGAATGAAGTCTATAATTTGTCCATTTTCAAATACCTGAAAAGAAATGAATAGTTTCTGGCGTGGACTACTCGGGTTGAAGTCTGGAAATTCACCTGTATCGTACATAAAAGAATGTAAATGAAGCAATAGGCGATTTTAATAATGACGTTTCACAAGTGCGCGCGTAGAAATTAGGGAGGGAAAAATGCCTTCCATCTCTGCTTTTTCCCCCGGCTACATATTTTGAAAAGGCTTATTATAAATGAAAAATATTTGTAGAATCTTACGTAAAAGGTATTTTAACCAAACCGAGAAGTAGTTAAGGCCCTCTCTTATGTTATGAATAACATCACTAGATGGCGATTTAATTGCAGTCTTCGAAAGCATCCCCTTTTCAAAGAGATTTTGACACGCTTTCAGGTAAGCGAAGGTAGCCATACTCTGGTCGTAGTCTTCAGGTTTGACGTCTGATTTAGGGTTGGCTTGTTCGTATATCGCAGGTAGAACATCATTTTGCTAAAAAATAAAAACATTTTAATAAATTAGTAAAAGTTTACGCCTTAATCTGGAAAAACCAAAATACTTGTAAAATTCGAGCAGGTTTAACGTTCAACTTGGTCCAAGAATCACGCTCCACAAAACTTTGAAGTAGCTGTGGAACTTTCCGCGCCACTCCTCGGCGTCGGTTTTCATCATCCCTTTCCTTGAGGTCAACAATCTGCTTCCATCCAAATTCCACTCCTAGGTTTAAAAATTTCTTGGCTCGTAAAGGATCGGAAGAAAATAATGCGTTTATCATATTTTTAAGCTAAATAAAATATTACAAAAATATCATTTTTAAGGTTCCCAAAAACAAATCAAAAGAAAAAACTATACCTGGTGTGATGGACATATAATAAAATATATATTTCGATCCAGATTAAATGGATTGGGGAATGATGGGTTCATGGAAATGTCAATCTCTCCATCATTATTTTCAAAACTGAATGTTCCGTAAAGCTCAGCGAGGAGTTTTATTACACTAAGATTGGAACTAGCTCCATCGCACACCAAACTCGCCACGTTAGATCCAGTGAACTGAAAAGCTTTCAAAACTTCGATTAAACACGCAAGAGTAAATTGAATATCAGCGGTGGAAGCGAGAGCAAAGTATGGTCCTATAATGTCATAATTCGCAGTGAGGTCACGCCACAAGAACTGGAGCATGTAGTTGGATTTTTTAATGTTTTTGTCAGGATTGATTTCTTCATATAAATCTTGAAGATATGGATATTCGTAAGATGGCATTGCAAGACCCATGAATTCATGGTTCTTGCTATTTCATACGACCTTATCTGCCACGTTCACTTCGTCAAAGATTAAAACTCCATCGGCTTTCAGCTCATTAAACCCTAGTCGCGTTTGTTCTCCAACAAATAAATCATAACATGATTTTTGTTCTTGGAGTTTTTCATAATCAACACCAGGTTTATCCAAGTTCTTGGCTGTTTTTCTTTGGATTGAACGCCATGAAGGGAGGTTCAAAAATTTAAAACTCTGTAACGCTTCATACGCAGCTTTGCTCCGACATGCTACAGCCATTACTAATCGATATGTGACTAAATTCCATCTATTCCCTTTGGAACCAGAAACTGTATATAAACAATAATATATGATTACATCTCACCCAACAAAATCAAATTGAAGGGATGGAGAAGAGGACAATCAAGTGAACATTTAATTTTCCTCTTAACTTTCCCTTTAATTACTAGCGATAAGTACCGTTTCTTGTTTGATCGTCAAAGAATGCAGCTTTTTCCTCTTCTAAATGCTTCTTGCAGTCTTTATCATAAGTTTCGCGGAGGAGTTCACGACATTCTTGTTGTTTTCCATATCGTCAACTGTCAAAACTTCATCAAGGACGTGCGAAAACCTTTCTTTAACGATTCTTGTAACTGATTTCATTTGCTCGTGTTGTTTATTGTTTAATGTTATTTTCATTGCATTAATTTTTCCTTTAAGTTTGTCCACTTTTGTTTTAATATTTCGATTCCTGTAAAGGGTTCGCCTTCGTTTCGTGGCTAAGCTTTCCGGGGATAAGAAGTCACTGCGGCAAGTTGAACTAGGATCAATTCTTCTTTTACGCAGTGGAGATTTTAAACTATCATTTCTTCGTTTGACACAAACTTTTAAATACCTCGCCAAACCCTTACAAGCGACACAACAATTTCCTAATACGTTGTTTGGCCTTAAAAATAAGCCTTCGCATTTTTTGGCTTTGTAACATATCACGGGGGTATTGTAAACCAGCAGCTGTCACTGTTAGTGTTAATTGGCGTCTTTCCCTTTCTGCCGATTCATGTGGGACCTGATTTAATTCCCCTTTTGGCCAGTTTTCCCTTGCTTATTTTAACCAAGGGGCTCCTTTCCAATAAATTTTGATGGTTTGCAAGTCTGCTAATTCCTGGAACCAAGCTTGAAACGGTTCTTTGAACTCCACGGGTAACTCATTATCCCAGCCCATTTTACTTTCCCCTAAACTTGAAAGATAATTTTTGCACGGATAATGAATGGTGCTAAAAACCCATTGGGTCGAATAGTTGGGAAACATAACTCAAAATTTGTCGTTTAGTAAATTTTGAGTACTCTTGCATTTTCAGTAGGCTTGAAATATCTATGGTAAAGGTGTCATCCTGAGTGTCCCATTTTGTCCTAACACTGTGAGCATCTGTTTGTCTACTTTTTCAAACATTGGCTCCCCACCTTTCCCTAGTTGTTTTCCCCACTCTTCCCTAGTTGTTTTCCCCACTCTTCCCTAGTTGTTTTCCCCACTCTTCCCTAGTTGTTTTCCCCACTCTTCCCTGAGTTCTGGAACATTGGTTCCCCATTTGCGAAACCTCATTCCCGCACCTTTCATTAAATTTAGGGCTTCCTCAACACTGTCCTCTCCTGTTGTCATGTCATCTACGTAAACATCCCTTTTTATTTTTCCCTGACATTTTCTTACACGTTTTTTGCCTCTTGCGCGTGGTATTTGCGGTACATGTCATGAGAAATGGGCTAGAACCTAATCCAAATGGTAATCGGGTCATTCTTAAGGTTTCAAACTCATCTGGTTCTATTTCACCGTCCTTCTCCTTAACCCACAGAAATCTAACGGAGTCCTTGTCGGGTTCATCTAGTTCTATTTGTAAGAATGCTCCCTCTATATCTGCGACTATCGCGATTTTGTTGTTTCTGATTTTAAGGAGTAATTGTAGAAGGTCTGGATTTAGATTAGGACCCGTTGATAGGCAATTGTTTAATGACGGCACCCCATTAGCGTGTGACGATGCGTCATACACCACACGTAATTTAGTGGTTACTGCCTTCTCACTATATACTCCTTGGTGTGGCATATAATAGGTACCAGGTGGCCTAAGTTCTAATTGATCTGATGGGACAATTTCAGCCATTCCCTTTTCTAACTGATCGGTTATAACCCTTTTGTATTGTTCATAAAACTGTTCATCTTTATGAAATCTTTTAACTAAGGAGCGCATTCTTTTCTCAGCGGCTGCCTTATTATCGGGGAGTACTTCCTTGCTAGTTTACCAGGGCAATTTTGCGCAATATCTTTCCCCATTGTGAGTGACATTATTGAAGAACTCTGTAACTGTTCTATCTTTACTATTTTCTTTAATTTCCCCTTTATTTAATCCTAGGCTTTCTAAACTCCAAAATTTACTGAAAGTTTCGTCCAACAATTTTAAACCTATGGATACTAACATTGTGGTGCTCGAGTTTACCCCACATTTTCGTTATTGTTTTCTCCTTCGCGCCCTTGAATACACCAACCCAATTTTGTTTCGGTGGCTACTAACGCGGGACCTAACCTTACAGTGTCTCTCGTTACGAGTTCCCAATAATTATCTGCTCCAACTAAAAAGTCAATGTCATTTTTTATCGCTCTTGACTTTGGGCCTTCAAATTTTACATCATCTGCTAGTTGTAGATTTTTAGATCTCATTAAACCTCTAATTTGGTTATTATTGTTATCAGAGTCGTTGCAAGCGTAACACACAAAGTTTGTTTCTAAAGCGACTATTTGTTGGCTTCGCTCGGGAAATTCCCTGTTTTGCAAGGTTACAACTACTCTCCTAGCTTTCTTTTGTGTAGTTTCTTCATCTCCAAAATGATACACATCTATATCTTGATAACCTACTACTGGCAAGTTCATCCTTCAAGGAAATTCTTCCTAAACAAACGTTACCTGGCTGCCCCATCTAGTAGACATTTAGCTACTTCCTGATTTTGCGGATTTTGGGGATACCTGACCAAGACTTAACGCTGTCTGAAGAAATACCGCCCTTCCCATTGTTTCTATGGGAACGGTAGCGGTGACCACTGGTCAACTTCGATTCGCCTCCGATTTATCTTCGATATCTGCGGGATTTTTTTCGCAAACGGCGTAATTGTGTTTTCCTCCTCAAGCTTTGCATGTCCTGATTGGTGACATGCAATCTTTTGACGTGTGACTTAATCTATGGCATACAAAGCAGCGACCACTATCTCTAATTATGAGCTTCTTTTCTTCTAGGGTGTGATTTGTGCAATTGGGTGTCTAAACAATCGCTATTTCCACTATAGCCTTTTTTTACGCATAAAGCAGTCCTAATGTCATCTCTCATGCATTCTAATAATGTGGGGCATAGAAAATATGTGTGTGCCACAGCTACTAAATTCGCATCAAGGGCCTTGAGACAACGTAGATTTACTTCGCAAGTATTCAGCATTGAACGAAGACCATCTATGTCGCTCGAACTGGTTACCGGCTGAATACTCTTTAGGTTATTCATGTATGTATGAATGGCAATTCTACTCTTATCAAATCTACGTTTTAACAATTTGACAGCTTCGTTATACGACTCATCACATTCTATTAACCCATCAAAAGCCTCAAAGGCTTCCCCTTCCAACAATGAATTTAAAAATGTAAGTTTTTCAACCTTACTGTCTACTGTTGACTTGAATCTTGACCAGAAGACATTTTGCGTGATCCCTCCAAATATTGAGACCGTGTACGTTGGTAGTTTCACCTCGCTGCCGTTGTAGCTTGATAAGCTTCCCGTGGTGATTTGTTGCGGTTGCGGTGCCATGATTTGTTGACTGGGCAGGTTGACCGGAACTTGGTGATTTATTAAAGTTCCTGAAGGTGGTTGTTGATTGTTGGACGACGAGTTATGCGTTGGATTTGATGTCTGGATTACGGCTCCAGCGGATGGGAGTTGGTTGTTAGACGCCGCGTTATGCGTTGAGGGTAGCGGTTGATTGGCGCCGCGTTTTGCGTCGAGGGTAGCGGCTGACTTGGCGCCGCGTTTTGCGGTAGCGTAGAGGGCAGCCCTGCGGTTAAAGGTGATGGCGTGACCGGCGCGGGAGCGAGAGGGTTTACGGCCGAAACGTTGTAAATTGTTGACTACGAATAGTTGGACGTCGTGGTGTCTTGGGCGGCCTTTGTATCCTCTGGATTATCCTCTGTGTTTTTCTTCTCAGTTCGGATATTTCCTCCCTTCTTAATATCGCCTCGTCAATTTCTTTTTTCATCTCTATGTCGTCCTCAATCAGCGCTTCGACGCGCTCACCATTTTGATGAGATCCTCTTCCTTTTCGGCTAAACTGGACAGGGCGTCCTCTAAATCATCCCCACTAATGTTGGGATCGCTCATTAATGTTTTAATTTGGTTTTGTTTTCTCGTCGCGGCATTTCTAGCACTTTTTACCTCTCCGAGTGACGTATGCCACGGAGAGGTTCTAATTTCGACGTGTCTGTGTGTCTGTCTGTCTGTCTGTCTGTACGTTGTTACACCCACGTGACCGCGTTCGCAGTTTGAAAATCGGAGCAAACGTGTATTCAATTTCCAGACCGCATTTACAGTCCCGGAAATTGTATTCCACTTACAGGCTATTACTCCATTGCCTGTCTAACAACTCTGTTCATTTGTCCACCCCACATGGACACCAGTCTGAACTTACTAGCTTCTAAACACCACCATCTTCTAGTCTTTCGCCCATTCCACATGGACACCAGTCTGTACTTACTGGCTTCTAAACACCACCACCTTCTCGTCTTTGTCCATTCCACATGGACACCAGTCTGTACACCTGGCTTCTAACACCACCATCATCTGGTCTTTGTTTTTGTCCATCCCACATGGACACCAGTCTGTACACCTGGCTTCTAACACCACCATCTTCTGGTCTTTGTTTTTGTCCATCCCACATGGACACCAGTCTGTACACCTGGCTTCTAACACCACCATCATCCTTAAGGTTAAGACATACGCGGCGATCGGCTAGGGTTACGAGAAACGTCTAGCCTTCCAATGGAGGGGGTCTTCCTCCAAGGTTCACGCAATTGCGATGTTCTTATCCACAGCTGCGATTCCAATCCTTTATATACTACCTATTTGAGTAAGGCGAAACAACAGTCATATCCTTCAATTCAAACGTCAATATTAGTCAAGTCTCTCAAGGTTGTTTAATTATTCTTTTTTAAAACGATGTAACGCTCAATAAGGCGAACAACTAACGAAGAAAATATTAAATATTAATTATATTTATTTTAATATTTAAGATAATCTCTTTTCTCAATTCAAAATTAATACGGAAAGAGCTAAAAAGCAGTTTATTTTTTTGTCTGTGTGTGTCCGTCCGTTAATACACTAGTGCGCCGAGTTAGCATCAGTTCGCTTTGTTTTGATGTGTTAAGAAATCCTACAGAACCTTAATATTCACCTTTTCCATAATATAAAGTGAATATGTGGAAATCTTTTTCGTAATGACGATGCATTTAGTACTTTTATAGCTTTAAAGCTCAGTTTCATTTTGATATTCCAAGGATGTTTTTTAATATTATTAATTGAAATGGCTGTTTATATATTACTTAAGCTATACTACATCTGTATATAGAATAATCCTTGGTTTAGTTATTTCAAGACGAAAGCTATGGCTTGGATTCTGTCTGGTAAATCAAGTTTGATCCGCAATAGGCTTAGTGAACCAAAGAGTAAATAATTGAGACCTGAGGTGGAGTAAACTCTGGGTTTTGATTATCGTGTCTGTAATGAAGGGACATTAACGGTTCAGAGTGAGCCGAAAGTTAAATACACGTTTAAATAATCAGATTTAGATTTTATAATAGAAGAAAGCATCATGGTAGCAATAAGATCAGTGAAAGGGCTAATCGTTATCGGATCTAGTGCTTTAAACCGAACACAGTTATCTGATTTGTGATCCGAACAGATCAAATATCTTTGGTTGACTTCAGCTATCAGTTAAACAGTTGAGAGCCATTTTGACTTCAGATCATACACGTTCGGATCAAATCATATCTGAGATAAAAACGAGATTGTAGACATTTAAAACAGATATCTGTGGCATCGGTCGTAGTTTCGGATTAATATCTTTTAAGAATTTATACGCTTCAAATGTATTCATAACGCATATACTTAAAAAAAATCCAGACAAATTGTATATTTGTTGGAAGTTGGATGTCGAGGAAAACAGTTCAGTTTATTTTCCCAAACAATTGATTTGGTACTAGTAGAGATTTGAGTCGGTAATTTACCGTCCGTAAATTACCGGTGGTAATTTACCGTCCGTAAATTACCGGTGGTAATTTTCCAAATTTCCGTAGTTTTATAATGGTAAGAATTATCAGACATTTTTAAATTTTTGTGCTCTGGGAGTGAAACCAAGTGTACTAGCCTTCCAGAGAATAAAACAATGTCCTTTCTTAATTCGGAGTCTTTTCCTCCATACCCCTTTCGTTCATGCGGCTGTTCTAGCTTAAAATAGTGGTTCACACATCCTCATATTGTTAGTCACTTAAGTAGTGTTTACTTAAAAGCCGGACCAAGTTGTCATACGCATATAGTGCTCTTTAATTTTGGTCAAGGGCTCATTACGCGTAAAAGGTCATTTTATATTTAAATGATTAACTATTGCTGTATTTACTTCCAAATGGACTTGCCAGGAACCAGCCAGCACTAAAAATAGTTAGATAAAGATCTGATTAGAAATACCACGGCTGTCGTCTTGGTAGAGGAAGCCGCAAAATCATGTAAATCAGCTTATATAGTGCTCAAAATTCAACTTCGTTGAAATTTAATTTACTGTACAAACACGTAAAATATAAATTACCAAATTTAGTGATGAACTGTAATTTTGATTTTACCAAAATCTGAACCATTACCGATTTTTAAATATACGTTATTTTCATATCACTAGGTACGAGGTAAGACTTGTCCCTAGAAGCGGGCAATTATTTGTGTGGCACCAATTTATTCAAAATCACAACACTGTTCGCGATTGTAATTTATTCCACCTATTAAATAAGATAGAAAGAACTTTTCACGCGAGAGGATGACTATGATTTATCAAAACACAGTGACTAGTCTTGACCAGGGATCCGTGTAATTTTGTTAGCTGGAACGAGGATCCAATCCCTTCAACTCGTAACGAAAAATTTAAATTATCTTATTGGCTCACTAAACTATGTTTTGATGACGTTGCTGACGGTGACGGCCAAAAATACATCGTTGCTTTTTACCTCCGTCACAATGACCAGCCTCTTCTTTCATACCCCCCCATCTCGAGGAAGGGTGTCGTGGACTTTGACGCACGCAAAAAGTACCCTGTTCTCTATTCCCGCTTCTAAAATTGCATGAATCTCTGTATCTCTGTCTTTACTAGATAATTGAAGGTTTTCATCTGTACTGGAATGGTTGTATATATAATCAGTGTATAAAGTTAAACACGGATATCTGTAAAATTATAAAGATATCTGAACAGATATAAGATTGGAAATCGTTCAGATAGCGCTAGGTCGGATGAAAATTATCACCTTATCGGATCAGATTTAATAACTGAAAGTAAATACTACGTTCAATGAACTGTTGACGATTTTGCGGGAAAGATATCGCAATCAGATGTCATAAAAGAAGAAACAGTTCATAATTTTAAGCACTAATCGGATCATAGCTTTGAAGTTTTCATTCTTGTTCCATAATATAAAGTGAATATGTGGAAGTGTTTTTCGTAATTATGATGCATTTAGTACTTTTGTAGCTTTAAAGCTCTGTTTCATTTTGATATTCCAAAGATGTTTTTTAATATTGTTATTTGAAATGGCTGTTTATTTTTTACTTAAGCTATACTACAACTGTATATAGAATAATCTTTGGTTTAGTGATTTCATGAAGAAAACTAAGACCTAGACTCCGGCGGGTATATCAATTATTATCCGCAATAGGCTTAGTGAAACAAAGAGTAAATAATTGAGGCCTGAGGTGAAGCAAATTTTGGGCTTTGATTTTCGTGTCTGAAATGAAGAGACATCAACGGTTCAGAGTGAGCCGAAAGTTAAATACACTCTTAAATAATCAGGTTAAGATTTTATAATAGAAGAAAAGATCGTGGTGGCAATTAGAATAGTAAAAGGGCTAATGGTAAACGGGTAGTAGCTACAGACTTTTTATTCTCTTTATGGTGCGCATTGACTATTAGTGCATCTAGCTACAATTTAGCTTTGGTGTTATTTAGCGTTAACATTCATGTTGGCAAACTAAGAATATTGTTGAGGTGAGACGAGACGACAGTGTTTACACTGCAAACCAGTTGTGAATGTAGCTATCAGTATATACGGTAAACAGCTGAAGCGTAGACTTCATTTCCTTGTGTCCAAGATTTATCCATATTGGATGTAAAATGTCATCTGCTTTACTGTATATTCGCTATGCTTGGAATACTGCTTCAATATTTCGTAAATTTTACTAAAAAAAAGAGAAATAATTCCATATCTAGGTAAATAAGTTTGTAGTAGTAGACCTCTTGACTCGGAGAGGTAATATTTTGGTTTTCCCAACTTGCTCTGTTTGCTTTAGCTAGTTTCAACGCGATTTTACTTTTTAGCGCCATGTATTGATGGCCTAAAAAGTTATGCATTTATACCGAAGTTTTACTACCCCCACTTTTACCCCTTTCACCCCCACTTTTTTCCCTTCTTATACCCCCATTTACCCCTTTTCAGGGCCGGATTAACCACTAGGCAAGTTAGGCAATTGCCTAGGGCCTGGATATCTGAGGGGCCCGTAATCAGCTAGTTTTCCAAAATTGAAAAACTGAAAAACCAAAAAATATATTCCCCCCCTTTCTGTACCGAAACATAACGTCACTGACACCATGGAAAAGCCAGGTGAGATGTAACGGCATCCTAATCTTGAAAAACCCGTTACCCAAAAACATTATGGCAATTTATAAAGGAAGAAAGAAAAAGACGAAAAGAAACTTAAAAATTCAATGGAAATGTATTTTGAGAAGTCGCAATCCTCGGAGAAAGAAATTTCATTTTGAATTCGTGTTGTTTCTGACCGTCATTAAACACTGGGGTTGCATTGTATGATTCCTTGAGAAGCTTTATTCGGGGTGGTCTTGATAATTTGAAATATTTTAAAAATTTGTTCAGCTCGCAAAAGAGATAATTTACAAAAGTAACGAAGAAAGGGGAAAAATTACGTAAACGGTTCTTTGTTGAAGGCGCATGAAAGAACAAGGCGACCCAAGGGTTGGGCTCGTAATAGTAGCCACATCGTACAGTACTTGACAGGCGTACAGAAAATTTGAGTGAATAGCCCTCGATGCGCTACCTTAACTGTTTTAAAATGATTACTTCATTTTTTACTTCTGTTATAATTATAATAGTGTGACACCAACGAAAAACGTGAGTACCCCTACGATGAGCATCCTTTAACAGTGTTTAAACGAAATACCCGTAGATGCCAATTAAAAGAAGTACAGAAAATGAGAGTGAATAACCCCTTGTTGCCCTAACAAAAATAATAACCCTTAATCCTTACTTCAATAAATTTACTTACATTATAATTGTAATATTTAGGGCCACAAGTTAGTACTTTTTTTAAATTCTTGATTTGTGGAGAAATACACGTAACTTCTAATAATAAACATCTCCTCAAGGCCATTCTAAATATAACGTCGGAATATACTTCTTATTGCTTTTTAAAAATTCCCCTCGATTTCTTTGAATTTTGATATAGGGGAGCGGGATCGAAAGCGTGAAACCCTTATTGTCAACTGGTGACAGGAATTTTAAAGGGAGTATTAAACCTTCCATTTTAATTATGGTAACACCATAATCCTTTATCTCGCTTTAAATATGTCGAGCAATCGTAAAACACAACTCAAAATGCTTACCCTTACTGATACAACTAAATGCAATGCTTAAAGTTACTATTAAAATCCCCATCCTCTTAAAATACACGAACCAAACGATGCTAAACTAAGAGCCTCATCGTAGATGTACATCATACGATGTGGCTAAAAACACACTGAGTGGACGGGGCGCTTTCAAAATAAAAGTGTTTTACGTCGTATGAGACAATCTAATGACAAATACTAAAAAAAACAATCTGAATTTAACAAGGACACTGATGAAAAGTTCAAACCTATATTTAACATTCATGCCCCCGATGAATTTTTCTCTGGAGCTTTCCAAGAATTGGCAGAAACGTATTGCAATGATTTAAATTTTGAAGAGCTTGAAAATGAACTGCTACATTTCAAGCATTTCGTGAAGAATGAAGAAAGCAAAAATCCAGAATTCTTTCACTCTTTCATTCCTTCATTCGTACCAATAATAGGGATCGACTAATCTGCTGAATGTCTGAACGTCTGAACTGCCGAAAATAGTAGAATTCCTACTATAAAATTCTCCCATCCTACCAAACCGTAAAAAAAAGTTCAGACGGTCTCCATTCTACTTCATGTTCAAAATTCACGGTTCAAAATTCGGCATTTCAGCAAAATAGTCAAAAAAGTTCAGAAGGTCTCCAATCTACTTCATTTTCAAAATTCACGGTTCAGAATTCAGCATTTCAGCAAAATAGTCAAAAAAGTTCAGACGGTCTCTATCTTACATTAATTTCGGTTCAGAATTCGGAATTTCAGCAAAATAGTCAAAAAAGTTCAGACGGTCTCTATCTTACATTAATTTCGGTTCAGAATTCGGCATTTCAGCAAAATAGTCAAAAAAGTTCAGACGGTCTCTATCTTACATTAATTTCGGTTCAGAATTCGGCATTTCAGCAAAAAGTCAAAAAGGTTCAGACGGTCTCTATCTTTAATTTCAATGTTCACGGTTCAGAATTCGGCATTTCAGCAAAATAGTCAAAAAAGTTCAGACGGTCTCCATTCTACTTCATTTTCAAAATTCACGGTTCAGAATTCGGCATTTCAGCAAAATAGTCAAAAAAGTTCAGACGGTCTCTATCTTACATTATTTTCGGTTCAGAATTCGGCATTTCAGCAAAATAGTCAAAAAAGTTCAGACGGTCTCCATTCTACTTCATTTTCAAAATTCACGGTTCAGAATTCGGCATTTCAGCAAAATAGTCAAAAAAGTTCAGACGGTCTCTATCTTACATTAATTTCGGTTCAGAATTCGGCATTTCAGCAAAATAGTCAAAAAAGTTCAGACGGTCTCCATCCTACATCATTTTCAAAATTCACGGTTCAGAATTCGGCATTTCAGCAAAATAGTCAAAAAAGTTCAGACGGTCTCCATTCTACTTCATTTTCAAAATTCACGGTTCAGAATTCAGCATTTCAGCAAAATAGTCAAAAAAGTTCAGACGGTCTCTATCTTACATCAATTTCGGTTCAGAATTCGGCATTTCAGCAAAATAGTCAAAAAAGATCAGACGGTCTCTATCTTACATTAATTTCGGTTCAGAATTCGGCATTTCAGCAAAATAGTCAAAAAGCTTCAGACGGTCTCTATCTTTAATTTCAATGTTCACTGTTCAGAATTCGGCATTTCAGCAAAATAGTCTAAAAGGTTCAGAGAGTTTACGGTTTGGTAGGATGGGAGAATTTTATAGTAGGAATTCTACTATTTTCAGCAGTTCAGACGTTCAGACATTCAGCAGATTAGTCGATCCTTTTTAACTCTCTTAAATTTTGCACAATATCCTATTTCCCAATCCCCTTAGAGGACCCCAAATGTGAACAATCGCTGGTAAATGTAAACACCCTGACCCTAAATTCTGAAGGAGGTAGTGACTGAACACTGGACCCAAATGTGAACAACAATGATAATCAAATGGGAGGAATAAAAAAGGCCCCAGGAAAGGACAGGTTTGCCACAGTACCTGGAAATCCTGGAAAATCTGTCAGGGGAAAAAAAAGTCAGGGAATTTAAAAATGGGCCGAAAAGGTTAGGGAAAAGTCAGGGAATTTTAAAAATTTCAGCAAAGTCAGGGAAAAGTCAGGGAATTTGATTTTAATGGGTAAAACTTCTGGGAATAAGTCTTTATTGAAAGAGTAATGAAAGTTTCTCCTCATGCTCTCTCAACACAGAAAACTCTAGATTAATCCTTAAAAATGTCTAGAATAGTTTTTGTAAAGTAAATGCTCTCTTAGACTGTTATTTATAATGTTTCTTATTTGTTTTGGTATAACAAATACATGGGAAAACTTAATGTAGAGAGTTTATTTAATTATAAGCACTTAAAACGTGCTGTAAACATTCACACTTTCGGCCTAAAAGGTCAGGGAAAACCTGGAAAAGTCGGAAATTTGGTTCCGAAAATTCCGTGGCAACCCTGAAGGAGCTACCATTACGTAGGGCCTAAATTCGTGCACCTAGATTAAAGTTTACGCATATGTGATAAGTGATAGGATAATAGGATAATATAGTTAAAACAATACTCGAGTCAAAATGTTCAATAATTTGTTGAGAAGTCCTATTTATTTCGATACCTCGCATAACAGCTGTCTTGTTTTCTCGCTTTCCCGCCCAATAAGTAGTGGTAGCTACCGCCCTATTACCGCTAAATTGATAAATTTACTAATGGCGCGAAATTTGAGTCTTTTTTGGGTCAATGATGTATTTTAAAGCAAATATTATCCGAACGTAGATTCCTTACACCGCTTTTACTTTTTATTTTTTAGTAAAATAGCTTAAAAAGGATTCAAATTAACCTTGAAACATTGCAATTTTTACTTGGTTATTTCCAACTCTATTTATAAATTCGAATTCCGAATCAAAACCACAGATATTAATATCAATTTTATAGTGAAAAACGTGATCTATCTAACGATTAAAGGTTTGTTATCGTGGGATTATTTTAACTCTTGTTAAAGCTTATTCCCCAATGGTATTGTATTAAGCAACACCTAAAATTGGCATCAACTTAAGTTGATTATTCCGAGTTGGTGTGTATATATAGGTTCGTACCTTTCATCCACTTATTCCTACAATGTTCATACCATTTTTATCGTAATACTCATTATTCAATCTACAAATAGAGCCCTTTTAAAAGAAATTTAAGCCGCCCAAAAATTAGCTACAAAATTTTAAAGAAAAAATGGAATCGTTCACATTTACCAGTACCAACCCTAGTTTAATAAATATTATTCTGTAATTTAATTAAGATAAAGTTCTGCAGGCTAAGTTTAAAATGAACCTAATGAGTAAGTTACTGTAGTATATTACTAGATTGATTTTATTCATAATAGGAATGATATTTTATAAACAATGAAAAAAAACCGAAATTCTAAATTAGCTGGGGTCATCTTATAATGAATATAGTAATACTAATTCTTGTCACTAGAGTGCGGTAAAAAGTAATATGACTGGGTCATCTTGTTATTACGCGCGGTCGTCTGGGTACTCGTTGCTCCCCCGGTAAGCGCACTCGTTTGCGTTACCGGCACCTGTGCGTTATTGGTGTTGGACGCCGACGCGTTATTAGATGCACTCTCGTTAGGCATTGTATTTATTTATGTAATTAAGTCCACCAAAGTTTAATTTACTTATCTATAGCGGTTATTTACGGGTTTCGGCAACATGAAGAAAGAGCTGCCCGTAATCCGAATTTGCGATTACTAAGCTGTTGATTTGATTTTAATCTTCCTCTAGGGTTCTTTAGGGAGAGCGTTTAAGTCTTTAGACTCGGACTGAAACAAGTCTAGGACTGTAACAAACTTCCGTGTACGAATGAAAACTTCAGGAGAAACCTCATTTAAAACAAATTGATTACGAAAACTTTATTTACACTCTTGGATTGGTATTCCAAGTTACTAAGATGAACAAAATCTAACTATTTATTTAGATTTTTGCGTCCCTTTGGTTTGGGTACGCAGGATTGAAAGGGCGAGGTTCTCGGAGCTAGTTGGGTGAAGTTCTGGCTAACATGGGACGAATCCTTGTATTTATAGGGGATTCACCTTGGCCAGTTTCGCTTCGTTATTACCCTTGGCCGTGCTCCCAGGCTACCTTGACCAGGTCATGATCTCGACCGAGAACCTTTCCCGATGACGTCAAGAGATTTTCCCATCGGCGTCAAGTTTCTTTAACGGGTAACCGAGAAATGTCCCGAAGTTTCCCCGGTGTAGGCTTAATACTATACATTTTTGAATTTGTAGAGATGTTTAAGATAAAAAACCCTTTGAAGGGGTAAAAATTTACTTGAAAACAGGGTGAAACACCTTTGAAATGGGTTTTTGGTAAAATTTGTACTTTCTATTTTCATATTACAAAGGTGTGGAAAAATTTGGAAGTAGGTATGTTGAATGAAGTAAACAGAAAATTAATCGCGTAAATATACACTTTTTTACACGCTAATACGTATTATAAAGAATATTTATAGTGCAAATTGAGGAGGTCAACGGTTTTCATCTTAAAATAGCTTAGCTGAGAGTTAGTTAACAAAATTTCGTCTTAATTATCATTAAAGCTTAATATATAATGAGCTGTTTTGTAGTACAGCTTATTTTACATTACCAATAAAGTTTTATAACCATAAATTATTTTAACGCACCAAGGCGTTGGGTTTATTTTGCACTAAAATTGCTTGATTCTGCTGAAGAAAATTCGAACTTCAAGCAAAGAGGGGGATACGGATTCCATTGGACTTTGGGTAGACTAATGGGGAAATACAATCATTATGCTATCCAAATATTTTCTTAATTTTACGAAAGTAATTTAACTTAATCCAACCAAATCCGAATTTCCACATCGGAGCGATCAGCGTAATCGGTAGTATTCGAGAGAGTAGGGGTGACGGTATAAACCGAAAAATTTTACCCCCTTCTTACCCCCCTTTCGGGGGGGGGGTAAAATTTTTGGGTTTATACCTTCACCCATTAGGGGGAGGGGAGAATTGGGGGGAAATTGATGACGTCACGTGATGTTGTTGGCGGGAAATTTTAATTGTTGAGCCACCTGGTGGTGGTTTTCTTGATGACGTCACGGCTAATTTTTGATGACGTCACGTGGCTGGTACCTGTAGGGATAGGCTTATGCTATTGTAGGCTTATGCTATGGTAGATCCTGGTAGGCTTATGCCATTGTGGATCCTGAAAGGATAGGCTTATGCTATGGTAGATGCTGGTAGGCTTATGCCATTGTGGATCCTGAAAGGATAGGCTTATGCTAGGTTATTCTAGGCTTATTATTATTATGAATCAGATTTTCCAGTCAGAAAACATTTAATGAACACAATTAATTCCAATTAATTCGCGAATGTACGCGTCGTTATTTAAGCAAATGTAGAATAAATTATATAATTGTAGCTTACGCGTCAAGTTTTTGTCACGAACTAAGTTACAAAAATCTTCGAAAATGCTCGAAGGAGCTATACATGCTGCTATGAAATTTTTTACACGGTCGTAATCATTGTGAGACATAGTACCGCGACATACATAATATTTTTTGATATATATCATTCATGCGTTTTACAATAGCTTCGTACATGCATTTAATAACTTCGGCTTGATCATTTAAAAGCTTGAAGTGATATCTCATAAATCTAAATTTCTCGTTCAGTTTCCCTGCCTCGGCCTTTGTTAGAGTGAAGACGCTACCATCCTCGAATAACGGTTATTTTTATTTTCAAGTTCAAGTAACGATAATTACCGCAGTCGCCAGTTTCCATAGCTGAATAGATCTCCGTCCACTCCTCCATAAATTCCTTCAAAACGTCTTCCGAGATAGTGAGAATAGTTCCGTCCTTTTTTGTCAAAAGTAGGCTTGGCTCGTATCCATTCACCCCGAACACGGCAGAGCATTCATCCCCTAGTCTAACACGGGCGTTCACGCGGTAATCTAAAACACGATCTCCGACATTGGTGGACATTCTTGCTACAGGTCTTTACAGCTTAAAAGCTGAGGACTGAATGATTTTTATTGCGAGATTTTCTTGAGTGCGGGGTTGATAATTAGTCTGAGGATATATTGACTGGTGCTTTTCTTTTCTTATTGTCTTTTATTGCCCACCCAACCAGGTGTCTTAGGACCTTAAAAGGGGGCGTGATCGAACCATTTGTATTGTTATCAATGGAATCAGCATTTTTAGAGTGATTTATGACTCACCACCAACGTGTTAAGACATTCCATCAGCTTTTTATTTATACGTAACCACGCTAGACGCGATGGCTTTTAGGGGCGTGGTTGAAACAGTTGTATTGTTATGAATGGAATTTATTTTTTGATTTATTGCTTTGTTAGTTGATTCCAGGTGTTTGCCCCGAAGGCATTATCCTGACAAGTCTCTACACGTTTAAGATATTTTTGTGGCGTTACCCGAAATTAAAGTAATATTTTTAAAATACCAAAATGCAAATTCAACTAGAAATACAGTTACGAGGATGAAAGTAACTGCCACTATTTCCCCAGGCTTTGAAAGACCTTCGCGAATTAACGTCTGCTAAGTAACAGCGTCCATTTTAATCTAACCTTTCATCGACTTATTTGGGGTAAAAATAGCGGCTGATTTGGTCAGGACCTCATTAGATTGTTAGACGCCGCCAGGATAAGATGAATCGAGAAATTACCCGTCTAGAAACGTTTGGTGGATTTTCGAGTACGTTTGTAAAACCGTCAGAACTAGTCCGTCATGGGTTTTACTATTTAAGTTCAGGGACCGACGCTGCTAAATGCCATTTTTGTGACTTAACGTTACGAGGATGGGAACCTAACGACAATGTTTTCGAAGAGCATCAGAAATTCGAGGCAGACTGTCCATTACTTCAAGGATTACCAACAAATAACATGCCTATTTTCATCCAAAACCCATTGACTAAAGACATGCCACCAAACAGAAAGTACATAGATGTCCCTCAAAAAGAGTGGGTGAAAGAAAAAGTCATTCCGCCAACTCAGCCCATACCAACAACACTTACTCCGAATGACGATATTGTACTAAGAATTAATCGCGTTAATCTCGAGAAAGCTATAATTGAAATGTTTATTCGAGAACTTTTGCGACATGAAAGTAAGATCCTATTGTTGATAATATTCCATACCTTATTACGTTTCATAAATTATAAAAAGTTTTAGAACCAGTCAAAAACTTGAAATGTAACTCGAAATAAAGCGTTGAAATAAATTTTAACTAAATTTATCAAAATTATTCAAATCATTCCTATTTTCAGTTTGGTCTTTTAGAGTTCTTCAAAATGATTTATGGCTTTTGGGATGGGGTGAATGACCTCGGATCCCTGAGATGCATTGGAATTTATTTTTTCTTTAATTGGGCCACCCCACCATTTGGTTTATGACCTTGAAAGGGGGGCGGAAATGGAACAAAAGCATCTATTCCCTTTGTCCTTTTGGGTCATTCCAAGAGATCTATGGTCTTAAAAGGGGGCGGAACTTGAACAAAAGAATGTATATTGTCAATTCTTTAATTGGACCACACACCAGGTGGTTTATGACCTTAAAAGTGGGCGTGGTCGAACCAGTTGTATTGTTAACAATGAAATTTATATTTAGAGTGGTTTATGTCTCACCACAAACATTTTAAGACATGTTTATGACATTGAGGGGGATCTATTTTTCTAATTGTATCACGAGAGTATAAAAGGGCGGGTCACTCTAGGCTACTCTTCAGTTTAGTTCTGACCGCTGTCGATGCAAGCCAAGAAATCTTCTGCTCCCAAACAAAACTTGTGAGTTATTCCGTGCCCATATCTTAGTACTTTAGTATTTAAAACTTAGTTTTTATTGGAATTTTCATTTTTAACTTAGTTTTTATAGTATTTTAGTATTTGACTCTTAGTATTTTAAATTTTTAACTTAGTATTTTAAATTTTTAACTTAGTATTTTAAATGTTTTACAAGTATTTTCAACTTAGTATTTGACTGTTTTAGTATTTTTAATTTTTTCTAAATATTTTAATTTTAACTTAGTATTTGACTTTTATAAGTACATTACTGTTTTATTGTTTTAGCATTACTGTTTTAGTATTATATTGCTTTTAGAATTAGTATATTTTGTGTTTTAGTATTATTATTTAGGCCTATTCAGATTTATTATTAGTATTTTGTGTTATTTGTATTTTTAAATTATTGCAATGGCCAACTCTACACCCCCGTCTATCAATAGCTCTACTTCTCCCACCCAGTCTATGGCTAACAATAGCCCTCTTCCTCCTTTATCGCCTCTGGAAGAGGCCTTTCAAAACGCCGATGTTTCCTTCTTAGACGGTTATTGTACTCCCCCCATATCTCCATCTCAGAATGAGTCAATGGATTTGGGGGAGGGACAGGTAGGGGTGGGGCTCTTACTCCTCCACCCCCATCTCCGCTAGTTGCACCGCCAGGTGTAAACGTAATATCTAGCGGGGTAGTGTCCATCCCCAATTTTAATCTTGATGGATGGGAAATGGAAGTACAATTTGACAATAACATCGTCGAATCTGTAAGCGACTTCCTAGAATACGTTTTGGACGACTGTTTACCCAATGACATGATTCCAATTTAATGACAAGCATTAGTAATCCAGGCATTCAAACCGCGGACTTTAGTTTTAGAAAAAGGGACCAAAGAGATATTGGATTTATATTAGAAGTAGTCGCGGATAAGGCGTATAACTCGGAAGGGGGTTCAAAGTTTTTCTCGGTCCTATAGGAATAACCATACAGCGCGTGAGATTGCCCCAAGGCGCCTACCGATGCAAGGCTATTGGAATCTGTAGCTTCGAGACTTTTGCCAGGGAGAAGAAATGCATTATACAAATCAAAAATAACGATCGGCTATGCCTCCCTCGTTCCCTAGTTTTTGCTAAAATACACCGGTATCATACAATGCATCCCCTTGACAAAAGCCTTGAGGCAGATTTCAAGGCCCTATGCCGTACTGATATTAGTAAAAAATCAGGAGAGAGGCTTGGGAAGATGGCGGAGGAATTAGCCGTGGCAGCGGAAATACCATTGGACGAATGCGCGGGGGCGGATGCTCTACCTAGATTTCAATCGTGCTTGGCTGATTACCAGGTCATAGTATTTACAGTTAGAGCAAACGTCCCCTACCGTATTTTCGGGGAACCAGATTTTATTGCCGGTGCCGATGGTAATCCAAAGCCTCGGCTATACCTTTTCGACTATCAAAATCATTTTGACGTCATCACCAAACCTAAGCCTCTCTTCCATTTTCATTATTTCTGCGAGAGGTGCCTGGAGGGCTATAACCATTTAAACTTGCACGCCTGTAACAACCCTAGTAGCGCAAAAGAAACGAGCCAATTGCTTCTGGGCGCGTGTTGGCCAGCAGTGTCGGTTCACCACACTTTATCGAGTCGAAATGTCCTACTTGGCCCGTAGTACTTCTTAGTCTACTGTTTAGTCTAAGTTAATTAGACTAAACAGGCACTTTACCAAGTCTAAGACGCGTATTTCCCGTCTTACCCAATTCAACTTGCCGTCTCTTACCCGACACCTTGCCGTCTCTTACCCGACACCTTGCCGTCTCTTACCCGACACCTTGCCGTCTCTTACCCGACACCTTGCCGTCTCTTACCCGACACCTTGCCGTCTTTTACCGGAAAACTTGCCGTCTCTTACCCGACACCTTGAAAACCTGCTTACACTATCATGGTCAAGTTCAATTTCGCTATCACTAGACAGTTCTCTAAAATCGGAATCAGTACCAGTTTCAGGATTTACGTTTTTGTCACCATCCTCTGAACTAGTTACTAATACATCATTATTAACATTAGCTGCAGGTCCCTGAAAATTCCAATTGGAATCAGTAGCCAGTTCTACCATTGTTTTTAAATATTTTGCCCGTTTTCTACGCATTTGCCGTTTACTAAGCCTACAATCATTATCTTTCTCATAAGTAGAACCCAATCTTTGACCAGGATTCACGATGTTAAATGTTTAAGACTATATTACCTAAATTTTTACTAAGCATGGTAACACTAAAGAAATATTTCATACCTTATTTTTAACTCCAAAATTTTTCGTTTTAATCCATATCACATGTAACAATGTACCTGACAAATTCAGCATCCATGCACACCGACGAAAGTACGAGGCGTATCGTATACTAATCCTGTTAAAAATGTTTTGTCACTACAAATTACCCTTCCTAAAAACATAATCATACTACATACCTTTGAAATTAAATTTTTAATTAAAATATACAATTAATATTTGCTGAGGCCAAGGCCTAGTCGTGGAAATATCACTCTACTCTACTGAATGTTGTACAAGTTAGAACCATAAAAGAGTCCACACTCCACGAGTTGTGACTAGCGGCAGAGTTGCCAGATCAGTTTTGAAGATCTCGCCCAACCCAAGCGGAAATCAGCCCAAATTACCGCCCAAACAAAAATTTGTTTTTTTTCAGAAAAGAGCCAATTTCCGCCCAATACAGAAAGTCTTTTTAACAATAAGCCAGGTTATTAACTTAAAATATAAACATATTTAATAGATGGTAATTTCATAAACTTGCTGCGTACGCTAGCAGTTACTGAACGTAGCCCTTACCAGCCAAAAAACCGCCTTCGCCCCAACCAATTTTTCCCGCCACATAGATCGAAAAGAAGCCCAATTTGGGCGCTAAACCGCCCATCTGGCAACTCTGACTAGCGGGTACAAGCATAGCCCACTCGATTACGCGGTCCCCGATGCAAACTACACGCACCGAAACTCTTCCAGTGTACCCTTTGGTGGGCGATTTTTAAGTTCTGCCGCGTACCGTGACCGTCCTTGAGTTTATACTGAACTAGCTTCTATTTTTAAGACAGAGGGGGCATCCTTTCACGATTATGTTCTCTACGACTCTATACCTAAAGGCTGAGGTTTGTGGGAAGACTACGGTGTCTTATGTGAGGGTACAGAGCCTTCGTTTTAAGTATGGGGGTTGGCAAAAGAGTATATAGAATAAGCTTTCGTCGGTGATAGAGAGTTCCCTATCCTATAGTGTAAAAGCAAAGTTTATCATGGGCATACTCGATCCATGATGGCAATGACAAAAATATGAAAATAATATTTTACCCAATTCCATAATTGTGGTATATTTTAATTGAAAAGCATGTTTTATCAGTTTATGACCTACAACTCGATCATATTTTCAGTTAAATAAGGGCCTCTAAAATTAACTTATTGTCAGCCGGGCAAATGGTGTATTACTGTTGGCTCAATGTCAAATTATTCTCGGTTGACGGTCAGGTGACGTCAATTGGATTCAAAACCGACACCAAAACCTAAATTACCGTGCGGCACGTGCCCAACGTTAAAATGGGCGTAGATAATTTAATCCAATTCGACGAAATTATATGCTTTAAATTTATATTGTGTACCGTGTGCATTACGATCTAGGCATGCATATAGTGGAAAAATTGTTTTCGATGATTACTCAAGCGTTTCAAAGTAAGTAGCGGGGCATGTGGTGTATTACTGTTGGCTGAAAGTCAAATTTCTCGGTAGACGGTCAGGAGACGACAATTGGATTCAAAACCTGTAGCGGATATTTTTATTAGGTCCCCTACATTCATAAGTATATAATAGTTTATAAGTATATAGTAGTTAAACCACGCTTCTCAATATTTCCAGTAGCTTGTAGGCCTACTTTTAGGGATAATAGACTATTGATAATGCGGTCGTGAACCTATTTTGTTATTCTTTAAAACTACCACCACTATCTTAAAGAGTTGCCAAACGTATTTGCCCGTAGTTCAAAGTTCATCATCCTATTTTATTTCCATTCACAAAAAGCCATACCTTGAAGTCTTAAGCCCCTTCTGGGCACCACTTGACAATCAAGTGTTTACTTTGTAAAGAAGTTCAATCTAAACGTTAAGCCCCTTCTGGGCGTAACCGTAACAAACTTACAACTGGCTATAGAGCCCAGTTTCTAAAGATATATATATTTGTGTGCATGCCTTTACAAAATTACCGATGCCAGTGACCGATGCCATAGATATAGTTCGCTAGGTAGGGTCAACCTAAAAACCCGTGGTAAACCCCACGGTACTGTGCGCGTTCGTTCGCGCCAAATTCAAACCATCTATCGGAGAGAGAAATTACAAATACCATCGATGGACGGTCGGTGATTGTACAAACCAAGAATCACGACACGTCACTTGAACTCTCCCGCGCCTATATAAGTCAGCAATACTGGGAGCAACGACAGTCTTGTTATTCGAATCATTCGAACTCGACCTTTTAACTTCACCTGATGGAGAACGGGACTCTGGACAATACTCAAGTCGACTGAGCGATACCAGAGGATGCCTTCCACCCGAACCAAGCCTATGGAACGATTTAATTGAAAAGACTTAGCGCTGGCCGCCACTTTCCAAGAGAGTAGAACATAGCCGCCGGAATAGCCCATCAATGGTTCCAGCTAAACCGTTGCACCACGCAAGCCAATTTATACAACTTGGACTCTAATATAGACTTTCGTCAACTATCGCCGCTCGCCGCCTGAAGACTTAAGTGATGAGTACAATCTAGTGATTTCGCTATTTAAACGTATTATCAATTAGTAGGATAACCGTAGAAATGATTAGTAGAAGCAAAAACCTCTTAGTATAGAATTAGGAGACCTGGCATCGGTCGAAATATGCATGCTGCATGATAGTCAATATTTTTATCTTTACCAACTATTTTGGGGGATTATTAATTAGAATCGTTACTGTCGGGGATAACTCCTATTTGATTGTTAGTTTTAAGGGCAGATATAATGCCATGATAATTAATAGTATCGGCTAATAGAACGCCTTAATGTTTAAACCTTCAGTTTAATTAATAATTACCAATATAACTGTTTTAATAAATAAGATTCGAAGTATGGCAAATATGAAGTTTAGTCATTTTAATACCCTAGACCTTAAACTTTAATTAGTAGTAGTAGGAATGTTAACGCTTGGCAGCCATAGGCCTTTGGTAGTAGAACAAGCGTTGCAAACCGACATCAAAACCTAAATTGACGTGCGGCACGGGCCCGACTGTAAAACGGACGTCGATAAATTAGGCCAATTCCATCAATTATCTTTAAATTTATGGTGTACATTACGATCTAGTGCATAAATAGCGTAAAAAAGTGCTCTATAAATACGCAAGCGTTTCAAAGTAAGTAGCTGGGCATGTGGTGTTTTAATATCGGCTAAAATTATTATTTGTCACGCGTGCCGGGTACCAGTCAAAAAACCGCCTCATAAACGACTCCGACACCAAAACGTATTCTGCGGCACGTGCCCGGCAATAAAAAGGATGGCTTGTGCTACTAGGGAAGTATTGTTATTCCTGTCAAAGGGCCAAAGATTGCGAGGGGGTGAAATTAGATGCGGGACCTGCCATCGCGACTTTAGGGGGCAAGAATGCTTTGACGCTCATAAGGCTAGTGGAAGCAAAACCCTATCAGTCTGCCAAAGGGTTTTCAATTGCCCCGTTGCGCAAAAACAATAGATATGGGAAAACGCAAGTCACCTCACAACTGCGGGGAAGTTTAATGCGTCATCTGCACTAAATTCAACCCACACCCCCACTATTGTTTCATGCAGGTTACCGACTCTAAAGCCCACCCTGCGTCTAAAAAAGCTAAGACCAATCCTTCGGTTACTATCTTTTATGATCTCGAATGAGTTTAAAATACCCCAGACCCTTCAAACCCTAATGCTTTCCTACACACTCCTATCTTACGTATTTCTCAAAAAATCTGTGATCAATGCATTCTCGAGAAATCCGATCAATTTAATTGCGCCACCTGCAGCCCTCGAGAACGGGTGTTTCTCGGGAATGATCCTGTTCTGGTTTTTTGAATTATCTTCAAGAATTCCACAATTCTCCCAAAATAACTGTCATTGTCCATAACGCCAAGGGCTATGATCTACAATTTCTGTACAAAGCCATGTTAGCCATCAAAGCATGGAGCCCTCAAGTGATAATGACGGGAACGAAGATTATGCAAATTCGATATGAGAATTTGACATTTATAGATAGTTTAAATTTCATCCCTCCCCCCTTATCTAGCTTTGTTTTCACTTTTGGCTTAGACCCTAGTTTAAATAAGGGATATATCCCGCACTTGCTCTTCAACTTTGTTCCCGAACACGTGTTTGATCCAAAAGATCCTACGCGTACAAATTATGTCTTGATGGAAAGCATGCCTCTTTTAGAATCTTACGCGCCAGACTGGCTAACCGAAAAACAACGTTCGGTTTTAATTTCTTGATACAACGAACAAGTTGAAGCCAAAAAAGGTTTCAACTTTGTTGAAGAGTTGATCCATTATTGCCGTTTGGACGTCAGGATTTTAAGAGAAGGGTGCTTAAAGTACATGGAGATTTTTGAGAACATTGCGGACGTTAACCCTTTCACCAATGCCGTGACAATTGCCGGGCTCTGCAACGCAATTTTCAGGAAGGACCACCTAGCGCCAAATTCCATTGGAATTGTTCCACCTCACGGAACGAAAGACCCTCAATCTAAAGTAGCCATCGAGTGGCTGAGGTGGGAAGCCCATAAGCGCGGGGTCATTATTAAGTCGGCTTTTAACGGTTCGGAACCTAAAATTTTGAACATTAAAGTCGACGGGCTTCTAGTAGACGATCTTGGCGCAGATCAAAAGGTCGTCTATCAATTCCAAGGTTGTTTTTGGCACGGGTATAGAACCTGTTTCCCGGTAAACAGAGACCTGGTTTTGCACGGTGACGTCACCCAAACTTTGCACTCCCGCTATACTGATACTTTGAACTGTAATAAGAGGCTTAGGGAGCTGGGGTATAAGGTAATCAAAATGTGGGAATGTGTATTCCACAAATTGAGGGAGCAAAAGCCCGAAATTAACACCTTTCTATCTTCCATTCATGTCCAAATCGATGCGTGGGAACCACTCAACCCCGTAACGCATTTTTCGGGGGACGTACTTCCGCTATGTGTCTTCATCACAAGGTTAAGCCGGGAGAGGAGATTCGATATGTCGACGTCACTAGTCTATATCCATGGTGTAAAAAAATACGGTTAACTACCTTACGGCCACCCTACGATCTTGACAGACAACTTCCCACCCATTAACGAGATTGAAGGTTTTATTAAACTGGATATCCTGCCCCCTCGTAACCTCTTCCACCCCGTTTTGCCCCAAAAGATCGGGGGGAAATTGTGCTTTGCCCTGTGTGAGCTGTGCGCTGAAAACAAATATCAGGGGAATGCACACATTCCGACGAGGAAAGAGTTATTAGGGGGACGTTTGTGGCGGACGAAGTCCATTTAGCGGTTAGAAAGGGTTACGTGGTGGTTAAAATACACGAAGCCTGGTCGTACAAAATATCTCAGTACGACCCCGTAACTAAATCAGGCGGGCTTTTTAACAATTACGTCAACTGCTTTCTGAAGCTAAAACAGGGAAGTAGCGGCTGGCCTTCTGACGTAGTAACCCAAGCGCAGAAAGATCAATACGTAGCCAAGTACTACGAAAAGGAAGGGGTAAAACTTGATCCTAGCTGTATCGAGAAGAACGCTGGCAAGCGTACCATCGCCAAACTGTGTTTGAATTCGTTTTGGAGCAAATTTGGTGAGAGGACTCGGCTTGACAAGGTTGAAGTCTTCGATGATCCACAGAAGTTCTTTAACTTGTTCTATGACCCAGCAATTGAGGTCAAGACGTTGATACCAGTTAGCGACGACATTTGCGTTGCTAAGTGGTGTTATGTCAACGAGATTGACCCCTTAGAGCGCTTGGGTGAGTCTGTTTTATATACAGACACTGATTCGATACTGTACGTTTACACACCAGGGGGCGTCGAAATCGAAACTGAGAATTTCCTAGGTGAAATGACAAATGAGCTTGAAAAGTACGGACCCCAGGCCTACATCGAAGAATATGCGAGTGGTGGATGCAATAACTACGCATACCGAGTTGTGAACCCTGATACCGGATCGACAGCCGTCGAGATGAAGGTTAAGGGGTTCCGACTTAACCATACCACCAGAGATTTGGTTAACATGGATAGGTTAATGGGGCTTATAGGCATTTACGAGCCGCCGGCGGAACCACTCCAAGTAACAATCTCCAAGCAAATACGCCGAAAGGCTGATCACACTGTTATAAGTGTCGACCAGTCCCAGGTTTATAGAACTGTGGTGGATAAGGTTAGGTTAATTGAAGATTTCTGCACGCTACCTTACGGTTACCGAGTTTGAGCACATTCGACAGTATCTATTTCTGTGAGGGGTCACTTCGTTTTCATTTATTTATCTAGTCAGTCCCGATGATATTTATTTATATATTTATTTATCTAGTCAACATGTATTTAGTCATTATATAAAGTTTAGTCATATTGTTTTTGATCAATATAATCAATTAATCATTTTCGTCTCGGTGAAATGTCCTGTGATTAACTAATTTTTTCGTCAATGCTTCCTTAAATATCCCATGTATTTTCGAAATTGCAATTGTTCATTTTACGTGTCGATCTCGTCTATATATTTATACAAACACTTTACAATCTTTATCTCATTCGTTCGTTGAAAGTCAAAGGGTAAGGTCATGTATCCTTTCTACCATCCCTTTAACATGGTGATAGCAGGCCCGTCTCGAAGCGGGAAAACTCAATTAATTTTAAAAATATTAGAGAATAGGGAGGCCATGTTTTCCCCTAATATAAGCGAAATACATTGGTTCTACGGTGAATGGCAACCTTTTTTCGAAAGCTTGAGAAAATTTGTGGTTTTCAAACAAGGTATGCCAGATTTATCAGAGTATACAGGCGGTAAGCCCTGCCTTTTAATCATCGATGACTTGATGACCGAGAACAAAGGAGAAGTTGGTTCTCTTTTTACCAAGGGAAGGCATCATCGCAACTTGAGCGTAATTTATATCGTCCAAAACGTATTCCATCGATCCAAAGACTCTAGAGATGTTTCTTTGAACGCTCATTATCTTATTGTTATGAAATCTCCTAGAGACAAATTGCAAAGTTCAATAATAGCTAGACCAATGTTTGCCGATAAATGGCGTTTCGCTGTCGACGCCTACCGTGACGCTACTAGTTTACCTTTCGGATATTTATTATTCGATCTACACCAAAGATGCACCGAGAATCATAGACTTAGGACTGGAATATTTCCCGACAACCCTTGCGAAGTTTACATTCCCAAATAATTATAATAATAGACGGGTGTTTAGCCATCTCTTCATTTAGTCACTATGCCTTATGCCGTACGGTCGCAAAGAAATTTGCTCTCCGTTATTGCCAATTCCCCTCGAAAACAACGTAACGCCAAGAAACCCTTAATTGACGCAATCGCAAAGTGTGTTGAAAATACTTTACACGGTAACGTTAAATTAAATAAAAGTCAAAAAGCTAGATTAGCTAGGCATTCCGCAAAACTTAGAAAAATTGCTAATAAGAGAATATCATGGAAAACAAAACGTGATATTTTAGTTCAGGAGGGTGGTAGTTTCTTTTCTTTCCTTTTTCCTCTCGTTTCCTCTATTATCGGCGCCATAACAGGAGGTAGTCAGTAAAAAAAAAATGCAGTACGCTGAGAAAATGGTCCTTGTCCCTAGCTCTACCTTTAAAAACGACCCCTTTCCACACCCCCAACAACAGGTAGTTTCGGAATTGGACAATGAGATGAATGTTATTTTAGCTCCTAAAGATTTAGACGAAGCTTCAAAATGGCGCTTATACAAACAGACTCTACAAAGATATAATAATATACTTATTATCGCTAAGCAACCTATACCCACAGTCCCCCAATCATCATCCAACTATTTTAACTTGGCTTGGTTAGACGATATCCCCCTTAAATATATAGGTCATGTACATAGTATCGTTGATCAGATTTCCACTAGTCCTGAAAAGCTTAGGTGGACAGATAGTGGGGAAGTTATAGTTAATGATACAATAATACCCGGCTCGAATATTAGAGATATTGCTTTAGAATTTGTCAAGCCTTCCTCTAACAAAGCCCCAAAACCTAGAGGTTTTTACGCATTTACAAACCTACTTTCTAGTTTTTCCCCTCTAACCTCGTATACTATACCCAAACAAATTAAAATCAAAAGAACTAGAGCTCCCAAAGTTAGTGTCAAGATAGCAGCTAAAAAACTTAAATCTGACATTAGTCTTGAGGCAGCAGTTAAAAAACTTAAAACCGAGCCTCCGAAATGGGCAGCGTACGTAAAATCTCCAAAATTTTATAAGGTATCTACTTTAACCCTTCCCACCCCGCCAGTTTCGGGGGTGCTGAAAAATTATATTTAGCAGTAAAATTAAAGGGGATTAGTAAGAAACAAGTACTAGATTTGTTAAAGGGAAAAGACGCGTACACTTTACATAAGAAAGTTTTTAGAAAGTTTAAAAGAAACAAGGTGGTTGTAACTAACATAGGGGATCAATATCAGGCGGATTTGGCGACATTTTTGAAAAAGGGTACGAGCGAACTTACACAATAGAGGATTTTAAATTAGTGGGAAAAATAGACAGACGCCCTCCGGTATTCAAACTAGAAGATTTAAACGGGGAACCAATAAAGGGGGTGTTTTACGGGATGGAACTTCAGTCGGTAGTTAGACCCGAGACGTACAAGATCGAGAAAGTAATTCGTAAGCGCACTAGGAGAGGACAAAAGGAGCTCTTTGTAAAGTGGTTAGGTTATCCCCCTTCTATGAATTGTTGGATTCCGGCTAATGATGCAGTCTCCCTTTTACCTAACGCTACCAAGCAACGCTAGCATGAAAATTTATGACAACAACAAGATCTGTTCTTACACTTCCAAGTTGCCCCAGGCTATAGAGCTGATCGGGGATGACTGGGAGGTTGCTATAGTAGAAGTTTTGTACCCAATGTCCTTTTTTAACATACCCAGTGAGGAAGGTCACGTGCAGGTGGTCTCGCATGAAAATTAAAAAGGTAGGGACGGAAAATCACAGCCTATAGTTAAAGCCGAGGCCTTTATAGTTCCTGGGGGTTATTACAAATCATTAGAAGACCTCCTTAAGCAGATAGCTTCCGGATTAAACGGCTTTCAATACGGTTCAAAGTTTAAATTTGATTCGGATCCCCTCTCTGATTACATTTCTTTAACTATTCAACCTAACGGTATCTTGGCTCTTTCTTCGACTTTGAAAAGGATATTAGGATTTAAAACCCCAAAAGGCCAAAGTACGTCTTTCTCTTGCCCTTCCGATAAAACCAGCCAATCGTATAGAAGTTCTGTTCCCGCTAATTTAAATTATTATATTCCCGACATATTGTTTATTTATTCCGAAATAGTAGCTAATGAATTTATAGGCGATACGGTAGCCCCGCTACTTCGTATAGTAGGCGTAGACAGCGAAAAACCTCACGGTTCGACTATAACTAAATCATTTAACTCTCCTCATTACGTTAAAGTTGCTAAACGTTACTTTGATACTATAGACATTGATAAAAGGAATAGTTTAGGCCAAGCCGCGTCATTCGAGTTTGGAACGTCGACCTGTAAACTACACTTTAGACCATGCCAAAACCCCAAACATTAGAGTCTCGTTGCGAGTATAGGAGGTATTATTTAGATCAGGTAGGGGTGGAGGGGTGTCAAAAGTATTTGTCGGGACCCCCCACCAAAAAGGTCACGGGATAGGGAGCGCCCTGAAAGGGTTATTTAGATGGGCACGCCCCTTATTAATTAGAGGTGCAAAGTATTTGGCACCTAGAGCCATTAGTACGGGACAAAAGATTCTTGGTGACGTAATGCAAGGTCAGAATGTGAAAAGTGCCGCGAAAAAGAGATTGCAGGAAACTTATGAGAACATGACTGCTGCACAGCAAGGTTCAGGATTAAAGATAAAGAGACGCAAAGTTAAACGCCTATCAGTTTATCACCGTCATTCAAAGCAGACGCCACGCGATATATTTAGCTCCTGAAAAAATCATGTTTTCTCTCCAAGCTCTTAAGAGTGAATTGAATATTTTTGCCCCTGTGCCGATTCAAACTAGTGTCGAACATGCTCAATGTGTATGGGCCAAACCCTTGGCGGCCATTGGTGATAGCTCTACCGTCGAATACCTCATCTCGGGCAATAGAGATAGGTACATCGACGTAGCCCACACCATGCATTACAACAAACTCAATATCACCAACGAAGATGGAAGTGATCTTACCGATGCCGCCGTGGTAGCTTTCGTGAACAACGCTGGCCACGCATTGTGGAGAACTTGCGATGTTTTCTTGAACAATATCCGAGTTTCTTCAGCCGCTCAAAACTACGCCTTCACTTCTTTTATCGAAACTGTCTCAAATTACGGACCCGCGGCCAAAACATCTCACCTTATGATGGTCGGATGGGAAAAGGACGAAGCCGGAAAGTTCTACGACTTTTCAAATAAAGGTTTCGTCGCTCGAATAGCTAAAACTGCTAAATCGGCCGTGATTGAATTTTTTACACCCGTGTTTAGCGACGTGTTCAATATTCCCGAATATCTCTTAAACGGGGTGGACCTTAAAGTCGTGTTTACTCGCAACAGGAACGAGTTTACCATAATGGGTGAAGAAACACCCACTCTCAAAAACTGTAAAGTCAAGATACTAGACGCATCACTCGCGGTACGTAAAGTTAAACACAGTCCTAAAATATTGTTAGCCCATGAAGCAGCGCTTAAAGTCTGTCAAACGAAAGAAGAGCCCTGAGAAATTTTTCCAAATTGGTGTCGCCACCATCGACCCCATAGTTCTTTATCAACTTGTTTTGTTTTGTCAATAGTCGTCTGTAATATAATCTGCTATTATGTCATTAAAATATATTGCAATGCTAGTTCAACAAAGATAAAACTGGTGTCTTGTCGTTAATTTTGTTTCATATTCTTTAATACTCGATGATCGTAAAAAACCATGAAACATAAACATTTTAAATATATATTGCAAAATGTATTGGTTCTATTGCGATTAAGCCTATCTGTTTATAGCAGACTATATTACAGACGACTATTGACAAAACAAAACAAGTTGATAAACTACTATGGGGTCGATGGTGGCGACACCAATTTGAACAAATTTCTCAGGGCTCTTCTTTCGTTTGACAGACTATAATAACGGTACTGCCAAATATAATTTTACGCGCACCGAACTTAAAACTAAAACTAAAACTATCTCTAGCGGAAGTAGCACCGAGAGTTTTAACAATATATATCTAGGCCCTCAGCCTAATCGCGTCATTACGGGAATAGTCTCCAACGCGGCGTTCAAGGGCAGTTACGCTCTGAATCCCTTTAACTTTAAAACTTACGATTTAAATTTTTTGTCTCTGTACCTCGATAACGAACAAATACCTTCGAAACCGTTGACTCCTGATTTCGGTAAAAACTTGTATATACAAGCATATCAAACATTGTTCGCGGGCACGGGTATTCATTATAAAGACGACGGTAACGATATTACTCCCAACGAGTTTGCCAAAGGGTTAACTCTGTACGCTTTTGATCTGACACCGGACCTATCTGCTAGCGAAACAAACCACTGGAACCCCGTTAAGCAAGGACAATTAAGATCGGACATGGGATTCGCTAAACCTTTGCCCGAAGCCGCAGTCTGCATTGTATACGCCGAATTTCAAAGCATGATTCAAATCGATAAAAATAGAAACGTAATTGTAGATTGTTAAAATGTCAGCAACTATCACCGTAGACTTCATTCTCGCTTTATCAGATACGCCCAACTTTTTGGGTGTTTTCGTGTCAAATAGGTTACCTAAGGTTACCAGATATCTCGCATCGTTAATTATAAATTTAGATCAGCACTATGAAAAGGGGTCGCACTGGGTCTCGGTCTTTATAGACGGAGCTCGTGTAGGGTATTATTTCGATAGCTTTGGTTTACCACCATTTCTGCCTAGTATAAGAAGATTTTTATCTTTAAACTGCAGAAAATGGACTTTTGGTAAACGACACCTTCAGAGGCTAGAAAGTAGCGTATGCGGGCAGTATAGCGCCCTCTATCTTATTCATAGAAGTAAGAAAGCTTTTCTAAAAGCTTTTACCGCAAATCGAAAAATTAACGATATGAAAATTGCTAAACAATTTCAAAATCATATACGGCGACAAAAAAAGTGTAAAAGGAGCTTATTAACAAACCGTGTGGTTGCCTGGTGGTAATGCGTCCAGCTCTGTGTTGTTTCAACAACATTTGAGTTTCCATTCCAGGGTTCGACTTCCTACCAACGGCGCTTTATTAGTCCGGTATAGAAAAAAAACATCTTTAGATACGTCTTGAATCAAGTTTAAGGAGGTTTTTTAAATATTTAACCAATTTACTATTAATTTAACTTAATTATGTATGTTATTATCACGCTAATTAAATGTTTTTTGATTTTAAATCTGATTCATAATAACAATAAGCCTAGAATAACCTAGCATAAGCCTATCTTTCAGGATCAACCATAGGATAAGCCTACAAGGATCTTTAATAGCATAAGCCTATCCCTACAGGCATCAGCCACGTGACGTCATCAAAAAATTAGCCGTGACGTCATCAAGAAAACCACCGCCAGGTGGTGCAACAATTCAAATTTCCCGTCAACAACATCACGTGACGTCATCAATCCCCCTATCCCCCCCAACAACATCACGTGACGTCATCAATCCTCCTATCCCCCCAACAACATCACGTGACGTCATCAATTTCCCCCATTCCCCCCTAAAGGGTGAAGGTATAAACCAAAAAATTTTACTTCCCCCCTTGAAAGGGGGGAAAGAAGGGGTAAAAGTTTTCGGTTTTTTAAATATTTAACCAATTTATTATTAATTTTACTTAATTATGTATGTTATTATAACGCTAATTAAGTGTTTTTTGATTTTAAATCTGATTCATAATAATAATAAGCCTAGAATAACCTAGCATAAGCCTATCTTTTAGGATCAACCATAGGATAAGCCTACTAGGATCTACAATAGCATAAGCCTATCCCTACAGGTATCAGCCACGTGACGTCATCAAAAAATTAGCCGTGACGTCATCAAGAAGACCACCGCCAGGTGGTGCAACAAATCAAATTTCCCGTCAACAACATCACGTGACGTCATCAATCCCCCTATCCCCCCAACAACATCACGTGACGTCATCAATTTCCCCCCATTCCCCCCTAAAGGGTGAAGGTATAAACCAAAAAATTTTACTTCCCCCCCCCCTGAAAGGGGGGAAAGAAGGGGGTAAAATTTTTCGGTTTGGACAATGAGCTTCAATGTTAAAAGAGGAACGATCGCGAGGTTTAGTGGTGCTCTTGAAAGCCTTACCCCCTCCCCAGATTTGTATAAATCTCGGGCGTAAATTTATCTCAGTAAATGATTACAATATCCTGAATAATTAAATTTTGTTAAAAAGAAGAGAGGACTTATGGCAATAAAATACAAGTACTTTATTAGGTGTAAATTGCCTAATGAAAATACACTTGAGATGAGAGCTTTCGGCTCGAGAGCCTTCATCAGTCATACTAAAATCTAAAACGCGTGACACACACGAGGTAACCTCGGTTTTTTAAAAAATCATATCACGCCCTCTTTTGAACAAGATGCCTGTCGTCTATGACTCCCCAATATTTTGCTTCAGCACAGCCTTGATTTAAATTTAATATCCCTGATTTTTTAATAAATATACCTTCAATGAATTTTCTTTTTTCTCCCCACTGATAAATAATACCGAACGAAGTGTAAAAAACTCGTATGACTTTGTAGAGAAAGTTAAAAAGATCCAAGTTAATAGTACTGATATTATCCTTAGCCTAGATGTAATAAACTTATACACTAGAGTACCTATTGAAGGTGTTCTAGATGTTTTAAGATGTAAATTAGTAAAGGACCCCATTTTAAAAAACAGAACAGACTTAACCATTGATTCAATCGTAGAACTCAGCCGAATTTGTGTAGAAAACACATATTTTAGCTTTAAAGATCAATTTTTTGTACAAACAAAGGGTTTAGCGATGGGTAATCCACTTTCGAGTGTCTTAGCTAATTTATATATGGAGTTTATTGAAGAAAAACTATTTAGTCATAAAAGAATGGCAAGAAATATAAAATTTTGGGTAAGGTTCGTCGATGACATTTTTGTCATTTTAAAAAATGTAAGAAACAATACAAATTTGTTATTGGATTTAGTGAATAGTTTAGATAATTCTATTAAATTTACAATCGAATTAGAAAATAATGGCAGTCTACCCTTTCTAGACATAATGACCAAAAGATTAAATAATGACAATAGTTTAAAATGTACTCTTTTTCAAAAACCCACTCACTGTAAAAAATTTCTAGATTATAACTCCTGCCATAGCCAAATTGTAAAGTTAGGTATAGTAAAAAGCTTAAAACACCGCATAGAAAATATCTCCGACGAACCTGAGACTGATAAAGCCATCGTTAAAAATCAGTTAATTAATAGTAATTACCCAAATGGTTTAATTGATTCGATTTTTAAAAATAATATTGTTAATAACGACTACAACAGACCTAGAGACTCTCAACCATGCTTAGCGCTTCCGTATATTAGGGGAATTAGTGAAAAATTAGGTAGATTATTAAAAAATAAATTCAACATCATGGGAACGGGAATTATTAAATATAGGTGGACAAAATTTAAACAATCACTTAGTTAAAAATAGGCCTAAAAGAGATATTAACCTATTGGATAATCGCTGCGTTGTTTACCAAGTAAAATGTGAAACATGCGGCGAAACGTATGTTGGTGAAACACAACAAACGTTAAAAAATAGGTTCTCAGGGCATAAGCAATGCATTAAAAATTTTGATAAAGAAAACGGCATAGCGGTTCATGTTTGGGAGTCGAAAGGTCACGTAATGGATTTTAAATATCCAGAAGTTTTATATCGGGAAAAAAATTGGCAAAAAGAAAATTCATTGAAGGTATATTTATTAAAAAATCAGGGATATTAAATTTAAATCAAGGCTGTGCTGAAGCAAAATATTGGGGAGTCATAGACGACAGGCATCTTGTTCAAAAGAGGGCGTGATATGATTTTTTAAAAAACCGAGGTTACCTCGTGTGTGTCACGCGTTTTAGATTTTAGTATGACTGATGAAGGCTCTCGAGCCGAAAGCTCTCATCTCAAGTGTATTTTCATTAGGCAATTTACACCTAATAAAGTACTTGTATTTTATTGCCATAAGTCCTCTCTTCTTTTTAACAAAATTTAATTATTAACGTTACACTATGGCTTCGAAAAAGTTTAACATTAATATCCTGAATGTTTGGTTTTGTAGGAATTAGTAGTATTGAAGTAACAGGTGAATATACAATGTTACTTTTTCTGGAATGAATAGACTAATGAATAGACAACGCCTGGTGTGGTGCTCCACTAAAAGTGGGGATGTGTCGTAGAAAACATCGCTGCAAGGGCCTTTTTGTTTTTGCACTAAAAAAAACTCTGTTTTCGTCGATAATATTTCCAGTGTGATAAGGCTTTCAAGGGCACCACTAAACCTCGGAATCATCTCTATCTTTTAACTATAATTCCCATCGTTCATGTTGAATATTACTGATTACGGTGATCGCTCTGATGTGAAAATTCGGATTTGATCGCACTAAGTATTTTCCTTTTGAAAATTAAGAAAATATTTGGAGTGCAGTCTTTTGAGGCAATTTCCCACTTATCGAAAACCACCCAAGTTGCTGGAGTTCGGTCGAATAAGACCTCCCAATTTTGGTTTCAGTCCAATGAGAATTCGGTCCATTGGAAGAGAATCTAGAATCATACTGGTATATATTTTTATTTCAACGACGGACATGGACGGGTGACTGTACATGTGTAAAGTTTTCAGAATTGACTCTAAAACCAGATCGAAGTATCCTGTATTTTGCATCTTAAATTTTATCGGACTCAAGTTAATCAACGTTTAATGCCGAATATAAAATTGCTCTATTGTTAATATATTTACGTGAAATTATGGACTCTTTCCAAATACTCAGTGATGTACATAAGCCTTTCTACTTCCTGAGGAAACATTTTCGATTCCTGTCAAGAAAAAACAACGTGTGTTTACAATGCATTAATGAGCGCCACTGGAGGCTTGCGGGCGCGGTAGCTTTGCAACAAGTAAAAGCAAGTCCGCGGCTCCGCCGTTTGTGCGTGTAGGCACAGAGCTTCCGCAAGCCTCTGGTGGTGCCCTTTTATAACAATTCATGTAGAAAAGATATATTGTTACCTTTGTTATTGCAAAAGTGGCAATAACCATCTGAGTAAATCTATTTGGAAAATGAATGAAAATACAAGTTCAATACTTATACTTAGGTTTTGCCAGGGATAGATTTAATTTTAGAAGTAGGAATGGAAAACAGAGTAATCTGGGCGCGCGTCAAAGTCCCGGATCCCCTTCCACTGGACGGAGGGGTAAGAAAGAAGAGGCGGCTCATAGCGACAGAGGTAAAAAGGAATTACGTATTTTCGCCGTCCCCGTCAGCCACGTCATCAAAACGTAGTTTGAGTGAGCCAATAAGATAATTTAAACTATTCGTTACGTGTTGGAGGGAGGGGCTCTTTACCGGGCTATGAGTCGGACTGAAGTAAATACTAACCGTTCTCCATTCCTACTTCTAAAATGAAATCTATGCCTGGTATTGTATACGGTATATTTCCAAATCCGAAATAGCATTGAATCCGAAAGATTTTAGTCACTGCGACTATAATATTTCGATGGAAAATGTATTAAAACAACTAAATCGCATTGATCATCTTTTTGGAAATTAGGTTCAAAATGTCATTAGAAACTATTAAGTATGTATGAAGGAGCATTACTAAACCACTGAATTCAGAAAGAGACTTTAAGTCGCTATATACTTATTTAGAGACAATATTCTTACAAAAATTAGAACGCTGATTATTTTCTTGGATTAAATTTCTTATTTTCCTTATAAGATCACAATTTCAAGAAGACTGCGCTCAACAACCCTCAACGGGACAATTGATTTTAATACCTGTCCCAGTGACTATGACGTCACGGAGAGCTATTTCGAACCCTTTCGAAAATAATGCAAAATTTCATCGCCACCACATACAAAATAAATGGATTCCATAAGTAGACTTTAACCATTTTACAATAGTATAAACATGGTTTGCACAGCTTTGGCGTCTTGTTACTCTTGTACACATTTTTTGTTTTCTGAAAACCCTTCAGAAAATAGTATACTTGATTGGAAGCATCACCTTATATTTTTGAAACTAATCTAACATCAACTGAAGTTTTAACATGGTTTGCACAACTGTATCGTCTTGCACATCTTTTTGATCTACAAAATCCTCCTCAAAATACCACATATTGAATAAAAAAAGCTGGCCTATTTACTTTCTAATTAAACTTAAGGCCTTTTACAGAAGTATTAACATGGTTTGAACAGATTTTTCGTCTTGCACACTTTTATTGTTTTCTGTAAACCCCTCTCAAAATATCACGTAAAGAAAAAGCTCCCTTATACTAAATCAAAATTAAAAATTGTTACACAAATGCACGTTTGACTACGAAAAATCTTGCTATCATCTCACGGCACATTAAAATCTTTGCAGAACGAAAACATTTGCAAAATATATCAAATAATTGGAAACTCTTCAGAGTTTTTATTATTTTTACTACTATGTAGTCTTTTTCCATTCCACATAGACACCAGTAGGCACGTACTGGCTTCTAATCACCATCATATTCTGGTCTTCGTGCATCCCACATGGACACCAGCCTATACACATTGGCTTCTAACCACCACCATCTTGTGGTCCTTGTCCATCCCGCATGGGCACCAGTCTGTACACACTGTCTTCTATTCATATTCATTAAGGTTAAGACGTACACGGCGATCGGCTAGGGTTACGAGAAACGTCTAGCCTCCCAGTGGCGGGGTTTCCACCAAAGGTTCACACAATTGCGCTGTTCTTACCTAAAGCTGCGATTCAAAACCTTTATATACTACCTATTTGAGTAAGGCGAAGCAACAGGCGTATCCTTCATTTCAAACGTAAATATTAGTCAAGTGTCTTAAGAATGATTAATTGTTCTTTTTAAAAACGATGTAACGCTCAATAAGCCGAATAACTAACGAAGAACATGTTTAATATTAATTATATTTATTTTAGTATTTAAGATAATCTTTTTTTTTCAACTCAAAATTAATACGAAAAGGGTTAAAAAGCAGTCTATGTGATTGTCTGTGTGTGTCCGTCCGTTAATACACTACTGCGCCGCGTTAGCAGTTCGCCTTGTGTTAATGTGTAAAAAAATCCTACAAAACCTTAATATTCCCTTTATCCATAATATAAAGTGAATATGTGGAAATATTTTTCATAATTACGAAGCCTTCAGTAGTTTTGTAGCTTTAAAGCCCTATTTCATTTTGATATTCCAAGGACATTTTTTAATATTATTATTTGAAATTTCTGTTTATATTTTAATTAAGCTATACTTCATCTGTATACAGAATAATCCTTGCATTAGTGATTTCAAGAAGAACGCCAAGGTTTATAATTTGTCGGGTAAATCTAGTATTATTCGTAAAAGGCCTAGTGAATCAAATGGTAACTAATTGAAGCCGGAGGTGAAATAAAAAAGGGGTTTTGATTTCATGTCTGCAATGAAGACAAATTAACGGTTCAGAGTGAGCGGAAAGTTAAATACACGTTTAAATAATCAGATCTAGATTTTATAATAGAAAGAAAAGATCATGGTGGCAATTAAATATTAGTTCCCCACACTATCTAACGTAACTGCAATTAAGTTCAAAATAAATTAATAATCAACAGCTCGAAACTATAATTACGTAATTAACTTTTACTTTCGGGGATTCGGTCCTTGGATTGTCGCACGATAGTCCGATACTCTTCCACTGCACCACGGTGAGACGAACCCTTCTATCGCTAAATTATCTTTTGACGTTGTATTATATAGCACTATAGTCTGTCAAACGAAAGAAGAGCCCTGAGAAATTGGTTCAAATTGGTGTCGCCACCATCGACCCCATAGTAGTTTATCAACTCTTTTTGTTTTGTCAATAGTCGTCTGTAATATAGTCTGCTATAAACAGATAGGCTTAATCGCAATAGAACCTATACATTTTGCAATATATATTTAATATGTTTATGTTTCATGGTTTTTTACGATCATCGAGTATTAAAGAATATAAAACAAAATTAACGACAAGACACCAGTTTTATCTTTGTTGAACTAGCATTGCAATATATTTTAATGACATAATAGCAGACTATATTACAGACGACTATTGACAAAACAAAACAAGTTGATAAAGAACTATGGGGTCGATGGTGGCGACACCAATTTGGACAAATTTCTCAGGGCTCTTCTTTCGTTTGACAGACTTTACTAGCTGTTACCCGCGGCGTCGCTCGCGTGTAATAAGAACTTCCATCAAAAAGATATAAAGAATGAGCAGATTTAACTGATGACTAATATTTTTGTAGCACCCTGGGAGCGAAGGCAGTGGGCGTTGCCCGTCAGCCCGTCGGGACATTTTTTATTATTTTTCACGCGGACCTTATTTGACAATGAAGGGTTTTTAAGTTTTTGGCCGTCATTTAAAAAGATGGCGATAAATCGTACCCGAAAGACCTTTCAGCCCGTCTATAAGTTAAAGGAAACCAGTGTACTAAATATTTTCGAAATCGGTTGAAACGCGCGGACTTTGTTGCACAGAGATTTTTTACATTTCTGTGCGCCGTTTTTTAAGATGGTTTGGAAAAAGTTTTCTTAGAACGCGCTTACTACATATGAGTAACGTTCGTGCAAATTTTCAGCCTTCTAGGGCAAGCGGTTTGGGCTGGGTGTTGATTATCAGTCAGACAGTCAGTCAGGACGTTGATTTATATCGATATAGAAAATAGATAAGTAAAACATTCCTAATAAAAAAATCCCAATAAGCTGAAACCGCACAAACGGCGAGATTTCAAGTCATATTTAAGATAAAGTCGGTCGATTGGTAATGGGGTCGAATGGGATTCGATCCAATGGGAGGACACCAAAAAACTATGGTAGCCTGTTCTTACCTTACACAACCATGATTATTCAGAATATACTCATTTTAGGTTTAGGAATAACACGTTTAAGATAGCAAACCTATAAATTAAGTCCAAACCAATTGATTTTATAACGGCATTTCGAAGTTGGACACAATTTAAGATTTCGGACGGCCATAAGTCGGAAGACCTAGGATACTAAAGTCGGCTAATGAATTTTTTTGCCTTCATGTATGGAATCGGTTAACTAGCGAAATTCTCTTCGGCCTACATGACAGTTAAGAGAACGACAATGGTCTGTTTTCATTCAAGATAGAAGAAGTCGGCCGACGGTTTGGTAGGTAGGGCATTTCAACTCGGCACCGGATATCCACGTGATCCAATATGTACCTGTAGCTTGAATTTCGGGCAGACTGCCAACCGACTAATCAATCCGACCATCAAAAGGAGAGTCGGCTGAATAGTCGGTTTGTTGGACTGTAATCCTCAAAGATATGGACAACATATCATTAGAGACAAAATTAATTTGTAGAAATACACTGAAAAACGCTGTCGTCCGACTTGGCACTTTGGCCTCAAATAAAATTTCAAAATTGTACGTCTCTAGCCCAATTGCTGAGACCATATCCCGACTGTTATTGGAACTTCACGTGCTACTTGGGATGAAAGCGAATTTTACTTGTTAATAATATTTGTTATTACGGGGATATCGAAAACAAAATGTTACACTATGTGTATATTACGGGTCAATAAGATTACAGTTTACGATGTCATGAAATAAAAAACGTTGCATAATTGCAAAGTCAACGTTTTGGATACAGTAAGCCTAAATGTAAACGTTCCCTCTTGGATTACTTTTTCATTAATTAGCAGTTCCAATATTGGGTGTGATATCAATAAAATAAAATTTTGTTATTTTTCAAACGGTCTAATAAAGCCGTGTTATTTCAACTAGTCAACTAAGAGTTGGATGTTTCTAACTAATGAAGAGTTTGAATTCATGACATGAATAATCACAAAACTTAATAAAACGAGTATTTTTAGGAAACCCTAATGGCTCTAGTTTTGCCAGGACTCCATTAGAAGGCTGTCATCAAACTAGAAACGAACATACAGTGTGGGCGAGATCAGACCAACACCTTCCTTTGTGGACAAGCCTCAATTTTTAATTATTATAAAATCTCTAACTGAGCTCAGTTATCCCTACTATCGAGTTTCTTTTAATCTAAGGTCTAACGATAACGAAAGCGACAACCCCGGCCACTACTACTACTACTACTACGGCTCGGGTAAAACTCAGAGCCTCATCGTATACTACGATGTGGCTAAAAATGGAATGGCTAAGTGCCAGATTTAAAGAAAAATCCGTTTCAAGACACTTTAGCTGCGTTCAGTAACACTCATCAGGAAAAACATCGATATTTGGCAAAATGAAATCGGTTTCCTTTGAGGTCATGATGAAGTTGCAGTTGTTGAACGGCACAATTTTGTGTAATCGATGCTTTTCAAAATGACGACGATATTATGATAACATTATGGCAGAGGCTTAAATAATAAAACCGAACTATTTACAACGATATTGTACTTCAATTTATCAATTAAATCTGTCATAATCTATTTATTTTACCGAAATAATATATTGCTTTTTAGTATTATTACGATCCATAAGGATGATATTTTATATCAATTCTTCATTATCTAAAATTGGTGGAGATTGGGATGTAGTTCCCTCTAATTTTTTTTCACGGCGCAAAATGACGAAATTTACCTCATGAATCCGATGCTCATCAAAAAAATCTCCTCTCACAGCTGATTTTTCTGATGGGCATCCGATGAGCATCATGACGTTACGCCCAAAGACGCGAAAAACGGTTCAGTAAGACATCGATGTCATCGATGTTTCTGATGCGAACGCAGCCTATATTATAAAATATCAATTATTTACAAAAAAATGGTTATCTTCGGCTTTTTTCACCAAAATTACGTTTACCCAAAATATTTTGTGATTAAATTTTGCATTATTTTCAAAAGAGTACGTGCAAGGACGAAGTATTAAGTTTTTTGTATTTGGTTGATTGCAACCGAAGGATGAAACCTCATCCTTCATCATGACCGTCCATTTAAACGCCGCTGAACCTGTTCGATGCTTTGGTTCTCCGTCTGTACTTATACGATCATGATTCCAGTAGTTCCCATTTTTTGGTGTCGACGATCAAAAATTATTTATAAATCAAACATTAAAATTAGAGCAAGTAATATTATTTAAAAAAGAAAACCTTTGAAATAATATTGCATGTTTTGGGAACTATTGGAAAAGTTGCGGTTGAAGTATTTTTGCTATGACGTCAACATTAAATACCGGTTGGCATTGGGTCAAACAATTAGCGGTTAGACAGCAGATGAAGGTGTAACGGCTAGTTAATGATTGGCGTCAAATAAGATGGATAGAGCAATGAAGTAAAATTTTCCGAATTTCTGTGTACCGCGAACGCGGTCCTGAAATTGCGAGCGCGGTCCTGAAATTGCGAACGCGGTCCGAAAATTGCGAGCACGGTCTGGAAATTGCGAACACGTTTGCTCCGATTTGCCAACTGCGAACGCGGTGACAGACACACAGACACACACCCACACACCCCGACACGTCCAGAGTAAAACCTCTCCGTGACGTCATCGTCACTCGGAGAGGTAAAAATAAAAATAAATTCTAGCATGATTCGAGACGTAAAATATATGGATAAGATAAGATACGCGATTGGTTGAATTTATCCTATCATAGAGAGACGCAGATCCAAAGATAAGGTTTTTTACAGTTCTTCAAATAGTCCGGAAGATTTCTAAATAGGTCAAAAATGTGAGAAACAATTTACTCTAAATTAAAGTTAGCCTTTGCCCTCGTTGTACCACGCCCTTAAGTCTTACATTGTAACATTTTTACATAAGCCTTGCCTTAACCCTCTGTAAATGATCACCCTTCTATGTACATTAACGTATTTAAAAACGTCGAAAACTCGAAATGGATCTCACCAGTTGTGATCAGATATTTTGTATAGGGAGTGATAATTTTTCTTTTTGATGGGCATGATCCACCGAGACATCGCTAATTTAAATGGTGTAGGCGTCTCAATGCTGATGAAGTCTATGGAGATGGACGGCTGATCACGTGCATATATATATCGATCAGAATTATTTGTGTGTATGCCCATCACCACACAATATCATATCCAATTATAAAAAAAACGTCTTGGTTTAGACCAAGGCCGAAAAAACAAACGATATGTGTGGGGTTTATCATTTGACTGAAGTTCAGATATTGCAATTGTTTTAGTCATTTTTATCCATTTAATCCTTAATCAATATTAAATTGAATCAACTGATTTTACTGTTAATCTATCCATTCCCTCTGAATTAATTGAAAAAATTACATATCTACGCTTTTTCAAGAACAATTACATTTTCCGAAAACATTTTATCATGAAATTAATTATTTTGAAGGGAGTACGTGTTGAGATTTCAATAATTCGAAAGGAAAATGTAAATATTTAATAGTGGATGCCAGTCAAGGGTGTTGCACGAATTTATACATTTAATTTCGTATATCGAAATGCTACATTTCTATTGTCGGCTTTATGAAGAAAAGATTGCACTGCAATTTCCCTCTCCGTGCTTTAGAATTTCTTGGTCATAATTCAGTCTTCATTTGAAACGTCACCACCCCTTTCTACATTGTTGGCGCTACTTGTACACCGGTTATGTATTACGGGTAATCATTTCAGTTCGCATAAAGACCATTTCAGTACGCATAAAGACCATTTCAGTACGCATAAAGACCATTTCAGTACGCATAAAGACCATTTCGGAAAACACACAGGGGCGAGGCCACCATTTTGGTATTCTCCCTCACACCAAGGGTCACCGCCAGACTGTGCCAAAGTTCACTACAGGCAAGAGGCTAGTCAACTCTCACTGCCTATAGCGGTGCTTCTAGGCAAGAGAGATAAGACCTCAATGGTGTCATGACCCCTGTGTTTTAATTATCTGTATGTAATTTCCAAAATGGTCCACTCACTTACAAATGTACACCGATTACACTGAGTGATCGGTACTTCAGGCTTCAGACGCTAGCGAGTGTCAAGCCACAACCGCAATCATTCATGTACACGAATGTTTTTACAATTTTAGGTTATTTAGGTTGGCGGGCAAGTCCGGAGAGTCATGTACCGTTCACTAATGTGAAAAGGTTCCGAACTATATGATAATATTGGCTGAGTGTGTTGCGACGGCTCAGATGACCCATACACTGTAACCACTGGTGATTGTAAAATTGTATATATTTGGAATATGGAGGAAGGGGGGGTGAGTTACATCAAAAGCGCATACATTAAAATAAAATAATATATTTTTCCTATGCTACAGAGTGCCCCTACTAAAAGAAACCACACAGGATAAACGTTCTTGCTTTGTCTTAAGAAGACGACATTAGTTTATAAATTAGTTTGAGCAAAATAAGTTATTTATCATAATTTCTTGAAGATCAAACTTCTCAGAAACTTACTACAGATTTAAACTTTTTTGGTGCAAACTTCAAAATTTGTCAAGCCAGCCTTAATTAAAACTATACCCGTCAAGGTGCTTTAAAGTTAGTAATCATCGACACGAAATCCCTTCAAAATAATTAATTTCATGATAAAATGTTTTCGGAAAATGTAATTGTTCTTGAAAAAGCGTAGATATGTATTTTTTTCAATTAATTTAGAGGGGATGGATCGATTAACAGTAAAATCAGTTGATTGAATTTAATATTTATTAAGAATTAAATGGATAAAAATAACTAAAACAATTGCAATATCTGAACTTCAGTCAAATGATAAACCTCACACATATCGTTTGATTTTTCGGCCTTGGTCTAAACCAAGACGTTTTTTTATAATATCTGTCACTACAGTCTTAATGTAATTAAAATTTGAATAATTTTATTTTTGCTTTACCGTCATACATTTGGGGTTGATCTATTTCTAATTGCTTAAAGAAGTACTTAATTATCGTTAATTACATTTAACTTATATCCAATAACATTAATTTCGATAAGCATATAATGTTGTACTTTATTTATGAAAGAAGTTTAAAAACGACGGTATTCGAAATATGGAAGAAAATATTTGTTTCGTACACTGTATACACATACAGTGTTGTCGAGATCAGACCAACAGCTTCCTTTATGTACAACCCCCAATACTGCCAACGGGTGATGTCATACTAAATTATACAGGGTGTAAAGTAATGTTTAGAATTCATGTTTATTGTATGCAAGTGACAACGAGTGACAAGGTACCAAAAGAATACTGGAGAATATGCCTGAATGCAACAAAATATTTTAAAGCACAGTCCTATACGATTAGTCTTAGAACCTGGGCCTCAAATTGCAACCTCTAAACTGTTTGGCAAACAGCTCAACGTAAATATTCGAAGTGTCTACCATTGTGGTTGAAGCACTCATCCAGACGACTGTCCATGTCTTGCAATACATTTGCAATCAGTAAACTCATGACGCATGGTAAGACTAATGGTATTGCCGTCTTAGGAAATCCTCGTCCGTTAAGGCTTGATGTAGGGGGTACGATAATGCCGGTAGTAATGCCCTTGTAAACTGGCACGAACAGTAGAATGACTTAGTGCAACTTCTTGTTCCACCGCTCTATACTAGCATGAGATTGGCTTGAAAACTTTCTACGACGTCAAAGTCTCTATCCTCATTACAGACTATACAGTCTCTTCTACGTTCACGATCTTGCACTACCGAAATCACGAAGGTGCTCGCACCCGAATGCTGTCGGTGTGGAGACCGCACTGCCTTTAGTTGAACGTTACCGCGACCTTCACCCATAATAAACGTGCTGTCCAATTTGTCCTGGTTAGAACAGGTTGGCATTTTGCTAGGAAACGAGACTAACTACTGTAATTCTACTACTTAGCTGCTACACTGAAAGACCCTGTATATCTAAAGAGACCGGAAGTTCCACAAAGTTGAGTTTTCAAAGTTTGCCAGCTAGAGCAGGTCATGGTGTGTATAATGGTGAAGGTCGCTTTAACGTTCGACACGTGACACCGCGGTATGTTTGTTCCTCCAATGTCCTGACCCGATAGGCGCAAACAAATACCATCCTAGTTTTTCGGCTCAGTGTTGCGGTATTGCCGGTCTCATTGGAAATACAAGGTCTGTAGTGTTACAATTGTAACAATACGCCTTCTAAAAAGGCACAAATACTGTAATTAAAACCATTGTAATAATGGTTGGCCAATTTTTAAACACTCCTAACCTTAAACTTTGGACAAAATAAAGAAAGAAAAGGTTTTTTTGGGAATAACTTTGAAGAAGGTCAGAGTTGTCTGTGGAACCGAGAAAAAAGGCCGTAGTGAAAAGTAATCGTCGTTACGTAGCAGTTAGGATCAAGTTTAATTAGTTAGTCTCGTCTTTTGGCAAAATGCCAGTGTATTCAAACCAGGCAAATTGAACATGATGTTTACGAAGATTACCCAAGACGGCAAAACCTTTGCGTGAACTAGTTGAAGCCGATCCATTATTTTTTAGAAAGGTACTGTTCTCTGACGAAGCTATTTAGGGATGGTACCTTCAACCTTCATAGCGTGCATTTTTGGGTGGGCATTCTCGGAAACCAAATTATCGGACCCTTTTTCTTGTTAAGAGAATCTCTGAAGGCATTTACTTGGACTTCCTGCGTCATGAGTTCGTTGCTTGTAAAGTTATTGTGAGACATGGACAGATGAAGAGTGCCTGCACCACAATGGTAATCACAATGAACATTTACGTTAACGTTGATGATGATGTGTACCAAACAGATTAGAGGTTGTAATTTGAGGCCCATATTCCAAGACTAATCGTAAGACTGTACTTCAAAAGTTTCTGTTGCTCCCCCCACTTGACTGGTATGCTAGGTGCTATTTCAGAGGAAGAAAATTTATTGAATTAGGGATAGCGAGAGATGGCTAGCGATGTGGCTTAGTTATGGGCTAGACGCCCTTGTTTTATTGGCAACATTATTACATTGAATGTTGCCAGATTAAATTGTTGCTGGTGAACTATGTTAATTATATATTAAAATTTAAATAGAAAAGTTACATTTTGACACATTCCTTACCCGTAAATTTTGTATTTGGAGCCTATTAATGCATTATAGTGATAATGTAATTAATTTTAGTGTTAAATAGTAAAACATTTAGGCTGAAAGAACAACTCGCTTAGCTCAATCTTATTTTCTCATTTCAGTTAAGGGTTATCTATAGTTACCCTAAAAACCTGTTGTTTTCGATTAATTTCACGTTAAATATGGTTATTAAGTTGAAATTAACGTCTTATCTTCTTTTATTCGTGTTATTGCAGTTTATTATACGAGTTTGAATAAGAAATTCTCCTAAACTGCAAACTTAAGAGGAGTGACTGTTTGACTCTTACAATCACTATTATGCCCCAAAACTTTTAAATATCGCGCCTTTCCAATGGCTCTCTTTTAAAAATAGGAAATGCTTTTAAATGACAATTTAACTAATCGTAAGAATTAAACAGGAAAATGGAGGCTGGGTGAAAGATATGTGTAGTTTTAATTTTAATTTGTTAGTTTAATTATACTTGATTAAGTTTAATTTAACGGCTTATCTTGTTTATCTAGTGTGGATTTAGTTTATAATACAAGTTTCAATAAAATATTAGCTTTAATTGCAATTACCCTGAAATTTTAATGTATGCGCTTTTGATGTATTTTAGCGATCATTTAAATTAATTTGAAAGTGAAATGGGAAACTACTGTGGCTGTACGAAAAACTTGTGATGTTTTACTCTTAATTTGAGCGTGGTTCGTGAGAGTGGATTAAGCTTAAAATTTATTTGAATTTTTTACCCTAATTGCAATGTTTAGTGCAGTTTAATATTTTTTCCACATATTCATTTTTTAACCCAAAACTTTTGAATTTCGCGGCAATTAATGTACTTTAAAGATGGTTTAAACTAACTTAAGTGTGAAATAGAAAATATTGGGCTTCACCAAAAAAATGTATATTTTGCTGTAATTTCACGTTAATTATATTTAATTGAGTTAAAATTAACGTAGGACTGTGTTTTGGCAGTGTACACTTAGGTTATAAAAAGAGTTTAAATTTAGTTTTCGATTCTCATTTTACGCTAAAGTTTTGAATTTCGCGCCTATTAAGGTACTTTGGAGATAATTTAAATTAGCTTAAGTGTGAAAGAGAAAACATGAGGCTTTACCAACAGCTTGGGTAGATACAATCTTAATCAAGAACATCATTTAAGAGTTATCTGAGTTTTCATCCAAAAAAATGTATATTTTGGTTTAATTTCACGTTAATTACGTTCAAATTAGTAGTAGTGGCCGGGGTTGTCCCTTTCGTTATCGTTAGATTTTAGCTTAAAAGGAATTTGATAGTACACCCGGGTTGCTCACGCAGTAAGTCACTTTACCACTGTACAACCAAAGAGGAGGGAAATAGGGAGATAGAAACGCGCTCTATAAAATCCGCCGAAAAATGGAAAAAATAGGGGGAGTATTAACAAACATTTCTGGTACGATAAGATTTAGGACGCACTTCTTTCGCGCAAGGGCGGACCTAACCGCCTCTGTCTCTGTCATCCCCTACGTAACTGAAATTTCTCTCTAGTATTGGTAGCCCGAAAGAGGAGAACCTGTAACGTCAACTGTGCGTGAATAAGTTGCGCGTTAAGAGCCGCGGCGTACCGTACATTTTCCCCTCTTCTCACTACGCATGGATCACGGCTGCCTATGCTGATTCTCACTCCCTATTTCCCTCCTCTTTGGTACAACGAGGGCTTGACAAAAATAGCGAATTTTCTTCCTTTAATTTATCTCTAAAGGGTCGGGAATGCGGGAGGGCCCTATTTATTTGTGGGGTCGGCTACTTCTGAATTTGTGTCTTTTGGGATTTATGTTTCTTTTCTTTTTATTTATGTGCTAATTAAATAGATAACGATGTGGCTACTATTATTTATTTTTTAAGCCTTTATGTTAGCACTGTTAATCGTTCGTCTTTTAAAGGGAGAGTGAAAAGGGGGTTTTTGATTTCCAAAGGGTGGGGACTATGGTTTGTCTATAACAGTGCAATGCGAATTTACAACGCACGTGTTAAAGAACGCACTTAGAGTGAAAAGGGATACATTGTGTTAAGGTAATATTTTTCATAATTGGCTTAACAGTACAATGCGGATGCATTGTAAAAATATTAATGAGCAAACAGTAATATCTGTAGAATTTTATGAACACACACAAATTTATCACATTGCCTTACCACAAGGTGAATAATCTAACACCAAGGACCTAGCTTTCCAGCTTAGGAATGAGGGTATTGTGTGTCAGGTTCTCTCTAACGAACGTCTCATCTCGAGTGTTCCTAAAACTTGATATCCCAAGGCTAGGCCGAATGTATCTACTGTAGAGTAAATGGTGGTTGAACACCCAAAGTTTTTCTCTCCTAACATTTTTTCTCGGCGCCAACTAACATCAGCCGCGGAAAGCTGGCTCTCACTAAAAAAATGCCACCCCCCTTAGCACTCCGCAAGATACGCCGTTGCCATAAAAAACGTAAACACCGTGCACTTGGATGAACCATCCATGCTTGAACTTACTCGGATAAAAAATTAACCCCGCCTGTTTTACTTCACTCTCCACCGCTGTGGAGCGCTGCTTCAAAAGCTCGTTCTCGGTCGTGGCCGAGATTTTAGAAATTTTATCTCTCCATTCACGCGAGCTTCATTGGGAACTTTAAAAAGCTTAACGTCAGAACTTTCAGACACAGAGGCTACGGCAAAAAATCTTACATAGGAACTTGGTGTAAGATTATTCTACTTGTGGCCTTACCTAAAACGAAAAATTTCAGTCCCTCTTTAAAATTCCTCATACTTTAAGCCATGACCTTTCTAAGAATCCGAAATTTCTATAGAATAAAAAGTTCGGGGTTTACACAAAGAAAGAACTCAAGTTGGGTGTGAGCGTTATGCGAGGGGTCTGACATCGGCCAAAATCCCGTGCACTTACCCTGAAATCACTTTGAAAATCCTAAAATCCCGTTGAAAATCCTAAAATTCCGTTGAAAATTCTAAAATCCCCTTTAAAATTCTAAAATCCTAAAATCCCTTTCAAAATCCCAAAATCCAAGTTAAAATCTTAAAATCCCTTTCAAATTCCCAAAATAGCGCTCAAAATCACAACAGAAAAGGCTGGGACCAATTCGGAGACTAGTTTATTACTTCGGACACTAGGGGGGTCACTGGACCCACGGACTACTTTAAAAAATAAATACTTATTTCCCAGACTGCTCACAACCCGAGCTGGTAGGAGTTCGCCTTACAATTTCGTATCCTCCCCCATTATCCTTTATCCCCTTATTTTTCCATAATCTACACATGCGCAAATCACTCGACAACAAGCTTGATAGTTCACGCTTTCCCACGGTGCGCGGGAACTGAGTGTTTAGATGATTCAAGTCTTTTCAAATGTAACAGTATTTTATGGACTATCCCTTTAAACTAGCACTCCCCCTTTATTTTCCTAACCTGGCTGGTTTTATAAATTTTACCCATGACGTCAATGATGACGTAAACGAAAAACCCGAAGACCATCAACATCGTGAAGATGGACCCTCGAGTGGTCCACGTGTTTGTGCGCGAAAATACTAACGCGCTCGCGCTATAAAAAGGGTCCCCGACCTTTGATTAACTCTCTCTCTACCTCTCACCTTGGTCCTGCTTGGTCGGACATTCTGTGGCTGCAGCCCTTGGGCTCTACGCCCTCGGGCGTGGACACTTCGGGGCCACGCCGCGGTTATATCGTGAAGTCCCCGGACTAGTGTTCGTACGGGGACCCCGACCCCGACCCCGAAAACCGGGGGTCCCCGACTTTTTCCCCCGACCCCGACCCCGGTACCTAACATGTAATATGTAGTCGGGGTTTTTTCGGGGTTAGATTTTGGTTAGGTTATTTTTAGCAAATTATTTTTTGTCCTGCGCCAAAAACAAATAAGTGCTCCGCTTCTCCTTTATGAAAAAAAGGGCGAGGGGTAACAACAAACAAAATACAGTAAAAACAGTCACCAAAATTCCAAAGTTCACCATCCTCCCTCTCGTGGATCGGTGGCCCTCCCCCGTCTTTTGTAATGGCAGTGGTCTTTCGTGGGAATCGTAGCTGCGTAGCTCGGAAAGTCGGAATTTATTGGGCTTTTTTACAGTTCGAATTTGTATATTAATAAAGCTTCTTTCCAAACACCCAGAAATTTAACGATTTTTTTTTCATCATTTTTCAGCATGCGATGTCTTACCCCGACCCCGACTTGTTTTTTCGGGGATAACCTGCCCCCGACCCCGATCCCGTCCCCGATTAAATTTTTACCCCGTACGAAAACTACCCTGGACTTAAACTTAAATCATCGCGCCGGTACGATCTACATTTCACGCCGGACGCTTTTGTGCGGGTCTCATCATATTTTCGTAAATATAAACTCGAACTATTTATATTTAAATTAACCCAGCCAGGGTTACGATATTCTCTTTTTATTTAATTCATTAAAAACCATTATTTTTATGTTTAAACCAACGACGACAGTTTAATACGTTTAAAAGCAGTAAGCTTTATTTTATTTTATTTTATTATTATTATTATTATCAAATATTTCCCCTTGACGTTAAAACTGTCTCACAAAACAGAAATTTCCCAATTTTTTGATGACTGCGCGTAACTTCGGCGTGTCTTATAGTTAATTTTGGCTAAACTGTACATTTAGAAAGAGTTATGTCATCTTCGGCGGATAGCGAGTTATGTTCAGTTGAGGATGAAGTAAAACAAAAACTTCCAAAAGAGTTGTTTCGATGCTTGGTGAACACGGGATACAAAACTTTAAGTTCAGTATCAAAATTGGCTGATGTGTCTGAAATAGACAACTTGGAAAAATACGTGTCCGAAAATCACGACATTTTTGAAGATGAACTGGAATTAAAATTGGATTCTATGTACGGAAGGTACTATAAAAAACCGGAGAAATTCAAGTTTTTACCTGGAGATAAACATACTTTACAAGCGTTTGGTGAAGCTGCTAAAACTAAACTTGCTTCCAAACAAGCTCATCAATATACAATGCTGAACCTGAATAGGAAAATCCCAAACCGAGTCCCAAAAGATACCTGTAGTAGAAAAAGGAAAATCGCTAACGCATAGTCGTCGTCGACCTGACTCATAGTTGTCCGCCGACAAAAACAAATAAGCTCCCAGAAGACCTAACCAAAGAAATTCAACAAGACGTCACTGTAATTCGCAAGCAAATCAAGCGATACTTATCCAATGAAGCTGAAGCGCAAAATCTGCCGGTCGAGTTAAAAGAATTTGTGGATTACGAAATAGTTACTAAAAAATCAACATTGAAGAAAGTTGACGAAGGCGTCAGGCCAAGTGGTAACTTAAATCAAGTTGCTGACATAGAGTACAAAGTTCTGTGCTTAAGATGTGGTAGTAAATGTTTAGTTGTTAGGACGCCACCCGGTGGCATACAAGGTTGTGCTTGCTATCTCGTAAAAGATCCAAAAATACGAAGCAAACTACTATTCAATTTCGACCCTCTACTCAGGGCACAGATCCTAAGGAATCAACCTCCAATCAATTATTATCGGCTAATGAAGATGGGTCTTTGTCTCGAAACTCAAAAGCACAGAATGATCCTGCTATAACCATGGAAAAGATGGGGAATAATGATTTGGAAGCGGATTTTTAGTATGCCCCTCTTCGTCTGGGTCTTCGAAGGGGGGTAACACAAGTTGTAACTCTACAGTAACGCGCTTACACCATCCCAAATACACTAATTACAATTACTCTAGAAATGAAAGAACTCGAAGAAAATTATTGAAGGTAGATTTTTCTAGCCAAACAATAGATGGATTTTACCCAATTTTAAACAAAATGGACCTTCTTATAAAAGAAAATCAAGAGTTGAAAAATGTTATTGCTTCAAATTTGAATTCCCTCGGCGAAGTCACCTCAGAGAAAACAACTATCATTACAATTCTACATCTGATATGTGTTCTATACTGAAAAATATGTGGATAAATGCAACCACCAAAACTAGAACATATTCGGAGAGCATTAAAAAATTTAGCATATCACTTTTTATTATTTCTGGTTCTGCCGCTTATTCTCTTTTGTCGGTAAACCTACCCATGGCTATACCATCCTCACGTCAAGTTCGACGTTACCTGACTGAAGAACGAAAACCCATAACAGAAGGACTTATTAGAGTTGATGAATTGAACGCTCACATTTCACTTTACAATGTCCCGCACAAACACGTTGCTATTAGCGAAGAAGCAACGCGCATAATACAGAGAATCGACTATGACTCGAATACGAACAGTTGCGTCGGGTTTGTCCGGCCACTTAACGACAAGGGATTCCCCGAATCAGATTCATTGCAATTCAGTAGTTATGAGGAAGCGGAAGATATGTTTAAAAAATATCCAAAAGCGAATTATGCCTACGTTTACATGGCTCAACCTCTCTATCCCAACGTACCACCAATTTGCCTTTGCGTAATAGGAACGGATAACAAATTTTCCAGTAGTGAAGTAATGAAACGCTGGAAAACGATTCGAGATGAATGTTCGAAGAAAGGCATAAATGTTGTCGGATTTTCCAGCGACGGCGATCCTCGTTTATTGAAAGCGATGATTCTTCAAAATATTTCTGGCCCAATGAATCAAGGAAAGCCGTCAAACGATTCCATCGGTGCTTGGTATTGCAATTATAACCACGAAAACCCACTGTCGTTTCAAGACCCGGTTCATATAGGCGCTAAAATGAGATGCCGTCTACTGAAACCTTCGATAATATTACCAATGGGAGATTTTGTATGCAGCATGTCACATTTAAAGTTCCTAAAGGACAAAACATCGAAAGCTACACATGGATTGAGAGACAATGATTTAAACGGGAAGGACAAACAAAACTTCGCCGCGGTTGAGAATATATGTTCATTAAGAATACAAACTCTACTAAAAGAAAATGTCCCTGAGAGCGATGCGACGGCGGTGTATTTGCGACTTATGAGAAGCGTAACAGTGTGTTTTTTATCCAAAGAAATGTCGCTTCTGGAAAGAATTCAAACTCTTTGGTTTGCAGTTTTTTTCTTGAGAATTTGGAAAACGTGGATTAAAAAAGTGGTCAGTACAAAATTGGAGAGAATTTCCTTTCTCGCAATTGCTATCAGTGTATAGAGTTAAACGCACATTCCTTGATAGAGTTGTCCATCTCTCCATCAAACAAAAGCGGCACTTCTTGTTTCCCACATTTACTCGGCTCACAACCATGCGAGGCGCTTTTTCGAGCCTCAAGGAGTATGACTTCTACATTTTCTACCATAACTAATTTCTCTTTGCAAGAATTCTTAAGAAGAACTCATCGCCTAGATATTCAAATGCAGTTAGCCAAAGAAGACGCTTTCGTTCACCCAAAGCAAAAAAAAGATGGTTTAAGATTTGCCTATGAAAAAGAAACCACTCCAAATATTCCCTTATTGGAAGATATAGTTAAAGTCGTAATGAATGCCAAGAAAGAGGCTCAAGAAATGGTCAAACGTTTAGGAATGAAATCTTCCACTAACGCTTCAGATAAAACATTATTGTTGGACACATTTACTTTTCAAAATGAATCACGTCATTCTACTAATAAACCTCAACGTGACCCTGAAATCGATTCTTATGATGATTCTGAAGGTCAGGTAAATAGTGTAAACAACGACCTTCCCGTTGAAAATGAATGTGCATTACTTGAAGGTTTAATAGCCCTTCAACCGAGAAATAAAGCTAGTTATTCCACATTTAGAAGAACTCCTGAAAGTCGGGAATCCCTACCTGTTTACGAAACGGGAGAAAAAGTAGTTTTAGACAAAAAATCACCATATACGACCTTCTTAAAAGATGGGACTTCAGTTTTCATCAGGAAAACTACCGCCTTATGGCTGCTTAATAGCAACCAAAAACTTTCGAATGACAGGCTTCTTAGAGTTCAGGATCAATCAGCGAATGCACCTAAAACTGGGTTAGTAAAGTCTAACAATACATCAAGCCCATTTCGTTCTGACTGCCTTGTTATCGGTGATTTTTGCTCTTTTACTTATGAAGGTTCGTTTCTTGTGGGCAGTGTTCTGCAATTTTCTTATACAACGGGGAAAACGCAAAAATAGAGAAGTTTTGAAGGCAGTTATGCGTATATTCCTTCTAAAAAGACTATAGGTGTTCTGGGCAATTGGTTTGAACTGAAACAACCAAGAACCGGGTATATCGAACTCAAAGCGTCGACATTCTTTACACATGGCTATTGTGATATAAAAAAATATCTCTGCACAATACCTGATAGTTTAATATGTGTGAAAGACACACAATTATGTATTGAACCCGCTACAGTGTCCAAAGTATTAAAATTAAAATCATTAAATTCTAAATGTTACCGCTAAGTTCATTGTATTTTCCAAGGTATTTTCAATTCATACAATCGCATACAATGTAATAGCATTAACATCATTATTATATTTTTCGACGGATAACTCTCGGATAACTTTATACTTCTTAAATGTTTGAACATATTACGATGAAAACTAGTAGATAGGCCGGGTTTTGATAGAATTAAGAATCAGTTAAAATTTTAGGGTCCTAAAACGTATGTGATGGGACGGTCGGCTTATTTCTCCTGGCATGCATTAAAAACGAAATTAACAATGCCATCAAAATGTGCTAAATAGGTGATCCACTCTAAATTTCAATTTTTATACTACAATTAAGTGGTAGTTTAGTATACGAATGAAAATAATAAACTTGGGATTGAAAACCGATCATAATACACACTGGCATAAAATTCAGCGCTCAGAACACTATAATAATAAGTTGAAAACTAAATTCCCAATCAAAATCCTAAAATCCCGGTCAAAATTCCAAATTCCCACTCAAAATCCTAAAATCCTGGTCAAAATTCCAAATTCCCACTCAAAATCCTAAAATCCTGGTCAAAATTCCAAATTCCCACTCAAAATCCTAAAATCCAGGTCAAAATTCCAAATTCCCACTCAAAATCCCAAAATCCACACAAAATCCTAAAATCCTGAAATCCTCGTCAAAATTTCAAAATCCGTTTGAAAATAACTTAATCTTGAAATCCCGTACACAAACTAGCTCCATGTCCGACCCCTCGGCGTTATGCGTTTGATCAATTTAGCATTGCTAAATGTAACTCATCGAGGGGATAATCACTAAAATGGGTAATCACTAAAACTAAACTTTCTCTTCAAAAAGGTTCTGTTAATAAGTCCATGGGTGCTATTCACCTGCACAGTGATAAATTTTTTATATCACGCGTTATGATTTTTCAGCGTTACGCTCGTAACGCAAACCTCATAACGCAAATTTTAAATATCACTCTGAAATGCGATTCAACGACATTTGCGCTATCTAGCGGGGATAACTTAAAGCGTTAACAAAGAAAATCATTTTTGGCGCCAAAAATTTGAATTTTGTCGTCTGCTCGCGAAAATTTCAACGATATTGACGGAATAACCACATTTAAAAATACCAACAATGCCTAGAAAACTTGGGAAAAAGGTTTATGAAGTGCAACTGAATATGTTGCTAAGATTTAGGAAAGAAAATAAAGAGTAATAGGAACTTTTAAATTCTCGAAAATTAATTATGATTAAAGATGGAATCAGCTAGTCGCAACGCGAGTGGCTAAAGGTGCGCCTCTTTTCAGTGTAAAAAGGAACTAAAATAGCAATATTGTGGAAAGTGTTGCAATAAATGAGCTAATTAGCATTAATTTGGAAAAAGTAGCCACATTAAAGGGTAAAAACTTATCCATAAAGGGGAAATTTATTCAGTTGATAAAACTTGAACAAAAACAAACGCACATTTAGCCGCTTATGCCGCAACGAAACTGCGCCACGAAGGTAGTGCAGCAGTGGAAAAAAAGTAAACTATTAACCAATACCATAAGTTCATAAGATATGTTCTATAAGTTTGTCACTGGTTACTGAAAGCTTGTCATGAAGTGACGTAGGGGAAACGTCATGGATTCTCGTAAAGCGACGCCTGGTGAAGGGCTGTCAAAGGCTTAATACAGACTAAAAAGGAAGATGGACTGCTAAACCGCGTGTAGTCAATTCTCACGTTCTCGAACTACCTCTCAGTATAGCATTAAGAAGTATAGGCAGTGTCATACTTATGGAGCATATCTTATAAACTTATGCCAAAACAAACAAACTTTCAAGGACACGCCTCCATGCTGTACAATATTCCTCACGCCACGTGACACCACTAGTGGCATCCCAAGCTCACTGCGTGTGAGAGGCTAGCCAACTCTAGCGGTGTCTCTATGCGTGAGGGTATGTATGTATGTATGGAGGCTTGTCCCTGGTAGTTTGTTTCCCTGCATCAGAAGAAAATAGGGGAAGTGGGTAGCTTGGGCAACTTCGCGAGGCGTCCCGTTTACGGATTTTTCGCGCCATTTCCCTCCACGTGGGGGTGAAGAGAGATAGGATTTTTACGCGCATTAACACACGAGTGACGTGATTCTGTGGACAGTACGGTCCTACGCCTTCCAACTGACTAGAGGCGTCTGCTAGAGGCAGTGAGGCACTCAGGCAGAATGGCAGAACCTGGAATCGAGTGGTAAGTACTAAATTCATAACTTATCTTAAAATATGTCTTTATTTTTAAATACAATGGTATTTCTAAGTTCCAGGGAAAAAATTAACTTGTCCGAAGTTTTAAACTGTGATAGGGAAGAGTTCAAAGTAATAAAGTTGTATCCAAGTTGTTGTAGTTTGATTTTTAACATTGGGATTGGTTTGGGTAGATCTTACTTTTCCTTTCAACACAGCCTGAGTTTTCTTATCGGTAGTTTCCGTGTACGTTAAATCACACTGCGTACTCTTAACGACATTCATTTTATTAAATAACCGAATTTTCGTCCTTAATTAAACCAATATCCGCATTAACCCGTTGCCTGACGTAACCCTAACTCAAACTGAAGCACAGCAGAAATATAAGCAGACTACACAAGTTAGTTCCACAGTTCGCTACATGGTGGCGTTCGCAATGAAATCTGGTACTATTTTATGCTTCGCGCCGATTGGCCAGATTCAAATTTTAAGGGTGGTAGGGGAATCGACCATTGTAAGTGAGAATCACTGGACGACTTGTATGGCTCAAGGCTACGGCTACCCACTTCCCCTATTTTCTTCTGCCTGCATGTAATATGCGCATCGGAATTCTTATTCAGTACTATAATAAATAGCTTCTTATAATAAAATAGCAACGTATTAAATCGATTATAAGTATTGAACTTACACTTCAATAAAGGCAGAAAACAAATGCTTACTTTACTATCGTTTGAAATAATTGTGGGCCTTGGCTCAGGAAGACTCTCGCAGAGCCTCAATTAAACTATAGTCAGTGGTAAGTTAACCGAAAAAGCATTCGAAAATAGTTTTTTTCGGCAGTTCAAACGCTTGGGTGTCATCTCTAAAAACTCTTTCTCTATTTATATTTGTTCTTTCCTCAATTTAATCAGCGCCCAATAATTGAACAAGCATCACGGAGAGCAGCCATTTTGAATTTTTGCGGGGAAAATATTGGGAAAACTTCTTATAACGTTCGTGATAAACCTATAACGCCAGCAAACGGATGGCGATACGGTATCCCCGACATTTGGCGTTATGATAACGCGTGATATCGTAACGCCGACACGTGAATCGCATTTTTTAAAATTTAACGCAAAGTGATATCATAACGCAAGTTTTCTTGCGTTAAAGCCATAACGCATGCCTGCTGAATCGCACCCCAGGTTAGAAACTTATAACATGCGATAAGTGTGCATCAGCATAAGTTTATGTTGTAAACTCATCGAGGGGATTATCACTAAAACTATCTGTTCTTCGATTCGCCGGAATATTACAATTATACCACAAGCAAATTTATACGGGTAATAATTTTATCACTGTTTAGGGTAGGGCATCGAAGGGCTATTCACTCTGATTTTACGTATGGTAAATCATTTAAGCATTGTAAAAGATAGCGCTATTCACTCATTAGGGTAAGGTAGAGAGAGGTTATCCACTCATTAGGGTAAGTTATAAAGGGGCTATTCACTCGTACGATGTGGCTATACGAGCCCTTGGGCCGTCTTGTATTTTAAGCTGTGTCATCGTCGAGAAAACAAGATGTGCCCGGCTGGGCACAGAATACTTTTGCACGGCAACTGTCGAATTACTATTATTACTATCAAAAAATGGCCCAGGGATGGACTCATAATAGTAGCCACAGCGTACCGAACTTAAAAGGCGTATAGAAAATTTACGTGAATAGCAGTAACTATGCTAAAACGATTACCCGTATTTCTAACGTCAATTTATTTACTTCTACTATTATTCTAACAGTGCAACACAATTAGAGATGTGAAATTACCGTAATTTTTATAAACGGTAATTTACCGGGTAAGTTACCAATTGAAATTCAGGGAAAACAAAAATTACCGTTCAGCCGGTAATTTACCGGGTAAATTACCGATTGAAATTCAGGGAAAACAAAAATTACCGTTCAGCCGGTAATTTTTGGTAATATATATTTCCCCGTACTTACAATCCATTACTTTAAACAACGTTTAATTGTGAGCACTATCTTGACTGCTTTACACGTATTTGCGGCTTTTGCTACCATTGATCGTTTAAGTGTAAAATGAAGTTTTAAGGCGCAATAAAAATGTTTGGCAATTTACCACGGTAATTTACCGGTAAATTACCATTGTAAAATTACGGTAAGATATAAAACGGTAATTTACGCGGTATTTGGTAAATTACCGGTAATTTACGGACGGTAAATTACCGACTCACATCTCTAAACACAATAATAGAAGTGAGTGAGTAGCCCCTCGTTGCGAATTCTTTAACAGCGCAATCATTCAATAAATTTACTTAAGTTATAATTTTCAAACTTTTTCCTTATTATCTTAAGATGAATTTCGTCCCGAAACATCTTTAATTAAAATAACACGTAAAAAAATTATTTCGTGTGGAATCGAACTTACGACCCATGGTTCTGCCGTGCAAAACTCAATATCTCTCACCAATATACCACGCGCCCAGTATTTAAGTCAAACAAAACTGATTCAGATTATTTTAAAACTAGTAATAATATAGTGCCACATTAAAACAATAATATTCCTATTTTTAAAATATGAACAATTTTATTCCTATTTTTATAATATGAACAATTTTATTCCTATTTTTAAAATATGAACAATTTTATTCCTATTTTTAAAATATGAACAATTTTATTCCTATTTTTAAAATATGAACAATTTTATTCCTATTTTTAAAATATGAACAATTTTATTCCTATTTTTAAAATATGAACAATTTTATTCCTATTTTTAAAATATGAACAATTTTATTCCTATTTTTAAAATATTTGATTCTATGATGATTAGTATATAACAGTGGATTGCGAATGAACTATGCATATATTAATGAACCACCTAGAATGAAAACGGAGAAGTTGTGTTAAGGTGATAATATTAATGAGCAAGCACTGGTATTTTAAGAACACAAATCTGTCAAATCGCCTTACATTAAATGTGAAATCTTACTCTGTCTTCAAAATTTCTCATGCTTTAAGCCGTGACTATTCTAAAAACCTAAAAACTTTCTATAAAATATACACTTATATTTACGCAGGGAAAGAACTAAAGTTGGGTGTTTTACCGAATTCTTTCTCTATCAAACGCTTCTGCCAAAGTTCATGTTAGAAATATGTAAGATGCGATAAGTATGCCTGGTAATTAAGCCGGATTACCGACGGCTGGTAATTAAGACGGATTACCGACGGCTGGTAATTAAGACGGATTACCGACGACTTGTGATTAAGCTAGACTACCGACGACTGGTAATTAACCTAGATTACCGACGACTGGTAATTAATGTAGATTACCCATGACTAGTAATTAAGCTAGATTACCGACGACTGGTAATTAAGCTAGATTACCGACAACTGGTAATTAATGTAGATTACCATGACTAGTAATTAAGCTAGATTACCGACGACTGGTAATTAAGCTAGATTACCTATGACTGATAATTAAGCTAGATTACCGACAACTGGTAATTAATGTAGATTACCCATGACTAGTAATTAACCTAGATTAACCATGACTGGTAATTAAGCTAGATTACCTATTACTGGTAATTAAGCTAGATTACCGACGACTGGTAATTAAGCTAGATTACCTATGACTGATAATTAAGCTAGATTACCTATGACTGATAATTAAGCTAGATTACTGACAACTGGTAACTAATGTAGATTATCCATGACTAGTAATTAAGCTAGATTACACATGACTAGTAATTAAGCTAGTTTACCCATGACTGGTAATTAAGCTAGATTACCTATGACTGATAATTAAGCTATTACTGGTAATTAAGCTAGATTAACACGACTGGTAATTAAGGTTGATTTCCGACGACTGGTAATTAATATTGATTACCGACGACTGGTAATTAAGCTAGATAACCGACGGCTGGTAATTTAGCTGGATTACCGACGGCTGATAATTTAGCTGGATTACCGATGGGTTGTTATTAAGCCGGATTCGCGACGGCTGGTAATTAAGCCGGATTACCGACGGCTGGTAATTAAGCCGGATTACTGACGGCTGGTAATTGAGCCGGATTACTGACGGCTAGTCAAAAGCCTGATTACCGACGGCTGGTAATTAAGCCGGATTACCGACGGCTGGTAATTAAGCCGGATTACTGACGGCTGGTAATTGAGCCGGATTACTGACGGCTAGTCAAAAGCCTGATTACCGACGACTGGTAATTAAGCCAGATTGCCGACGACTGGTAATTAAGCCAGATTGCCCACGACTGGTAATTAAGCCAGATTGCCCACGACTGCCCAGTAGCACATGGGCTTCACAGTACAGTCTTTTAACAGTCCGTGTGTTCGCTAGGTGTCCTAAAAACTCGGGACTGATAATACACGTAAACACAAGCCGAAAAGCAATAATGTAAACAGTCCATTATTATTACTAATTTTATAAGTCGGTTAACAGTCTTCCGAATGCTCTGAATTTAGCCTGTTTTTCTTACTCTAGATTATATTAAATCAGGCGCGACCAAGTTTTAGTCTTGTTTTGAAACATTCCGCCGGCTTGACTATATTAAGTCTCGGATTTTCAGTGTTAGTCTGATTATGAGACAGTCCGCTGGCTTCTCAAATTTAACTCTGGCAAGATCAAGTTTCAATCTTGATATGGGAAGTCCGCCGGCTTGACTATATTATGTCTCGCATTTTCAGGTTTATTCTAGTTATGAGACAGTCCGCCGGCTTCTCTATATTAAGCCTCGCATTTTCAGTTTCAGTCTGGTTATGAGACAGTCCGCCGGCTTCTCCATTTTAACTCTTGAACGATCAAGTTTTAATCTTGTTATGTGACAGTCAGCCGACTTGACTATATTAAGCCTCGGATTTTCAGTTTTAGTCTTGTTATGAGACAGTCCGCCGGCTTCTCTAAATTAAGCCTCGCATTTTCAGTTTTAGTCTGTTTATGAGACAGTCCGCTGATTTTACTATATCAAATCTCGCCATTTCAGTTTAAGTTTGGTTATGAGACAGTCCGCCGGCTTGACTATGTTAAGCCTCGCGTTTTCAGTTTTAGTTTGTTTATTTGACTCCGCTGGTTTTACTATATCAAGTCTCGCATTTTCGGTTTTAGTCTGGTTATGAGACAGTCCGCAGGCTTCTCTGTAGTAAGAGTGGCGCGTTCAAAATATACTCATGTTTTGAGACAGTGCGCCAGCTTTTCTATACCAAGTCTTGCTCATTCAAGTATTAGTCTTGTTATGAGACAGTCCGCTGGCTTCTATAAGTCTCGCACGTTTAACTATGCAAGAGTATAACTTGAACGCGCCACACTTAATACAAAGTAGCCGGCGGACTGTCACATAACCAGACTACAACTGAAAGTTCGAGACTTGATATAGAGAAGCCGGTGGACTCTCTCATAACCAGAATAAAACTGAAAGTGCGAGACTTAATATAGAGAAGCCGGCGGATTGTCTCATAACCAGACTGAAACTGAAAGTGCGAGACTTAATATAGAGAAGCCGGCGGACTGTCTCATAACCAGACTAAAACTGAAAGTGCGAGACTTAATATAGAGAAGCCGGCGGACTGTCTCATAACCAGACTGAAACTGAAAATGCGAGACTTAATATAGAGAAGCCGGCGGACTGTCTCATGACGATCGTCATGAGACAGTCCGCCGGCTTCTCTACATTTCAGTATCTGATATCCATTATTAGTATTGTTATTAGATGTTTTAGGTGTCATTTGTTTTTATTTTATTCCTTATTTCAGTCCCTGACTTCCTTGGTTTTATCTTGTAATGAGACATTCCCCTGGCTCTCCCATAATAAGTCTATGACTTCCTTATTTCAGAACTCTAATCAGACAGTGTAATAGTTACGATATATTAAGCTTCGCGCGTGCTAAATTTAGACTTGTAATGGAACAATCTGCCGGCTGCTCTATTTTTGAGTTTCCAACCTCGTCGAGCTTGTTGGAATTTATCTGAATTGTATCTATATCATGTCAACATTTGACTTCTTCAATTTGTGCCGTTTTGCATTATAAACTTCTGTTATTTTATTTAAATGATAAAAGTTTATGGAAATATGTGGTTTCCTTTAATGCCAATGGATAGCGGCATGCTCATCGAGTGATCACGACTCCCACTCTCTACGTCAACGGCCCAAAGTGTAGGATTTCGGTTGAAATAAAGGTTTAGAAAATCCAAATAATAACGAAACCTATTCTCCACTAAAGTTCCACGATTCTGCTGATGTAAATTTGAACTACAAGCAAAACTTTATTTAAAAATCCATTATATCTCAACAACTAACTGTAACATGGTAATTTACCCAGATTTAAATATAAATTTATCTTTATAAGCATGATTTTACAATAATATCAAAGAAAATGTTACGGATTATGGCTAATTTCATCTTTCCCTTATATTTAGATAAGCCTTCAAATCGTTCTAACACATATCTCATTGCTCCTCTGTTATTATCGGAGATTAAATAGCAATGAACACTTTCGTTAAGTGCAGTCATTTGAAGCTATTTACCACTTTACGAAAGTCGCCAAAAGTGCGGGAGTTCGGTCGAATGGGGCCTTCGAATTAATTTTTCGATCGAATGGTTTGGAACCGTCCATTTACCAGCCTATATCGTGTCCATTTCCCCAGCCGATATCGTGTCCATTTCCCCAGCCGATATCGTGTCCATTTCCCCAGCCGATATCGTGTCCATTCGCCAGCCGATATCGTGTCCATTCGCCAGCCGATATCGTGTCCATTCGCCAGCCGATATCGTGTCCATTCGCCAGTCGATATCTTGTCCATTTCGCCAGTCGATATCGTGTCCATTCCCCAGCCGATATCGTGTCCATTCGCCAGTCGATATCGTGTCCATTCCCCCGCCGATATCGTGTCCATTCGCCAGCCGATATCGTGTCCATTAGCCAGCCGTTTGCATCTATTCACCTTGCGATTTCATAACCGTTTACCAGTTGATTTCGTGTCCATCCGCTTGCCGATTTTCTGACTGTTTGCTTGCAAATTTCGTGTCCTCTAGACTACCATTTTCGTGTCCACTAGACTACCAAGTTTGAGTCCATTCGCCAGCTGATTTTCTGACCGTTTGATTGCAAATTTCTTGTCCATTCGCTTACCGATTTTGTATTCATAAAGTGCATTTTGCAATCAACCGTAGTAAACGTTGGGATAGCAAGACGCTTATCTGGGCGGACATTTCGCACTATAGGGTAGGGTCTAAAGTCACAAATCAGGCGATCCAAAAAACCGTCCAGCTAGTTAAAATTCGTACTGTCCCCGCAGTTGATTTTTGTTGCAGGGGCAGTTTACCGACGACTGCCAATTAAGCTAGATTACCGACGACTGCCAATTAAGCTAGATTACCGACTACTGCCAATTAAGCTAGATTACCTACTACTGCCAATTAAGCTAGATTACCTAGGGCTGGTATTTTATCTGTATTGCCGACAGCTGGTAATTAGCTGAATTACCGACTAAGAAGGATTACCGGCGACTGGAAATTAAGCCAGATTACTAACGACTGGTAATTAAGCTAGATTACCGATGGACGCGCAACGCCTTAAGACTTTTTTTCCTATGTTTTCTAAACATTTTTAATTATTATGACCACTCTAGTGACAGGTATTAATAAAAATTGTCATTGTTGACCTAGAACTGAAAGTGTAAAATATACGTGTAGAAAATTAACTGCCTGAAGTACAGATATTCAAATTTTCACTTTTGAAGACATAATTATAAAACATCAATTATTTAAAAAAATTCTTATTTTACTTTTTTTCACCAAAATTTCATTTTCCCAAAATATTTTTCAATAATAATTACCTATGAATTTTGTTCTCAATAGTTGTTCCAGAAAAAGTGTCACCTAGAAGAATTTAAGGTATGCTAGCTTGATACTAGGTTTTACTTTCGACTAACATTTGCTATTAGCAGAAGGGAGTAAGAGAGAAGGGAGACATTAGAGCCTACTTTGGTAACGAGAGTCCGACCAACCTCAAGAAAACCGCGGAAACTTTGCGCAAGTACACAGCTTTTAACCAATTTACTGCAAATATAGTTCTTTAAGTTCTCCGCGGTATCAGGCGACCTATTTGTCTTAGGGCTGTCGATGTTTCGTTCTTGTGTAATTATAACCTCAAGTATGTATTTTATTGAAACTAATTTTTATTTTTTAATATTAATTCAGAATAATTAGTTTTCATCTATTTATTACCTTCAAATTACCTGATTTTGGTATGCTCTCAATTCCCGTGTATCTAAATTAATTACACAGCTGGATTTCGTTTATCAACATGAAATTCGGCCATTTTTATCTCCTTCAATGTAAGTCAACCGAGACGTCACCTTCTAATTTGACGTCACAGCTAAGCCAGAAGTTAGATAGCCAATCAGTGAAGGGTAGTTGATTTGAGGTTAGTAAGACTGTTGTTACGAGTGTAAAGCATTATGGAGATATAAAGTGTGTCCCTTCTCTCTTATTCCCTTCTGCTATTAGGATATTCAAATACTTGGATATCTGAAAAGATTTCTCTTGAACAGTTAAAATTTTAATATTTTAAAATTGTAATATTGCGAAGCGGAAAATAACACAGGCCTTTTCATTTTGTTCTAGTTACTAGTGTCGATAAGATCTGTAGATTGATCGTGTTCTTTGAGAGCTATACAGCATGTTAATATTTAATACTTCGAAAACTTCACAATTGAATGGTGCATTTTGTTAATTTTTGATACGGTTTATTTTTAATCAGCTTTCAACGATTTTCTGTCCATTTCATTCTCTTTATAGGGCCGAATTCTCTACCTAATTGTAAATTTTTGATAGAAAATAAAATTATTTTTAAAATGATGCGCATGTTCCGTGTTAAAATATTTTAATGAAGTAATTTTGGTGAAAAAAGTAAGATAAGAATTTCTTAAAATAAGTGATGTTTTATAATCATGTCTTCTAAAGTGAAAATTGTAATATCTGTTACTTCAAGCAGTTAATTTTCTACACTTATCTTTCACACTTACCGGTCTTTGTCAACAATGACAGTTTTTATTAATTTACCCTGATTTCAATATAAATTTATCTTTTTAAGCATCATTTTACAATAATATCAAGGAAAATGATATGGAATATTAAAATATTTCTTATTTCACTTTACCCTTATATTTAGATAAGCATTCAAACTGTAACTCATTGCTACTCTGTTATTATTGGAGAGAAAATAGCATCGAACACTTTCGTTGAGTGCAGTCTTTTGAGGCTATTTATCACTTTTCGAAAACCGCCAAAAGTGCGGTAGTTCGGTCGATTGGGCCCCAAATTTTGGTTTTGATCGAATGGGAATTCGGTTCAATGGTAGGGAACCCTTGTTGGAACTATTAAGCGTTTTTTATTTAATTTTTATACTATTCGTTTTAAAATATTAATTCTTTGTAAGGAATTCACTTTATCACAATCTTGAAGATAATCAACATCAAGATCCTATATCCGGCTTTAACCAGGATTTGAATCTTTAAGAGGCCATAGACCCCATACAAATATCTGATTGACTGTGAGGGGAAGAGCCAAAAACATTTAAACCGCCTGCTCCCAGGGCTCTACATAAGGCACTAGTCAAGGCATTTGACTACTAAAAAAATGCTTTGACTACTAAAATAAATCGAAATCTGGGTGTTCACTAGTCAACTTGACTAGTAAAAATGTCCCAAATATTCGAAAACCATGCGTCTCACCGGTAGTCAGTGACTACTAAAAAAATTGGGATTGGGGGCTCACTTGTCGGGCTGACTACTAAAAAAAATATCCTTATGTAGAGCCCTGCCTGCTCCTCTTTCCTCGCGTCTCATTGGTTATGCGAATGTGTAGGACAGAGTCGAGATCATGACCTTTTAAGCTGTCGTCTGATTCAGTTTCAGCTCGGAAATGGCCGGGAAGTGCGAGAAATTTGCCATTTTAGAAGCGGAAATTTCTCTAACTGTAAAACAAGACGACGATTTAGAAGTTAGTGTAGCTCGCAATTCAGTATTGAAAACGAATGCTATAATAATTTCGAGAAAAGATGACGTTTACTTCCCCTTAAACACTAAGCCTTTGCATAGGGATACTGATGTTTTGTTTTTGTATAACTTTGGTGAAGAGTGGAAGGAATTAAATTGTTACTCCACCCTGTAAGAATAGTAATATCGAGTTCTAAACTGAAAGCAAGAAGTAGGATTGCACTTTATCTATCTAACCCAACTAACAGCGCTAAGTGACTAATTAGACCACGGGGAGTTCGGAAAAAATAGTGAAAAAATTCTAAACCCGGCGCAAGTTGGTCAAAACATTTTTTGAAAATTTTAAAATTGCATGTACTTTCCGCTATAGACTAAACGCATTATGCACTCAATCTTTGATAATATGCCGGGTTGGGGGGGGGTAGGGCAACTATAAGAACTTCAAGGACTCGCGACGGAAGTATAGCTATGAAAATTTTAAGACCTACAGAATTTATCAAAACCATTAATTTTTGGTACTGGGATCGAAAAGTAATCTGAGGAATTTCCAAAATATTGCGTAAAGAAAAATTTAGAAAGGCCAAAAATAAGGAAAAGGAGAATATTGGCGAGAAATGGCGAAATTTACATTAGCAATATTTTAGTTTCTTAAAAAAAGCATTAAACTTGTTAGTAAACCAATATTTTGGGAAAAAAGGTTTTTAAGTAACTAGGCCTAATCGCTAACAGAAATTTTGGAAAAGGTGGTAAATTAGCTAATAAGTAACCAAACCTAACCCTACCTACTAATATTTGAAAAGGTGGATATTAATTGAGAAAAAAATTAGGAATAGGACGCATTATATTTGAGTTGTAAATGAAGTAATCATCAAAACTTTGGAAAAGGCGGATTTTAGTTGAGAAATATTTCATAAAGATTGCATTCTATTTGGGTAGTAAATGAAGTAATCAAGTGAATCAAGTTTTTGGAACAGGCTTCAAATAATTTGGGAAGCAAATGAACGCAAAGGCAAAATTATGGAAAATTACGCGAATTATTTGGAAATAAATGGTAATATTTGGAAAATACGTCATATTTTACAGCAATATTTTGGAAAAGGCGTCAAATCTTACAACAATATTTTGGAAAAGGCGTCATATTTTACAGCAATATTTTGGAAAAGACGTCATATTTTACAGCAATATTTTGGAAAAGGCGTCATATTTTACAGCAATATTTTGGAAAAGACGTCATATTTTACAGCAATATTTTGGAAAAGGCGTCATATTTTACAGCAATATTTTGGAAAAGGCGTCAATTTTTACAGCAATATTTTGGGAAAGGTGTCAAATTATACAGCAATATTGTGGAAAAGGCGTCATATTTTACAGAAATATTTTGGAAAAGGTGTCATATTTTACAGCAATATTTTGGAAAAGGCGTCAAATATTACAGCAATATCATAAAAAAACTCTCCTTGAGAAACGAAGTGTGGCCTCCTCCAAGTGGTGTTTCTCGGGTAACGCTGAGTGCCACACTTACGGCATAGCCATAAATATATATTTGGAATTTCTAATTGTATTTAGTTCTTCTCTGGTAATTTGAAACCCTTTACAAAATATTGCTGTTTGTGTTTAGACATTTCAAAATAAATAAGACGCCTTTTGCAAAATATTGCTGTATAATATGACGCCTTTTCCAAAATATTGCCGTAAAATAGACGCCTTTTCCAAAATATTGCCGTAAAATATGACGCCTTTTCCAAAATATTGCTGTAAAATATGACGCCTTTTCCAAAATATTGCTGTAAAATATGACGCCTTTTCCAAAATATTGCTGTAAAATATGACGCCTTTTCCAAAATATTGCTGTAAAATATGACGCCTTTTCCAAAGTATTGCTGTAAAATATGAAGCCTTTTCCAAAATATTCCTGTAAAATATGACGCCTTTTCCAAAATATTCCTTTAAAATATGACGCCTTTTCCAAAATATTGCTGTAAAATATGACGCCTTTTCCAAATATTACCATTAATTTCCAAATAATTCGCGTAATTTTCCATAATTTTGCCTTTACGTTCATTTGCTTCCCAAATTATTTGAAGCCTCTTGCAAAAACTAGATTATTACTTCATTTACAACCCAAATAGAATGCAACCTTTTCTGAAATATTTCTCAACTAAAATCCGCCTTTTCCAAAATTTTGATGCTTACTTCTTTAACAACTCAAACAAAATGAGACCTTTTCCTAATTTTTTTCTCAATTAAAATCCACCTTTTCAAATATTATTAGCATAAATCTCATATTTTTGTAGATTTACCTTTTCTAGAATGAGCTATAACACTATTTTCGTCGCGAGTCCATTTGGTAAGATCGAGCTCGGCTGCAGACGACGGAGTTAGGTTTTTCTGGAATTCTCGGGGGTTATGGTAAATACATGCAATTTTAAAATTTTAAAAAATTTTTTTGACCAACTTGCGGCAGGTTTAGAATTTTTTTACTATTTTTTCCGAACTCCCCGTGGTCTAATTAGTCAGAAACCGCTGTTAGTTGAGTTAGTTAGATAAAGTGCAATCCCAGTCTACATAGTGAAACATGCAGGAAACACTTCTGAATGATTTTAAAATTCAAATTAGGTTCAGATATTAAGGATAATTTGAAATTAGGACCTTCGACCAATCGCGTAACGCCCTGCCTTTCTGTTAACAAAATTCTCGTGGCACGCTCCTTGCCGAATGAAAATTAGCTCTAGATTTGATAAAATTTGCGAGCGATGTGACAATCGTGGCGCAAGACATGTAGGGTGCCGCGAGAATTCTGTCAACAAAAGGCAGGGTGTTACGCGATTGGTTGGAGGTCCTAATTTCAAATTATCCTAAAAATCTGAACCTAATTTTAAGTTTAAAATCGTTCAGAATTGTTTCCTGGATGTTTCACTATGCAGGCTGGTCTTATAATTAGAAGAAGAATTGACCAAGAATCACTTGATTTTCCGCTTCACCTACCCTTTAAGAAATGAAACGTATTGGCTGAGTAGCTCATCATTTGCGGAACAAACCTACTTTCCAAAAAAATTCAATTTTCGTCTCTTTAAGGGGGGTGGCGAATTTTGTGTTTAAGGAGACCCAGCTTTCCGTGGCAAGCTTTAGTTTGGGCCGAGAAATATGTTAGGAGAGAAAAACTTTGGGTGTTCAACAGCTGTTTACTCTACAGTAAATACGTTCGGCCTCTCCTTGGGATGTTAACTTTTATGAACACCCGAGATGAGGCGTTCGTCAGCGAGAACCTGACACACAATACCCTCATTCTTAAGCTGGTTGTTGATTATCTTATTGTGGTTAAAGTATTACTCTCATTGTTTTCCGACTAGTACAAGATGAGAGCAGTTTCAGTTAAAAAAATGTGCCTAAAATTATGTGGGTCAGAAAAATCGAATAAAACGTTTAAAATTAAGAAAAGTACGGTCGATAGTTTGAAATTCAAACCAGCCGCGAAATACCGCCCAACTTGTTTTTCGGCGTAGTGACGTTGCTAATGGGACTTTGACTCATTGGTTGTTTGGAAATAGGAGAATTTAGGGAGCTCTAGACCACTGTATACTAGCTTTTCACCTTCACCGGCCCACTGGGAAGCGGCACGTATTTGAGAAGACCTTTGTAAACATAATTTTGAGTTTTCATGTTTATCATCCTTTGTTCTCTTAACTCTTGGTTACATTGTAGAGTAAGGATGATAGCGATTTGTCAAAATTTTTACAAGTAATGTCCAAAACCTCACATTTTTATGCTATTTTGGCACGGCTTAGGTTCCATGTATAATAATGGTAAGGCTTTATTTTAGCTTAATGGCCCTAATCTAAACTTTAACATATTTTTTTACAATTAAACATAGTAAAGCTATTACTTTGAACGCCAAAATTACAGTGAAACTATTTACCTTCTTTTATAACTTTCAAAGCATCTATATCGAAATGAGAAATATTAAATTAGAGAAAATGCAAAATAGTATGAAAACTACTTTTAGGTTTAAATCTACTATTTCTCCATGTGAGAGGAGGGTAGCGGGGGTAATGTAGATGTTTCGCTCGTGTTTTTACCAAACGACTATAGAGGGGGCAGTGATCGGAGCGGCGCCGAAAGCTTATACTTTTAAAAATTAATAAAAAATACTTAAGATTAATTCTATCAGTTTATGAACTAGGTAAAATTACGCCTTTCCCCAATAAACCCACCCACAATATACTAAACTATAAAATTTAACTTGTCAAAGTCGAAAGGGGAAAGGAGAATAACTTCGGAAAATATTTTAAGACTATCAGAACAAATATTTTATCGGAACCAAGCAGACTTTCTCTAAACTAAAATTATAGAATTATCATTAAATATGTTTATTCTTATAAAACAGTATCTTGACTTGTTTATGAAATTAAATTATTCTCGTATAAGAGGTGTTAACCCTTTAAAGGGAGGGTGAAGTGGAAATCCAATTGATTTTTTATCGAATCAACAGTTCTGCATAGTGAAACATCCAGGAAATATCTCCGAATGATTTTAAAATTCAAAATAGGCTCTGATTTTAAGAAAAATTGGAAATAAGGACGTCCGACCAATCGCGTAACGCCATGCCTTTTTGTTAACAAAATTCTCGTGGTACGCTTCATGCCGAATGAAATTTAGCGCAAGATTTGATAGAAGTTGCTTGCGATGTGACAATCGTGGCGTGAGATGTAGAGCGTGCAACGGAAATTTTGTCAACAAGAAGGCAGGGAGTTACGCGATTGCTCGGAGGTCCTTATTTTGAAATTACCTATAAAATATGAACGTAATTTGAATTTTAAAATAACTCGGAGACATTTCCTGGTTGTTTCACTATGCAGAATGGTCTTATAATAAGGAGAGGAATCGATCACTTGGTTTTCCTCCTCACCCTCCCTTTAAATTGGAGATAAATGGAGAAAGTATCTAATCATTAAACAATTTTGGTTATACTCCTTCATATAAAAACATATTAAGCTCAAATTTTATCTTTGAAATTTTACGAGTACGATTTAAATTAGCAAAAGCGATGAACCGTGTTGAAGGGATAGTGTTATAGCCAAATATAACCTACCTGTATTTGAAAAACTTATTCGAGAAAACCTTCTCGTAACTGGCATTGCTGATCGCCATCATGAGAACACCTTAACACTAGAGTATGCTGCAAATATTCTTACTTAAGAAATCGTATTATGCTAAAACTCGTAACACAACTCAGTCATGTCGTGCGTGACCAGAAAGGTTTCGTAAATTTCCCAACGTCTGAGTCCTTTGTTATTTAAAAATAAATTATTCCTACGCTAAAATGGCATTTTTATAGCCGACAGAAAAACCTTTAACACATCTTCAACGAGGCGTATAAACCAAGTTCCATTTGTCCTTTGACAGCACCAATCTTAGACCACTTCCCCTGTTTTGGGGAAAATCAAGCCTATTTCGAAAGAAAAAAGCGTTGATGAAAATACACGGATCGGAACTAATTAATATGCTGGGAAAAAGAGATAGTTTTGGGATAGAATTCCTCAGTTGAGTTTTTATAGTTTAAAATTTTGAATTACAGGATTTGCGACGTTTTTACAAGATTCCTTGGGTTTTTTTTCTTTTTTGGTTTTTTTTTCTTGACTTTAGATAGAACTGGTTTTTACTTTTACGCAAATCGTTTCCAGTTTCCTATTTCAATTTCTAAATTTTAAAAATACGTACTTTAACTTTGGTTGGATTTACTTCGAATATATGACCCCTTCTACAAATTACACCTGAAATAAAAACAGTAATAATAATGGAAGCACAATTAAGTTAACTACCCAATTTCAAAGTGTGTTATAGAGAATGAGGGCTGTAACTTGATGTGGAAAGCCCTAACCTAAAACTCTTAAGAACTAAAACATTTATTGGGAAAACGAACTACATATATAAAAAATAATTTCGTTTACCTTAATTTTACTGAAATTAAGGTAACAGTAAAGAAACGGCATCACGGCCAAGACACTGAAACACAACCTAATAGTATACAGGTTGACCATCGGGAATCCCTAAACTGAATTATATTCTCTAAAGTGTTTGTAATTGCATCTATTATAGCTTAATAAATGATCTTAAACAACTTATTAATAAACGGATGCACTATTTTTGAATATCTAAAAGTAAATATAAGGCGGCTTATGCATCAGCCTTAAATGCTTATCTTTTCATCAAAAACATTATGTGATTGACTTTTAGTTATATGTATAACATTTTGTGCAGCTAAGTCACGGTCAACATGAAATGTTAATAGGATTAAGTAGTCGATATTTTTTCCGTTGACTTTGCAAATGGTCCACACTACCATTTATTTCTGACCTTTTTCCTAGGTTGTTCATTTTCAGTCGTTCATGCTTTACTTCCTAACCCAAGATTTGTTTTAATATAAAATGTTCTATTAAGGAAGTAAAGCATAAACGACTGAAAATAAATTACCTAGAAAAGAAATATCTGGAAAAAGGTCACGAATAAATGGTAGTGTGGACTTTGCGTTTCAAAGCTTGCAAATAAACAGTAGAGGCATACCAAAAAGTCTTTTTAGAAAAGGTGGATTATATGAGTGACACGGTCACACGGAATCATAAAGATGCTTGAAATTCGCAACCAAATTTCTCATATCGATAAAACTTAACCTCAAATTGCACTAAATATCATAATTTCTGGTCCTTTGCGAGTTTGAAAAAGTATTTTTTTGCCTAGGATTGTGTATTAATGCAGATTTCTTAAGGACTGCGAAGCAAAACTCGTTTTTGAATACATTCCGTTCAAAATTCTATTTGAAACAGTTGTTAAGTTATAGAGAAATATACTCTCATGAAGTTCCTTGCAAATGCCTTTTTTCTCTCTTTTCGTTTCTTCGTAATTTATTAAAATTATATGGTATTAATTATTTTTATCTGAAGTTACTTATCATACTTCTAGTTGTATCATTTTAAGAGACATTTTTCCTAGAGTATGCCACTTTCGCGAGTGTGTGAAAGACATTAAAATGGTGTAGTTAGATTGGTGATGACAGTTAATAGAATTGTGGTCAGTACAGTTTTTCAGATATCCGTGAACTGTGAATACGAACCGAAAATTGAGAACCCTTTTGTCCAGATTAGGAAACTGCGAAGGCGATCCCCTGGGGTGTAAAAACAGGCAGACACACAAACACACAGACAGATGGAGACGTCGAGAACAGAACGTTTCCAAAACAATCATCACTCGGTGATGTAAAAAAATCTAGCCTCTATATTGGCTTCATATGAGTCCAATATTGTTCGACAATAGTCCAACGTCGGTTTGATATCCAATATGGGCTCGATATTAGTCCAATATAGGTTTGAAATTTGTCCAATGAGGGTTTGATTTTAGTCCTATATTCGTTAGAAATTTGTCCAATGCGGGCTTGATTGATGTGTGGATTATATTCTGACCATTTCTGGGTAGTAATTGATCCCTTAATAAATGATTCTGGTTCCAATTTTGGATGAGACTCCAAATCTGGCTTATCATTCGACCCTCCCTTTTTGGACACGAGTTACGTCCAAAAATAGATGAAAAACTGTGCTGTCTCAGAGTCAGCCGTTTGGATCCATTTACATCCAATTATGGACAACATTTTTTAACAGTACTATTTATCGCGTATGTGATTCAGTTTAGCAACCTTATTTTTAATGTTCTCATGTTACCACGCTTGGTGGTACACTTCTCTCGAAGAGACGAATTTTATACTTCTGATAATATTGACAATTACCAAAGTAAATAGATATCAAAAAGTTAATAGCTTTAAGTCAATCATACCTTCCCGCCTGCATGCTATGTAAAATGAGTATCGAGTATCACGTGGCTTGCTTGTAACCAATAGGATGTTCGCATGACGTCATAGAAGCGACAAGAGATATTGGAAAGCAGTACAAATTACTGGTCATCATGGGAGTAAATTTAGGGCAATATCATTGGTAGCCGCGCTTACGTGATGGAAAATGGCGCCGTAGTAGTACGGGTAATTGCTGAATTTTGGTAAATTAAATTAAAATACTAAAGTCTAAAACTGTAATTAGTTTCATAATGCCGCGTAAAAAACGATTTTAGTTTCGCCTTCGGTATCGACCCAGTGCAATTTTTATCTGAAACCTACGAATAATACCGCATACTCTTCCATCATGCTGCAAACAAAAGTTTTCAAACGTCCTTGGCTCTCCCAACATTGTAGTATTGTTTTACGTTCATCTTTTTGTTTCACGAATTCGTCATAATCATATTCCTTATCCAATTTTCATATTACTATTTTATCACATTCATAGGCAATCACATGTAGTCTTCACAGATTTTGTACTAGGCCTAGGCTATACTGTCACAGTCTCACAGCAGACAGCTGATTGAAATTACCTAACGCATGCGCGTCGATTAAACCTTCAACAACCCGCACTACTTTGTCTGAGCGGCGCGACACTAGATACGTTAGGTACATGTCAAGTGGTTCGCTAGGTGCTACGCCATTTGTGCGCTGCCGCGGAATAAGAGCGGGAATCTCAACTTTCATAACGCGCCCATGCCGGGGAGATATTAACTTCCTGTTGATAATCTATTTACTTCTGCAATTACCAATGTTTATATTGATAGTTCATACCATTATCAGGTTTTTAAATACAATCATTTTTCAATGATTTAAACTTTGCGTTTTTTTCGTTAATATATAGCTATAACAATTTAAAAAAGATCAAAGTTTATCGTAAAAAATAATATTGGCGGTTACTCGTCCAAATACTAAGCGATAAAAGAAACCAAAACCACATTTGTATCAAGAAACGTATGGATCACAATTTTTTATTCGAAATCGAATAAAAGGTATCGCAAAAAAGGTTTTTGAAGTAAAATTCTTCTGATTATGTTGAAAATTTCAGTTTTTCGGAAAAAATACTTACGATTAATAATTGAATCACTCTACCTTTTTCTGAAAAAAATCGAGACGAAATACTTTTATATAATCTTCGTTTTACAAATTTTGGTACGTTAATTTATTTGAATAATAGTTAACCGATCCCCGAGCCCTATCGCCAGTGTGTAGCAAATGCGTACCATCTGGTGAGAGGTATACTAAACTATCCGTGTCACAATAAAAACAAAGGCCACCGACTAATTCAAGGTGCTTTAATAAATGTAATCGTGCCATAGCTGTTGTGTAACAAGCGTTAACTACGTTGGTATGTTTGAGTACGATCTCGTTTTCTAGAATATTTTCATGTTTTATTAGTACTGTGTTTTCATTGATTGTTAATAGACTTTTGACCTCCAAGTCTGGATTTAATGCATATAATCGGCAAGCATCTTTGATTATTTCAGTAGATGTGTGTCTTGTTTTTTGGCCGAATTTACCCCAAAAAGAGTTAAGCCTAAGTTTGCTAAGACATCTGAAACCTTCACTTTTCTCTACTTTAGTGATATCTAGTTCTACACCTTCCACGTCTTTGAAATTTTTGATATAGTTCTCTTTATCTTCTTGAGTCTGGTAAGAGAGTAGCAGCCAGTATACCGAATTAATTCGGTATACTGGCTGCCTTTACGTAGCCCCATTTGTTGCCCCCCCCTTTTCTATCTATCTCTTTCCTCTGGATGGTACAGTGCCTGAAGGGAAAATATGGTTGGGAGGGAGGGGGGAATTGATGACGTCACGTGATGTTATTGGCGGGAAATTTGAATTTATAGGGGATTTTTTCGTGTATTGGTATGAGGTCACGTAATTTATTGGTGTTGAAGGTATTCAGGGTCACTTAACTCTAGGTGTATCTTTAGGATATAGTGTACATTTAGGGGATTATTTATTGGTAATTCTATAGGTTCAGTAGACCCTTTCTGCACCTACCCATCCTGTAATGGTATTCTTTGTATGGTTTTGAGGTCGCCATGTATGCTTATGTTATATTAAAGAACTAGTTTTAATTGAGATAAGGTTTACATTGCAAAAGGTACAAATTAAGCTACGACACGGTTTTAGGTGTACTCATGTTTTGCATTGTTATTATTAGGTGTATCTTTAGGATATTGCGTACATCTATGGTATGATTTAGTGGTAATTTCATAGGTTGATTAGACCCTTTCTACACACACACACCCTACCCGTAATGTTGTTTTTTTGTAAAATTTTGAGGTCTCCATGTATGTTTATGTTTCTCTTATATTATTCGTAAATTGCAAGAACTAGTTTTAATTGAGATAAGGTTTACACTGCCAATTATAGTTACAAATTAAGCTACGATGATGTTCTAAGTGTTCTCCTGTTTTGTATTAGTTAGTAGACGAAATACAGGGTTAAAACAATAGTACACTTTAGTATCATAAACGTGGTATTACGGCAGTTTTTGCACAGTTGGGTAGTAGATTAGAAGTTAAAATGAAGAAGTACTGCTAAAACATCAGAAATAAAACTTGATCCACATTGGTTTTAATACGAATTTGGAGAATAAGTACAATTACTGGAGTTAGAATGCGAAATATTACTAAAAAAACATTAGAAAATACGGGTTACATAGAATACATGGTAAATAAGCACAATACTAGTTATTAAATTAAAAATGCTCATAGGATTGACTAAAAATTATATCTTTTCATAAGCGCTAAAATATTGATATATAGTTAAAATGCGCAATCATTACTGAAAAACATCATTAGAAAATACGAATTACAATGGTTTTGATAACAAACAAATTCACTAAAATGCAAAATTAATACAACTTCAAAAAATCGTAGAACAAGATGATTAAGCACATATATACTATCATAGAAAATAGAACAATATTACTGCATGCGAGATTATTAAGTACATATATACCCTTGTGTACCTTCATAAAAAATATAGCAATACTACTTTTAATAGGATTTAAAGGCTACAATGGTTATTATACGATTTTAGTACAAATATTAGGCTAGTTATTAAACTAAAAGGTTCACAGGATTGACGAAAAAATATATTTTTCTGACGCGCTATACACGCTAAAATACTGATATACGCTTATACAAAACAATTCAATACTTATTGACTAAAGTGCTAATATATATTAATTAAAAAAGCTTACTAAATGCAAAAAATATGACCAAAAACGTTGCGTATTCGTTAAAATATTGTTACATGTTACTAGTTGAAATACGTTAATATTACTATAAATAATACTTGAGATACTAATTAAACTACTGGTACTGGGTATCTGAAATATATACAAATAACTTATGTGGAAAACGTCAAAGATTCTAGTTAATATAACCGTATAGGGCAGTTTTATAATCAGATATTATTCTAACTTTATCCACTACGACCTGATATGTTTTGCTCTGATTGATCGTGATCAGTGTGTGATCTTGTAGACGTCTTATTTGAGGGCCTATAGGGACTTGAACCGAGTTCATTAGGGGTTCACCTTCATTGTTTATGCCTATTAGTTTCTTCATTGTTTCAAAATTGATATAATTTTCAGTAGAGGCGTTTAAATAAAATCTTTTGACCTTGATAATGTTAGTTTTAGTGTCGGTTTTAGGGTCTAGAATGTCCATAGAATAGTTCTTGGGTCCAGCACTCGCTCATTCGCAAATATACGCATCGTGTCCATAAGGTTCTAGATCATTTTTTAGTTGCCCCAAATAATCGCCTAGGGATCGGGGTTTTTTGGTCGATTTTTTCGAAAAATACGATTGGCTACAAATAATCTGAAACTGTTCAGAAGTTTATTCGTTTATTCTTTATCCATGGCTTAACAATAAATCACGTGAGAGAAATATGAATGCTTCTACTCAATATAACCGTAGGGGGCATTTTTATACTCAGGTAGAATTCTATAGTCTGTCAAACGAAAGAAGAGCCCTGAGAAATTTGTCCAAATTGGTGTCGCCACCATCGACCCCATAGTACTTTATCAACTTGTTTTGTTTTGTCAATAGTCGTCTGTAATATAGTCTGCTATAAACAGATAGGCTTAATCGCAATAGAACCAATACATTTTGCAATATATGACAAGTACTTTAACTTATGTCATTAAAATATATTGCAATGCTAGTTCAACAAAGATAAAACTGGTGTCTTGTCGTTAATTTTTTTTATATTCTTTAATACTCGATGATCGTAAAAAACCATGAAACATAAACATATTAAATATATATTGCAAAATGTATTGGTTCTATTGCGATTAAGCCTATCTGTTTATAGCAGACTATATTACAGACGACTATTGACAAAACAAAACAAGTTGATAAAGTACTATGGGGTCGATGGTGGCGACACCAATTTGGACAAATTTCTCAGGGCTCTTCTTTCGTTTGACAGACTATAATTTTATCCACTACAACCTGATATGTTTTGGTCTGATTGATCGTGATCAGTGTGTGATCTTGTAGACGTCTGATTTGAGGGCCAATAGGGACTTGAACCGAGTTCATTAGAGGTTCACCTTCATTGTTTACTCCCAGTAGTTTCTTCATTGTTTCAAAATTTATATAATTTTCCGTAGAAGCGTTTAAATAAAATCCTTTAACTTTGATAATGTTAGTTTTTTTCCCGGTTTTAGGGTCTAGAATGTCCATAGAATAGTTCTTGGGTCCAGCACTCCCCCACTCACAAATATTTTAGGTGGGGTGGCGTAGCGGTTAGCGCTTTCGCCTCGCAGCAAGAGGATCCCGGGTTCGATCCCGGACTGTGGCACCGGGTGAAAATCTGGGAACAAATCCTTCTGCGTAGAGTTTGCAAGTTCTCTCCCCGCTTGTCAAAGGAGTTTTCCTCCGCGGTCTAACCCGGTTTCTCCTTTCCATCAAAACTTGCAGAGGTTAACGGTAATAGTTAGTATAGGGCGCTGTCGGTTATCTGTGGCATAGGGGCTAGCCACCACCCCTCTATGCATTGTAAAGGGACCCACCTGTAAACAAGCCCAAGGCTTAGTGTGGAAATCCCTTCATAGGCAAAGCTTAGATTATTATTATTATTATAAGCGTCTTGCCCATAAGGTTCTAATTCATTTTTGAGCTCCCCTAAATAATTGCCTGTCGGTAGCAAATGAGCGCCGTCTGGCGAGAGGTACACTAAACTATCCGTGTCATATTAAATACAAAGCTCTCCGACCTTTTCAAGATGTTTTAGTAAATGTAATCGGGCCATAGCTGTTGTGTAACAAGCGATAACTACGTTTGTGTGTTTGTGCACAATCTCGTTTTCGATAATTTGTTCGTACTTTACAAGTACGGTGTTTTCGTTAATTGTTAATAGACTTTTAACCTCTATATCCGGATTTAATATTAGTGCGTATAATTTGTAGGCATCTTTGATTAGTTCGGTGGAGGTGTGTCTTGTTTTTTGGCCGAATTTACCCCAAAAAGAGTTAAGCATAAGTTTGCTAAGGCATCTGAGACCTTCATTTTTCTCTACTTTAGTGATATCCAGTTCTACACCCTCTTCGTCTTTGAAGCTTTTAACGTATTTCTCTTTATCTTCTTGAGTCTGGCAATCTGCTGGAAAGCCGCTAGCTAGGGTTTTATACTCTAAAAAGGTATTAACATAATCTTTAAACAGTCCTCCCTGTTTTGTTTTGGGATCGTACTGTGTCACTTTGTATGACAAAGCCTCGTACATTCGTGTGATTTTGTAGCTATTCTCTACTGCATGACGTAACTCGTCGACTACCCATGTACCTCGCAATTCTCTTTGTTCTGTAGTATGTTCTCAATCACCTTGAAATTGGGTTTTACAACATGTGTAACATAGCGGAAATGTTAATTTTCCATTAATACGAGCAGGCAAAACACGATGAATTAGGTTTTGCGCTGGTAAGACGTCACATTTAAGAAGACCATCAAACGAAAATATGTCTGGAAAATAGTCTAATATGATTTCAGGATGTCCTATAGGTATCTTGGTGGTTTTATTAATGAAAGGGTATAAACTTGTGAAATCGACGTAATGAATTCGCTCTGATCCTTCTGTTTTATGGTATAATTTTGTGGTGCAACATCTTCCTCCGAAGAATGCATCACGAGGGTCCAACCTTTTCGCTATTTTTGGCATAATGTCATTACATTTTAAAAACTCTATTATTTCGGGTTTATTTACTTTTTCTTTCTGCCAGTCGCACTCCCACTTGACATTTACTCTATAATTGAGGGATTCAAATTTGGCTAACACGTTCAAGTTACTAAAATATCTAGAATTCAAAGTCTGAGCAGGGTCTCCGTGCAAGGCCTTGTTTCTGTTTAGAGGAAAGTACATTTTACACCCGTGATAAAAACACCCCCAGTACTCGAATATTTCCTTGTTGGTTTCACAAAAACCGTCTACTTTGAGTTTTTGTATTCTGGTTTCTCTCCCTCTAAAGGAGGATTGGATAGATATATTTCGTTTGTGCGCTGTCCACTCCAGCCATTCTATAGCCCCTATTGACTGATTTTCGTTAAGTCTGTAATAATTGGCTGGTATGATACCTATAGTATCAGGTTTAAGATAATTTCTGCGAAATACGTAAGAGCAAACGCCGGGAAGGGTAACTGCACGTAAGAGCAAACGCCGGGAAGAGTAACTGCATCGCAATTAAATGGATCTACGCCAGTTACTTTAAAGAGTAGTGTACGAAAACTTAAACATCCTAGGAATAGTAAAACCGTATCGTTCTCACAATAATAATTGAGTTCCATCACGAAGTCGAAACCTTTACCTTTACTATCTTCGGAGCTATGCCATTTTAAGAAGGCATCTAAATTTTTCCTTGTAAAATATTGACAACCATAAGCTTCGATAGGGGGGAGATTAGTTTCTATAACATAGTTGGTTTCGTTTTGTCTATTAACATCAAAATTATGTTCTATTACGTTGAATAAAAAATGTGGAAAATACCCTTTAGCAGCGTCTGATATACCAAAAGTAGCGGGAAACTTTGCTAAAGCTACAGGGATGAAATTATAAGAATCCAGAAATAGCAAGTTAAACAATTTCATTTCTAAAATTCGAGTTCCGTTAATTTTCAAAGATGGAACGAATTTTTCATCTCTATTAATGATTTCCCTAATTAGTAACTGATTATCATAATTACTGCCAAAATGTGACAGTATGATGACGTTCTTAACGGTATGCAATTTCATAAAATAATCTAAAAATAAAGCTATAAGATTACCGCCTGAAAATTGTTGTTTACGCTTACCAAACTGATTACACATAATACAGTTAAAATTTAGGAAAGTTTCATCTATGCAATGGTCACACACGGTTATACTGACTAACAGGATAGCCTGGTGTTCATAAGCACCCGACCTTTCCTGACAAACCTTCGTTTCTATACATTCTACGTCAAAGAAAATGTACATAAGGTTTGGCTGATTAGGTTTAGGTTTCTTAACGGATTGCACTTTCAGAGGTTTGTCTGTGATAACCTGGATATAACACAAGTGATTGCTTGGTTGATATTTCTTACAGACATGACAATATATCTCTTCACACGTATGCATCTCAGTTCTTCGGGAAAAATCAATAATTTTTAAGCAGTCTTTACAGTGAAAAAGACGTTTACATAGGGACTTTTTATTGCTTGAAGATGCTAAGTGGCGTTGATAGCAATCATCGCCTAAGAACTTTCGTAAGCAAGACCCACAAGCTTTCTTGGGGCCTTGGCATATAGTGGGTCTCATGCAACTAAAACAAAAGTCATTACATTTATGCGATTGTATTCGCCAATAGGGTACAAGGCATTTTTCGCAGAATCGGTCGTGGTTGAAAAGGGGTTTTAAATTTGTAATAACGTTATAATTATTATTTTCATTCAATAAAAAGAGGCGGGGCCTAGTATCATATGGATCATTTTCGCCTAAAATCAAGATAGGGACGCTATTGTCGAATTTGTATACGAAAATCGAATATTGATTTAAATAAGATTTGAAACGTTCAAACGATTCGGCAGTCCCACACTCACTAACCCTTACGTCGGCCTTATAACATAAATCTAAAGCCTCATTTCTTTGTAGTGTGCCTTTTGGGTCTATTTTAGATATAGTTGCATATCGCGTTTTTAGCGTCTTGTCACCCGATGCATCGTCGGCGAAAGCTCTATGCGTCATAGCCACACAAAGAGATCTGGCTAAACACAGGTTATCAGAACTGACTATGCGTACAATACCACGTCTATCTTTGCAAAATAGATTGAAAGGTTTAATCCCTCGGGCTACAGAGCGCCCTTTACCCTCCGGTATTCTTACAATGCTAAAAAACATTTTAACAGGACCCAGGAAAAATGCTTCCATTTCGTCATCATAGAGCATAACACTAAGCTGGTCGAAAAGAATATTGGGGTCGACTTGATCTGCTCTTCTAAAAGATAATTCTAGTTCAGACCTACAAATAATTGCCGCACTCTTTAAAGTAATTTGGACGTAATCTGTAGTCCTATACTTACTAAGAACGCATTTGGTTACGGTACATACACTAGCTATGGGATCTTCAGTAATTCTAAGAACTACCTCTCTACCATACATGTTAAAATGTTCATAAAATCTCTCACTTTGTCCTATTATCTCGCAAGAGGGTACGGTGTCAATAGATGTGGGCTGGTCCGTTTCTCCTCCTCCCCATTGTACATCAATTTCTTCGTCAGAAAGCGCCTCTTCAGATCCGTGCTCCCTAGGTAGGGTATCGGTCAATAGTATCTCCTCTACGGGTGGTCCTTGATCCTTTCCATCTAAAAACGCGGCTATCTCTTTGTCATATTGCGAGTTGTTGAAGTCGGCGATTTGTGCTTCTTGTATACCACGTTTAATTTCTGCTTGTCGTTTCGCTAGACGATCTGTGTATTCAGTTCTTAAGGGACTCGGAATTAGATTCCTTAGGTTTTCCAATTCATCTAAGTTATTACAGTCCTCTGGTACTCAAGCGACTGTTTTCATATACTCGAATAAGTCAAGGCAAGCTTGAATAGCATTTAAGTCATCCTGTACTACGAGTTGTGGCAGAGTCTGAGGTCCGTACAACGGATCTATTCGCAGATAGTCGCATAGATAGAAATAAAACTCGTATATTAAACGTAACGGCCAGGGTCTATTTATAGTCAGTTCGTTCAACGTTGTACGGAGAGTTTCAGGATCCATGTTTAGCTTTCGGTGTTTGAAGATCGACTGTGTATTTTGATCATTTCCTAGGCCCCTTTTATACTAAATTTCTTAATAGACAAGCCCACATTCCTCAATTGTTTAACAATAGCCTGATTTATTGCTTAGCAGTCACCAGATGTTTTCTCACAATGCATTTCTGACACACGCTTGTCAATATTTTACCGATTTTATAACAAAAAAAACTCTGGATATGCTTTTGTTACAAAAAATGTCAACAAAAGAGCGGCCTATAAATAGAATTTTGTTACAAACACTGCAAATAAGAGACAATTTTATTGGAGTAATAAATTAAAAACATGGTACGTAAAACGTTTCTAGTGATTCTCAATTGTGAAAATATCCTTTGTTATCTTCACGTATGATAAATAATAACGTTCCGAATTATGAAAACCATTGTACATTTTTCAAAAAAAAATGCTACCTTAAGCTAACGAAATTTCTTAATAGACACGCCCACATTATTCAATTGTTTAACAATAGCCTGATTTATTGCTTATCAGTCACCAGATGTTTTCTCACTATGCATTTTCGGACACACAACTGTTAATAGTTTACCATTTTTATAACAAAAGAACGATGGATTTTTATGTCAAATAAAATGTCAAGAAAAGAGTGGCTTATAAATAGATTTTTGTTACAAACACCGCAAATAAGGGACAATACTTTATTGGGGTAATAAATAAAAACATGGTGTGTAAAGCGTTTCTAGAGATTCTCAATTGTCAAAATATCCTTTGTTATCTTCAAGTCTGTTAAATAACAACATTCCGAATTTCTCTAACAGGTCATAAAACAATTGTACATTTTCAAAATGTTACTTTCAACTCTACCTTAAGCTAACCTAAGACCCTATAGTTTCCCACGGTCCTGAATAACACTATGAATGTGTAGGAGAGAAGTCAGCATACACAATTAAAAAAGCAATAAATCCCAAAATAAATTCCGTTCTTAACAATGCAATAGCACGGGTCAACCACCTCCTAAAGCCCTTGCCTGAACGTGTTTAGGGAATAGGTAATAAATATTTTTAATCATTCATCAACCAGCTAGCCACTAGACACTTAAATATAACATAAGTCTTAATTTCTTAAGCGACTAAAGCCGAATTTCGAGACTATTATAGAATAGACAGCGCCAATTGAGATAGTATTCGATATAGAAAGGTTTATCAGCGGAATTAAATTCTCAAAACAAGTCATCTTAAAAACACGCGTCTTTCACAGGATTAGAACAAAAGACCTTTCTCCACCGATGTGTATATACTGCATAAAACTCGCATAACAAAAGGCGTAAATGTGTATAACTCCGAAATGCTCTTGATTGGGTTAATTTGTGATTAATGATAATTCTTCTAACGTTTATTTGTAAACCCAAATTAAATAAACCTGTTAATCCCACTAAAACGATGTAAAATATCAGAGACTTTGTGAGAATGACTGAAATAAACCAGGATTTGATCATGATTTTTCTACCAAAGTATTCTTAACCTCGTCAAAGTACTGTATAGGCGTAAATATCTGGCAAGGACTGTTTTACTCTACCTATCTTGTTAACCATGTTGAACCCCCAACTATTTAAGATCGGCTTAAGAGACTTCATGGAGCGGGAAAATCACAATATATTGTATGGTTTGCGATAAAAAGGTTAAAAAATGTACTGTTTTTACCTCTCCGTGTGACGTAGTCCAGGAGAGGTTCTGTAACGGCCGTGTCTGTGTGTCTGTCTGTGTGTCTGTCTGTGTGTCTGTCTGTGTGTCTGTGTGTCTGTCTGTTGTTACACCCACGTGACCGCGTTCGCAGTTTGCGTATCGGAGCAAACGTGTTCGCCATTTCCGAACTGCTTTCACAGTCACGGAAATGGCTCCTCTACTTGAGTTCTCACACCACCATCTTCTGGTCTTTGTCCATCCCACACGGACACCAGTCTGTTCTTACTGACTTCTAATCACCACCATCTTCTGTTCTTTGTCAATCCCACATTGACACCAGTCTGCACTTACACTGGCTTCTAACACCACCATCCACTGGTCTTCCGTCTGTTCCACATAGACACCAATCTGTATCATTGGCTTCTACTCCATTATCATCGTTTGGTTTTAGGATATACGCGGCGATCAGCTAGGGTTACGAGAAACGTCTAGCCTCCCTAAGGTGGGATCGCCACCAAAGGTTTTCGCAATTGCGCTTTTTCCTTACTATTATAATGGAAACGAATCGTATATATACCCCAAATTTGAAAAAAGCGGGCAAGAGGGGTACCCTTCACTTTAAACGTCAATATTAGCAAAGTTTGAGAAGATAATAGGTATAACTTTATTTTAAACGATTTAACTATTATTAATGTTAATTATTGAAGATTAAAATAATCAAAAATAATTATATTTATTTAAATATTAAAGATAAACCTCTCGTGCAAAGAGAGAGATTATCATTGCCTCCTATATCTACCAAGGCCCGTGCATGCGATATATTTCCTTCATTGCCTCCTATATCTATCAAGGCCCGTGCATTGTGATATATTTCATTCATTGCCTCCTATATCTATCAAGGCCCGTGCATTGTGATATATTTCATTCATTGCCTCCTATATCTATCAAGGCCCGTGCATTGCGATATATTTTTCAAAACAACAGCAAAAATGGGAAACCCCAACTCAGAAACATAATAACGTTTTCATTGTATACTTAAGTTTATATAATCTTCTTGACACGGAGAGGTAATATTTTGGTTTTCCCAACTTGTTTAACAAGTGTTTTGATTAATCCTAGATTGATACAGCGTTTACTTTTAAGCACTGAAAGTTTTTGATTTAGCTGACATATTGAAGGTAAAATGGGGTATTTAGTATAGCTTTGTTACATTATTTGCTATGTTAAAGATGATAAAAGAGCGTTATTTCCTTTTAAAAAGGAACAAAACTAGTCTCCTATAGTTCTGGAAAAATACTCTCATGGTTTCGGTTAACGCACCAAAAATATCTTGAACTTGTTGAGACTTGTCAGGATAATGGCTTCGGGGCAAACCCCTCGAATCAACTAAATGTTTCGTGGTAGGAAGAGTCACCAACTAACAAAGCAATAAATCACAAACAAATTCCAATCATAACAATACAAATAGATCGACCATGCCCCTAAACCCATTAAGACACGTAAGGACGTGTTTAAGTAAAAATAAAAACGGATGGGGATAAATCCTTTTGTAATGGATCAAGTTCGACCTCTTCCCCCTAACCCCCTTTTAATATCATAAAACCAGGTGGGTGGTCCTATTAAAGGAAGGACAATAAATTCCAATGTATCTAAAAAATCTATGAGCATCAGACAACAATCGAGGGAAGCACCACTCTAAAGTTTGAACATCTCAAGAATAAGCGACCCTAACCACAAATACTAGTGTTAGCATATTCAATATTAAATCTAGTCAAAGCAGGCGTCAAATTTTGTAACTATTGGTGTAAAAACCAGTATTTTTCATGATATTCAAGGAACATCTTTAATGACGTAACTGAATGTTTAAATTTAACCATTTCGTAAGATTTCTCTCTTTTTGTTAGTTCATTTGTACGTTTCTGTTTGTAACCACTCTCGTATTGTATCTAGACTCTTGTGCCATGGAGGGGGTTCGTACTCGAGCCCTGGCGGCTTCACGACCCTATCCCTCGAGCCTTATTAAATAAATAAATAAATAAACTGTAACGATAAGAGTAAAGCTAGTTTTGAGGTATAGAAAATTAAATTCCCTAAGTCTGCAACACCATCTAGTTATGTATTGAAATTAATGATTCTGAAATAAATGAAAATAGGCTTTTCATCGAATCATTTTGATAAATATTGCGAAAATCATCGCAGCGTTTTTAGTTATGTGAACTGTTTTTCAAATGACTCGTTTCGTCATTTTAGGGCAACTAAAGAAACAAAGTGAGTTGGATTAACTGTATGCAATTCTTTGGGGAATTTAGGAAACCCAAATAAGCATTTTTATAGGTTAGAAAAATGTTGCGTACAATATTCAGTTCTATTGCTAGAAATCCACGATTCATGCACTGACATTAGCTAAATGACACTCTGTGTTGCACTTTGAAGTTTTCGCTGGTGCTATATTCTGTTTTAGTATATAGGGATGTATGTCTTTTCTAAGTGTTTTAAAACTTGGTTTTTTTCCCTAGAACAGTGTAAATAGCAGTGAAATTCTAGTGTGAAATTATGTAAATGATTCGGCATTGTAAACATATACTTTGGTATTTTAATACTCGTGCTCGAATTGATAGACGTTTCCCTAGAAATATTTTGGTTAATTAGCTTAGTCTTTGTTATAGTAAAAGATTGCTATACTAGTTTCTGCGAAGAGGGGGGGCGGTCAAGAGGTAATAAATTTTTAAGAGGTAATAATTTAAATAGAAAAAAATTGGTGAAATTTTGCTAAATCAAAAGTGTTTTTGGTGAAACATAGAGTAATTTTGATAAATATAGCTAAAATTTATCGAAATGTTTTTTATAATTTGAAATGATTTTCAAATGACTCGTTTCGTGTCAGTCAATTGCCACGTACATGACTGATTTCGTGTCGGTGGTCTATACATTTCCCCTATGTATTCCTATGGGATTTTAGGAATTTTACATGATCAATTTCGTTTCGAAAAAATGTAACGTAGTTGATCACAAACGTTTCGATTGTTTTTTACTTCTAACACGAAATGCGTTGTGAATGATGCTTCTTTCATTACCGTTTTACGTTTTCTACAAATTTATGATTACGTTGCCGATAATTTTGATAAATATAGTACGGTTAGGTCAATGCTTCGGTAATGATATATTGCCTTTCTGTTAACGCAACGGAAACATCTTAAACTTGTTGAGACGTGTCCATTTAATGCCCTCAGGGTAACCACCTGGAATCAAATAAATGTTTGAACCCCATTGTAGGATGTGTCACCGCCCCTCTCAATGACATAAACTAGGACATAACACATTTGTGTGAGTTATAAATCAATTACATTGATAACAATGCAAGGAATCAAGTGGCATTGCCATGCCCCCCAAAGCCCTTTAGACACGTTTGAACGTGTTTACGTATAAATAAAAACAGATTGGGATAAAATCTTTTGTTATGAACAAAGTTAGAGAGTATATACTGCCGTATACGCCAGTAAATATACGCCAGTTCGCTGACGTAAATTCACTGGCGTATACGGCAGTGGGTGTGGCGGATGGGAGGGGGGTTCATTACTCCCCCTCTTTTTATACTTCTCTCTAGGCGGTGGCAGTCTGCAGGCAGGGGAGGGGGGCATTGCTATGGGGGGGGGGTGAAATTGATAACGTCACGTATCACGTGATGGTGTTGGCGGGAATTTTGAACTTATGTTATAGTGTATTGTTAGGACGTCACGTGACTTATCGATGGTGACGGCGCTCAGTGCCCATATTTTGGTGTATCTTTAGGATATTGTGCACATTTAGTGGATGATTTATTGGTAATTCTATAGCCTCAGTAGGTTCTTTCTACACACACTCTTCCCTTGTTATTATTCTTTGTATGGTTTTGAGGTCTCTCCATGTATGGTTTTGAGGTCTCTCCATGTATGCTTATGTTATACCAAACAACCAGTTTTAATTGAGATAAGGTTTACGTAGTTTATTGAAAATTAAGCTACATCGCGGTTCTTGGTGTACTCATGTTTTGTATTGTTATTATTTTGGTGTATCTTTAGGATATTGTGTACATTTAGGGTATGATTTTGTGGTAATTCTATAAGTTCAAGTAAACCCTTTCTTCACCCACCCTTCCCGTAATGTGGTTTTTTGTGTGATTTTAAGGTCTCTCCATGTATGCTTATGTTATACTAAAGAACTAGTTTTAATTGAGGTATGGTTTACGTAGTTTAAGCTACGATGCGGTTCTACAGTCGGGTGTTCTCCTGTTTTATACTGGTTATTGAGTTACAGAGTTAAAACAATAGTACATTTTAATGTTATAAAAGGGAATTACGGCAGTTTTCACACAATTTGTAGGCTTTTTCTATGGTAGATTCTGGTTGGTTTATGCTATATTAGATATTGTAAGATAGTTTTATGCTATTGGATGCTTATTCTATGGTAGATCCGGGTAGGTTTATGCTATATTAGATCATGAAGGATAGGTTTATGAGAGGCATAGTCTATGGTAAATGCCGAAAAAGATAGGTTTGTGCTATTGTAGGCTTATTTTATGGTAGATAATGGTAGGTTTATGCTATATTAGGCCGTGAAAGATAGGCTTATGCTGGTTTATTCTTTGGTAAATGCTGAAAAAGATAGGCTTTTGGTATTTTAGACTTATTCTATGTTAGATCCTGGCAGGCTTATGCTGTATTACATTCTTTGGTAATTGCTGCAAAAATATACTCTAATGCTATCTTATTCTATGGTAGATCCTAGGCGTTTTTAAAATAGCTTCGTACATGCATTTTATAACTTGATCATTCAAAAGGTTGTAGAGAAATTTCTCGTTCAGTTTTCCTGCCTCAGCCTTTGTTAGAGTGAAGACTCTACCCTCGTTGAATACTATCTTCCCTCCATAACGGTTATTTTTATTTTCAAGTTCAAGTAACGATAATTACCCCTGTCGCCACTTTCCAGAGCTGAATAGATCTCCGTCCACTCCTCCATAAATTCCTTCAAAACGTCTTCGGTAATAATAGTTCCCTCCTTCTTTGTCATAAGTAGGCTTGGCTCGTACCCATTCACCCCCAACACCGCAGAGCATTCAGTACTTAAGTCTAACACGGGCGTTCACGCGGTAATCTCCGACATTGGTGGACATTCTTACGACAGGTCTTTACAGCTTAAAATGTTACAACCGAATGATCTTTATTGCGAGATTTTGTTGATAGCGGGTTTGATAATTAGCCTGAGGGTATATTGACTGATGCTTTTTTATTGTCCTTTATTGGCCACCCACCAGGTGGTTAAGGGCCTTAAAAGGGGGCGTGGCTAAACCATTTGTATTATCAATGGGTCTGTATTTAGATTGATTTATGACTCACACAAACGTGTTAAGACATTCCATCTGTTTTTTATTTATACGTAACCACGTTCAGACGTTCTATGTTTGATCCTTAAAGATAGTCTTAGGTTATTTTTGGCTTATGCTGTATTAGTTCTTGAAAGATAGGCTTTTGCTAGGTTTATTCTTTGGTAGATGCTGAAAAATATAGTCTTATGCTAGGTTATTCTATGTTACTGGTAAATTTATGCTATATTAGAGTTTGAAAGATAGGTTTATGCCAATGTAATCTTATTACGACATTCAGTGTCACTTAACTCTAGAGGTATTGTAGGATATTGTGTACATTTAGGGGATAATTTATTGGTAATTCTACAGGCTCAGTAGACCATTTCTACACCCACCCATCCTGTAATGCTATTCTATGTATGATTTTGAGGTCTCTATGTATGCTTATGTTATACCAAACAACTAGTTTTAATTGAGATATGGTTTACATTGCAAAATACATTTATAAATTTAGCTACGACGCGGTTCTAGGTGTACTCATGTTTTGTATTGTTATTATTTTGGTGTATCTTTAGGATTACATTTAGGGTATGCTTCATTGGTAATTCCATAGGTTCAATAAACCCTTTCTTCACACACCCTTCCCGTAATGTTATTCTGTGTATGATTTTGAGGTCTCCATGTATGCTTATGTTTCTCTTATATTAAAGAACCAGTTTTAATTGAGATATGGTTTACATTGAAAAAGATACAAATTAAGTTACGATGATGTTCTAGGTGTACACCTGTTTTGTATTGGTTATTGAGCTACAGGGTTAAAACGATAGCACATTTTAATATCATAAAAGGGGAATTACGGCATTTTTTACTCTAATCGGTAGCCGATAATTAGTTAAAATGAACAAATATTACTAAAAAAACTCAGAACCTAAGAATTACACTAGTTTTGATACGATTTGGTGAATAAATACAATATTAATTGACTAAAATTCAAAGGCTTATGCTATTGTAGATCCTGAAAAATATAGGTTTATGCTATTGTATGCTTATTCTATGGTAGATCGTGGTAGGTTTATGCTATACTCGTTCTTGAAAGATAGGTTTATGCTAGGCTATTCTATGTTACTGGTAAGTTTATGCTAGGTTATTCTATGGTAGATCCTGGTAGGTTTATGCTAGGCTTATTCTATAGTAGATCCGGGTAGGTTTATGTTATATTAGGCTTAATCGATGATAGATCCTGGTAGGTTTTTGCTATAATAGATCTTGAAAGATAGGTTTATGCTAATGTAAGCTTAATATGTTAGATCCTGTAAAAGATGGGCTTATGCTAGGTTATTCTATGATAGATCCTGAAAGAGAGGTTTATGCTAGTTCATTCTAGTTGTATAGGCGGAAGAATCAAAGTTTGTATTAGGTTTAGAAAATTGAACACTACTAAAATACACATTAATATTGATTAAAATACTAACAATTCCATAATACTATCTTAAAAACCCAATTTCACCATGCAAAAGTTCCTTATTAGAAATTAATACTGAATTTCTTACGAACAATACTAAATCACACTTGATTTATATACGATACATACAAAAGTTATAGCAGAATACTACTAAAATGCACATGAATATTGCTTAAAATACTTGCATTTCCATAATACTATCTTAAAAAATCACCAATTTCACCATCCTTAAGTGGCTTATTAGAAATTACTACCGGTTTTTTCATACGAATAATACTAAATCACACTTGATTTATATACAATACATGCAAAAGTTATACCAGAAAACTACTAAAATACACATGAATATTCATTAAAATACTGGAATTTACTTAATACTATCTAAAAAACACCAATTTTACCCTTGCACAAGTTACTTATTAGAGACTAATACCGAATTTCATACGAACAATACTAAGTCACACTTGATTTATATACGATACATGCAAAAGTTATAGCTGAATACTGGCTAAAATACACATGACTATTGATTAAAATACTGGCATATATATAACACAAGCTAAAAAAAACAACAATCCTACCATGCACAAGTGGATTATTAGAAACGAATACTGACATTCATACGAACAATACTAAATCACACTTGATTTATATACGATACATACAAAAGTTATAGCAGAATACTACTAAAATGCACATGAATATTGCTTAAAATACTTGCATTTCCATAATACTATCTTAAAAAATCACCAATTTCACCATCCACAAGTGGCTTATTAGAAATTACTACCGGTTTTTTCATACGTATAATACTAAATCACACTTGATTTATATACAATACATGCAAAAGTTATACCAGAAAACTACTAAAATACATATGAATATTCATTAAAATACTGGAATTTTCTTAATACTACCTAAAAAACACCAATTTTACCCTTGCACAAGTTACTTATTAGAGACTAATACCGAATTTCATACGAACAATACTAAGTCACACTTGATTTATATACGATACATGCAAAAGTTATAGCTGAATACTGGCTAAAATACACATGACTATTGATTAAAATACTGGCATTTATATAACACAAGCTAAAAAAACAACAATCCTACCATGCACAAGTGGATTATTAGAAACGAATACTGAATTTCATATGAACAATACTAAATCACACTTGATTTATATACGATACATGCAAAAGTTATAGCAGAATACTTCTAAAATGCACATGAATATTGATTAAGATACTGGCATTTACTTAATACTACCTAAAAAACACCAATTTTACCATGCACAAGTTCCTTATTGGAAATTAATACTGAACTTCATACGAATAATACTAAAGTACACACGAATATTGACTAAAATATCGATATTGTTATAATGCAAAGTGAAACATACCCTTTTTTATGAAGCAAAAGATGTTTTGTATTAACTATGATGCTTCTACAATTCTATTTCATCTCGAAAGTCACTGCCGTACCCGATTTAAATCTATGGTGAATCATCTGTCCATTCGTCATATGTTTTATATTCAGCACACATTTTAAGGTACATTTTTACCAAAACAAGAATTACATATTACGTAAGGTGCATCGGAGGAAACACGTGATTTCTTACTAAAGTTGTCAACAACCTTTTTCTCCAGAGTTCGGAAGTGAAATGACTCTCTATAGTTTACAAAAGTCCCTTTTTGCCACCCAACAGGTGTGTGTTATATGACATTAGGGGGGTGGAGGGGGTCGAACTTGGTTCATATCCCCATCTGTTTTTTAGTTATACGTAAACATGTCCAGGCGCGTCTTAATGGGTTTTGGGGAGGGGTCGAATCATTTGTATTGTTATGAATGGAATTTGTATTTAGAGTGATTTATTGCTCACACAAATCTGTTATGTCCAAGTTTAGGTCCTTGAGGAGGGGCGGTGACTCATCCTACCGGGGGGGCAAACATGTAATTGATTCCAGGTGGTTGGCCCGAGGGCATTATCCTGACAAGTCTCAACAAGTTATGTATTTGTAGCGTTGGCAGAAATTAATAAGTATTATTAGACCGAAGCATTAGCCTAATACGTACTATATTTATCAAAATTATCGGCCGTGTAATCAAAAATGTGTAGCAAAACGTAAAACAGTAATGTATTCATTACAACGCATTTCGTGTTAGAAGTAAAAATCAATCGAAACGTTTTTGATCAACTACGATACAATTTATCGAAACGAAAACGCTAATTTACAATGCCTAAAATCCCATAGGAATACATGGGAAAATGAATAAACCACCGAAACGAAATCAGTCGTTTAGCATACATTTTACCGAAACGAAAAGGGTCATTTGAAAAACATTTCAAATTGTTAAAAACGTTGAGTTAAATTTTAGCAAAATTTATCAAAATTGCTCTATGTTTCACCAAAAACACTTTTAATTTCAGCAAAATTTCACACCGATTAAGAATTTCGGATACATACCTTAACGGTGCATACTCCACAAACTATAAGCCTACACAACCAATCAAATTTTGACAGGTTGAGAAAAAGAGGAGAGTACGTAAAACCCGGTCCACGCCTTAACAGTGGCCGGGCATCTTGTTTCCCATGCATATTTATGGAATTACAGAAGATGTAAATTATTATTTTTCGCTTTGGTCGGTGGCAAAGTAATTGATTCAAAAAAATGTTGCTAATGATATACAAATGGTGTACGGAACTAGGCATTATCTTCTAGAAGTTTCGAATTGAAAAAGGGGGTGGGGTGGCAAGAGCTGAAGAAGCTCACTATCCACCAAACATCAAAGGTAAACCTAATTTAAGAGTGGAACCTTGCGTTGACAAAGCATCCATGTACAGCCAAGGACGCTAAAATATGCCGCACAGAAATCCACCACCAATTCAAATTTCCCGTCAACATCATCACGTGACGTCATCAATTCCTCCCCCCTCCATCCCCCCAACCCATTCCTTTTCTAATTTAGTCTATGAGAGTTCCACAAAGTGATTTATGGCTTTTGGGGGTTTCACAATTAGCCATTCATTTAAATATTATTATCCATGTCAGAATATATTACGGTGTAACTTTCTAGGATGTTTTCTTACATTGTATATAAATTTTGTCTAAAATTGTCAGATATATTACAGTGTAACTTTCTAGGATGTTTTCTTACATTTTTCACAACTAGCCTTCCATTTAAATGTTATTATCCATCTCAGAATATATTACAGTGTATCTTTTTATGATGTTTTCTTAAATTGTATATAAATTTTGTCTAAAATAGTACTTATAATTGTGTATTTTCTTAATGACATTTTACCGTGCTAATATATTTTTGCTTGAGTCATGCCTTAAGAGTTTAGTTTAGTATTTTTATATAATAGTTAAACTTTTTCTGAAGCAGTGTAATTTCTGCTGTGCCCACTCAAAAGCCATAAATCACTTTGTGGAACTCTCATAGACTAAATTAGAAAAGAAATGGGTTGGGGGGATGGAGGGGGGAGGAATTGATGACGTCACGTGATGATGTTGACGGGAAATTTGAATTGGTGGTGGATTTCTGTGCGGCATATTTTAGCGTCCTTGGCTGTACATGGATGCTTTGTCAACGCAAGGTTCCACTCTTAAATTAGGTTTACCTTTGATGTTTGGTGGATAGTGAGCTTCTTCAGCTCTTGCCACCCCACCCCCTTTTTCAATTCGAAACTTCTAGAAGATAATGCCTAGTTCCGTACACCATTTGTATATCATTAGCAACATTTTTTTGAATCAATTACTTTGCCACCGACCAAAGCGAAAAATAATAATTTACATCTTCTGTAATTCCATAAATATGCATGGGAAACAAGATGCCCGGCCACTGTTAAGGCGTGGACCGGGTTTTACGTACTCTCCTCTTTTTTCTCAACCTGTCAAAATTTGATTGGTTGTGTAGGCTTATAGTTTGTGGAGTATGCACCGTTAAGGTATGTATCCGAAATTCTTAATCGGTGTGAAATTTTGCTGAAATTAAAAGTGTTTTTGGTGAAACATAGAGTAATTTTGATAAATTTTGCTAAAATTTAACTCAACGTTTTTAACAATTTGAAATGTTTTTCAAATGACCCTTTTCGTTTCGGTAAAATGTATGCTAAACGACTGATTTCGTTTCGGTGGTTTATTCATTTTCCCATGTATTCCTATGGGATTTTAGGAATTGTTAATTAGCGTTTTCGTTTCGATAAAATGTATCGTAGTTGATCAAAAACGTTTCGATTGATTTTTACTTCTAACACGAAATGCGTTGTGAATACATTACTGTTTTACGTTTTGCCACACATTTTTGATTACACGGCCGATAATTTTGATAAATATAGTACGTATTAGGCTAATGCTTCGGTCTAATAATACTTATTAATTTCTGCTAACGCTACAAAAACATAACTTGTTGAGACTTGTCAGGATAATGCCCTCGGGCCAACCACCTGGAATCAATTACATGTTTGCCCCCCCCCCGTAGGATGAGTCACCGCCCCCCCTCAAGGACATAAACTTGGACATAACAGATTTGTGTGAGCAATAAATCACTCTAAATACAAATTCCATTCATAAAAATACAAATGATTCGACCCTCCCCAAAACCCATTAAGACACGCCTGGACATGTTTACGTATAACTAAAAATCAGATGGGGATATGAACCAAGTTCGACCCCCTCCACCCCCTAATGTCATATAACACACACCTGTTGGGTGGCAAAAAGGGACTTTTGTAAACTATGGAGAGTCATTTCACTTCCGAACTCTGGAAAAAGGTTGTTGACAACATTAGTAAGAAATCACGTGTTTCCCTTGATGCACCTTACGTAATATGTAATTCTTGTTTTGGTAAAAATGTACCTTAAAATGTGTGCTGAATATAAAACATATGACGAATGGACAAATGATTCACCATAGATTTAAATCGGGTACGGCAGTGACTTTCGAGATGAAATAGAATTGTAGAAGCATCATAGTTAATACAAAACATCTTTTGCTTCATAAAAAAGGGTATGTTTCACTTTGCATTATAACGATATCGATATTTTAGTCAATATTCGTGTGTACTTTAGTATTATTCGTAAGAAGTTCAGTATTAATTTCTAATAAGGAACTTGTGCATGGTAAAATTGGTGTTTTTTAGGTAGTATTAAGTAAATGCCAGTATTTTAATCAATATTCATGTGCATTTTAGAAGTATTCTGCTATAACTTTGCATGTATCGTATATAAATCAAGTGTGATTTAGTATTGTTCATATGAAATTCAGTATTCGTTTCTAATAATCCACTTGTGCATGGTAGGATTGTTGTTTTTTTAGCTTGTGTTATATAAATGCCAGTATTTTAATCAATAGTCATGTGTATTTTAGCCAGTATTCAGCTATAACTTTTGCATGTATCGTATATAAATCAAGTGTGACTTAGTATTGTTCGTATGAAATTCGGTATTAGTCTCTAATAAGTAACTTGTGCAAGGGTAAAATTGGTGTTTTTTAGGTAGTATTAAGTAAATTCCATTTTAATGAATATTCATATGTATTTTAGTAGTTTTCTGGTATAACTTTTGCATGTATTGTATATAAATCAAGTGTGATTTAGTATTATTCGTATGAAAAAACCGGTAGTAATTTCTAATAAGCCACTTGTGGATGGTGAAATTGGTGATTTTTTAAGATAGTATTATGGAAATGCAAGTATTTTAAGCAATATTCATGTGCATTTTAGTAGTATTCTGCTATAACTTTTGTATGTATCGTATATAAATCAAGTGTGATTTAGTATTGTTCGTATGAATTTCAGTATTAATTTCTAATAAGGAACTTTTGCATGGTGAAATTGGGTTTTTAAGATAGTATTATGGAAATGTTAGTATTTTAATCAATATTAATGTGTATTTTAGTAGTGTTCAATGTTCTAAACCTAATACAATCTTTGATTCTTCCGCCTATACAACTAGAATAAACTAGCATAAACCTCTCTTTCAGGATCTATCATAGAATAACCTAGCATAAGCCCATCTTTTACAGGATCTAACATAATAAGCTTACATTAGCATAAACCTATCTTTCAAGATCTATTATCGCAAAAACCGCAAAAACCTACCAGGATCTATCATCGATTAAGCCTAATATAACATAAACCTACCCGGATCTACTATAGAATAAGCCTAGCATAAACCTACCAGGATCTACCATAGAATAACCTAGCATAAACTTACCAGTAACATACACTGTAAAAATAATGGTGCATTCTTACACCATATATGCTGTTTTTTTCGGTGCCAAAATTGACACCATTTAAGGTGTACTTCTACACCATTTTTATGATAATTCACGTCATTTACAAATATTATTTGCAAGTATGAACGAAATATTAGGCATTTATGCACCATTTATAGTGCTTTTTAACATCTTTTTCAGGAAATCTTTTGAACTCTAATATTACTACTTAGTTTAATGGTGTTAAATGTAGGCAAAGTTACGCCACGTATATCACATTACTACACCAAATGAAGTGAAGGTGTTAAATATTTTTTCTATATTTAGCACCACGTTTAAGGTGTAAAACAAAGCCATTAATACACCATTTCAAGTCTCTGTTCACTCCATTTCAAAGCCCTATTTACTCCATTTCAGAGCCCTATTAACTCCATTTCAAAGCCCTATTTAATCCATTTCAAAGCCCTATTTACTCCATTTCAAAGCCCTAGCTATTTACTCAACTTCAAAGCCCTAGCTATTTACTCCATTTCAAAGCCCTATTTACTCCATTTCAAAGCCATATTTACTCCATTTCAAAGCCCTATTTACTCCATTTCAAACCCATATTTACACCATTTCAAACCCACATTTACACCGTTTCAAACCCATATTTACACCGTTTCAAACCCCTATTTTCACCGTTTCAAATCCCTATTTACACCGTTTCAAACCCATATTTACACCGTTTCAAACCCATATTTACACCGTTTCAAACCCCTATTTTCACCGTTTCAAACCCCTATTTTCACCGTTTCAAACCCCTATTTACACCGTTTCAAACCCATATTTTCACCGTTTCAAACCCCTATTTACACCGCTTCAAACCCCTATTTTCACCGTTTCAAACCCATATTTACACCGTTTCAAACCCATATTTACACCGTTTCAAACCCCTATTTACTCCATTTCAAGTTCCCTTTTAACAATTTCAAGCCCCTGTTCACCCCATTCCAAGTTGATTTTACTACGGCAATTAACAGATTGTCTTCCATTCGGCTGAAAAACCCCGCAATTTGGCGGATTTCGGTATATTATGATTAAAAGTTCCCGATGGAAATAGAGTAATTTTCGGGAACACGAAGACTCTATACCCGAGATAATCTGATTATCTAATGAAGATTGAGTGGTTAGGTAAAATGAGCAATAATTCCATGTATTTTTTTAAATATTAAGCCAAATTTAGAGTGTAGAAGAACGAAATATTTTTAAATCGAAGAAATGTACCTTGATAAAGCGATTAGCAAATTGTTATATTTAAGTCATATGCATTATGTAACACTGTAATGAAGTTTGAACATAGAATGAGTACCCAAAATCTATTTTCTAACGTAACATAGTTCCTCTAAAAAACGACATTTCATTTTTAAACGCTGTCACCGATAAAATGTTTATTATCATTGAAATGGTTTTTCAATTTTTAGCATTTATAGGATATGAATATATGCATACGCTTATTATCACGAGGTCAAATGCTTAATTTAGGAACCGTAGGTCTCAAAGACGCCTAAGCAAAACTAACCTATATGCCTTTCCTAACCCTAAGGAAAGGTAGTGAAGTCCTTGGTGAAGTCCCACCGAACACGACAATAATGATCCCAGTAAATGGGGTGAATAGGGGTTTGAAATGGGCAAATAGTGACAAGAAATGGGGTAAATAAAGACTTGAAAAGAGGTGAATAGGGGTTTTACAATGGTTTAAATAGGGCTTGAGATGAGGTAAATATAGACTTGAAATGGGTTAAATTTAGACTTGAAATGGGTTACATTTAGACTTGAAATGGGGTAAATATAGATTTGAAATGGGATAAATAAGGACTTGAAATGAGGTAAATAGGAGTTTTCAATGGCGTAAATAGGTTTAAAATGGGGTAAATATAAGGAATTGAAATGAGGTAAATAGGGGTTTTGCAATAGTGAAAATAGGACTAGAAATGGGGTAAATAATATAGACTTGAAATGTGGTAAATATAGGCTTGAAATGGGGTAAATATAGGCTTGAAATGGGGTAGATATGGAGTTGAAATGGGGTGAATAGGGACTTTAAATGGGATAAATATAGATTTGAAATTGGGTAAATAGGAGTTTCGCAATGGTGTAAATAAGGCTGGAAAAGGGGTAAATAGGGACTTTAAATGGGGTAAATAAGGGTTTTGCAATGGTGTAAATAGGGGTTTTGCAATGGTGTAAATAAGGCTTGAAAAGGTGTAAATAGGGGTTTTGCAATGGTGTAAATAAGGCTTGAAAAGGTGTAAATAGGGGTTTTGCAATGGTGTAAATAGGGGTTTTGCAATGGTGTAAATAGGGGTTTTGCAATGGTGTAAATAGGGGTTTTGCAATGGTGTAAATAGGGGTTTTTCAATGGTGTAAATAGGGGTTTTGCAATGGTGTAAATAGGGTTTTGCAATGGTGTAAATAGCGGTTTTGTAAAGGTGTAAATAGGGGTTTTGCAATGGTGTAAATAGGGGTTTTGCAATGGTGTAAATAGGGCTTGAAATGGGGTAAATATAGATTTGAAATTGGGTAAATAGGAGTTTCGCAATGGTGTAAATAAGGCTTGAAAAGGGGTAAATAGGGACTTTAAATGGGGTAAATAGGGGTTTTGCAATGGTGTAAATAAGGCTTGAAATGGGGTAAATATAGACTTGGAATGGGGTAAATATAGACTTGGAATGGGCTAATTAAGGACTTAAAATGGGGTAAATAGGGGTTTGCAAAGGTTTATTTTCGTATTATTTTAACACCATTTAATGGTATAATCGAAGGTGTTATTTTAATTCATTTATGTATAATTTGAGCATCTTTTATCGAATGATGTTTTATGAATCCGTTTTTTGCACCATTCAGTTTCGCTAATGGTGTTTGTAAAATATCGCACTATTTTCAAACAATTTCAACACATTGTCAAGGTGTACAAATACTGCGGAATAAATTTTACAACACTACAACACTTTTTAGGTACCTTAATTTAGAGTGCATAACTCCATTTTCACGTTATTTCACCATCTTTTATATGAGTCTTGCTCACCTTTTCGAGGATGAGGTTTCTTCAGTCGTTTCTTACACCTTCTATTTAAGCGAAAGGTGTTTAAAAGATAACTCCATTTTCACATTATTTCAACATCTTTTTAAGGGCCTGCGAAGGTGTTATTTTATATCAATTGCGCACCTTTCCGAGGATGAGGTTTTTTCCGCCCTTATTTACACCTTCTATTTAAGCCAATGGTGTTCAAAACATAACTCTATTTTCACATTATTTGAACACCTTTTATATGGGCCTTGCGAAGGTGTTATTTTATATCGTTTGGGTATCATTTGTGCGCCTTTTAATGAATGAGGCTTTTTCAACCCTTATTCACACCGTTTATTTAAGCGAATGGTGTTTAAAAAATATCGCACTAATTCTATGCCATTTGAGCACCATTTAATGGGGTATTCAATGGGGTTATTTTATATAATTAAGGTATCATTTGCACACCTTTTAAAGAATTATGCTTTATAAACCCATTTCTACACCATTCGTTCAAGCTAATGGTGTTTTTAAAATATTGAACCATTTTCGTACTATTTCCGCACCTTGTCAAGGTGCACAAATAGTGCACACTGTTTTAACACCATTATGGCACTATTTAGACACCACAATTTTTACAGTGTAGAATAGCCTAGCATAAACCTATCTTTCAAGAACGAGTATAGCATAAACCTACCACGATCTACCATAGAATAAGCATACAATAGCATAAACCTATATTTTTCAGGATCTACAATAGCATAAGCCTTTGAATTTTAGTCAATTAGTATTGTATTTATTCACCAAATCGTATCAAAACTAGTGTAATTCTTAGGTTCTGAGTTTTTTTTAGTAATATTTGTTCATTTTAACTAATTATCGGCTACCGATTAGAGTAAAAAATGCCGTAATTCCCCTTTTATGATATTAAAATGTGCTATCGTTTTAACCCTGTAGCTCAATAACCAATACAAAACAGGTGTACACCTAGAACATCATCGTAACTTAATTTGTATCTTTTTCAATGTAAACCATATCTCAATTAAAACTGGTTCTTTAATAAAAGAGAAACATAAGCATACATGGAGACCTCAAAATCATACACAGAATAACATTAGGGGAAGGGTGTGTGAAGAAAGGGTTATTGAACCTATGGAATTACCAATAAAGCATACCCTAAATGTAATCCTAAAGATACACCAAAATAATAACAATACAAAACATGAGTACACCTAGAACCGCGTCGTAGCTAAATTTATAAATGTATTTTGCAATGTAAACCATATCTCAATTAAAACTAGTTGTTTGGTATAACATAAGCATACATAGAGACCTCAAAATCATACAGAGAATAGCATTACAGGATGGGTGGGTGTAGAAAGGGTCTACTGAGCCTGTAGAATTACCAATAAATTATCCCCTAAATGTACACAATATCCTACAGTACCTCTAGAGTTAAGTGACACTGAATGTTGTAATAAGATTACATTGGCATAAACCTATCTTTCAAACTCTAATATAGCATAAATTTACCAGTAACATAGAATAACCTAGCATAAGACTATATTTTTCAGCATCTACCAAAGAATAAACCTAGCAAAAGCCTATCTTTCAAGAACTAATACAGCATAAGCCAAAAATAACCTAAGACTATCTTTAAGGATCAAACATAGAACGTCTGAACGTGGTTACGTATAAATAAAAAACCGATGGAATGTCTTAACACGTTTGTGTGAGTCATAAATCAATCTAAATACAGATCCATTGATAATACAAATGGTTTAGCCACGCCCCCTTTTAAGGCCCTTAACCACCTGGTGGGTGGCCAATAAAGGACAATAAAAAAGCATCAGTCAATATACCCTCAGGCTAATTATCAAACCCGCTATCAACAAAATCTCGCAATAAAGATCATTCGGTTGTAACATTTTAAGCTGTAAAGACCTGTCGTAAGAATGTCCACCAATGTCGGAGATTACCGCGTGAACGCCCGTGTTAGACTTAAGTACTGAATGCTCTGCGGTGTTAGGGGTGAATGGGTACGAGCCAAGCCTACTTTTGACAAAGAAGGAGGGAACTATTATTACCGAAGACGTTTTGAAGGAATTTATGGAGGAGTGGACGGAGATCTATTCAGCTCTGGAAAGTGGCGACAGGGGTAATTATCGTTACTTGAACTTGAAAATAAAAATAACCGTTATGAAGGGAAGATAGTATTCAACGAGGGTAGAGTCTTCACTCTAACAAAGGCTGAGGCAGGAAAACTGAACGAGAAATTTCACTACAACCTTTTGAATGATCAAGTTATAAAATGCATGTACGAAGCTATTTGAAAAACGCCTAGGATCTACCATAGAATAAGATAGCATTAGAGTATATTTTTGCAGCAATTACCAAAGAATGTAATACAGCATAAGCCTGCCAGGATCAAACATAGAATAAGTCTAAAATACCAAAAGCCTATCTTTTTCAGCATTTACCAAAGAATAAACCAGCATAAGCTTATCTTTCACGACCTAATATAGCATAAACCTACCATTATCTACCATAAAATAAGCCTACAATAGCACAAACCTATTTTTTTCGGCATTTACCATAGACTATGCCTCTCATAAACCTATCCTTCATGATCTAATATAGCATAAACCTACCCGGATCTACCATAGAATAAGCATCCAATAGCATAAAACTATCTTACAATATGTAATATAGCATAAACCAACCAGAATCTACCATAGAAAAAGCCTACAAATTGTGTGAAAACTGCGGTAATTCCCTTTTTATGATATTAAAATGTACTATTGTTTTAACCCTGTAACTCAATAACCAGTATAAAACAGGAGAACACCCGACTGTAGAACCGCATCGCAGCTTAAACTACGTAAACCATACCTCAATTAAAACTAGTTCTTTAGTATAACATAAGCATACATGGAGAGACCTTAAAATCACACAAAAAACAACATTACGGGAAGGGTGGGTGTAGAAAGGGTTTACTTGAACTTATAGAATTACCACAAAATCATACCCTAAATGTACACAATATCCTAAAGATACACCAAAATAATAACAATACAAAACATGAGTACACCAAGAACCGCGATGTAGCTTAATTTTCAGTAAACTACGTAAACCTTATCTCAATTAAAACTGGTTGTTTGGTATAACATAAGCATACATGGAGAGACCTCAAAACCATACATGGAGAGACCTCAAAACCATACAAAGAATAATAACAAGGGAAGAGTGTGTGTAGAAAGAACCTACTGAGGCTATAGAATTACCAATAAATCATCCACTAAATGTGCACAATATCCTAAAGATACACCAAAATATGGGCACTGAGCGCCGTCACCATCGATAAGTCACGTGACGTCCTACCAATACACTATAACATAAGTTCAAAATTCCCGCCAACACCATCACGTGATACGTGACGTTATCAATTTCACCCCCCCATAGCAATGCCCCCTCCCCTGCCTGCAGACTGCCACCGCCTAGAGAGAAGAATAAAAAGAGGCGGAGTAATGAACCCCCCTCCCATCCGCCACACCCACTGCCGTATACGCCAGTGAATTTACGTCAGCGAACTGGCGTATATTTACTGGCGTATACGGCAGTATATACTCTCTCAAGTTCGACCTCCTCCTCCCCCTTAATGTCATATAACTTGGTGAGTGGCCAAAAGGGAATTTTGTAAACTATAGAGAGTCATTTCATTTCCGAACTCTGGAGAGAAAGGTTGTTGGCAAGGTTAGTAAGAAATCATGTGTTAAGGTATATGTAATTCTTGTTTTGGTAAAAATGTCGCTTAAAATGTGTGCTAATTAGAAAATATATGAAGCAGTCTAGCTATATTCGTGTATACTTTAGTTAGGATCAGCATTTTATGATATTTTATAGTAATATTTGATCATTTTAACTAATTACCAGCAACTAAGCTGTGTAAAAACTGCCCTTTTATGATATTAAAATGTACTATTGTTTAACCTAGTAACTCAATAACCAATCCAAAACACGTTCATGTTTGGGAGTCGAAAGGTCACGTAATGGATTTTAAATATCCAGAAGTTCTATATCGGGAAAAAAATTGGCGAAAAAGAAAATTTATTGAAGGTATATTTATTAAAAAATCAGGGATATTAAATTTAAATCAAGGCTGTGCTGAAGCAAAATATTGGGGAGTCATAGACGACAGGCATCTTGTTCAAAAGAGGGCGTGATATGATTTTTAAAAACCGAGGTTACCTCGTATGTGTCACGCGTTTTAGATTTTAGTATGACTGATGAAGGCTCTCGAGCCGAAAGCTCTCATCTCAAGTGTATTTTCATTAGGCAATTTACACCTAATAAAGTACTTGTATTTTATTGCCATAAGTCCTCTCTTCTTTTTAACAAAATTTAATTATTAATCCAAAACACGAGTACACCTAGAACATCATCGTAGTTTAGTTTTCAATAAACTACGTAAACCTTATCTCCATTAAAACTAGTTCTTTAGTATAACATAAGCATACATGGAGAGACCTCAAAATCATACAAGGAATAACATTACGGGATGAGTGGGTGTAGAAAGGGTCTACTGAACCTATAGAACTACCAATAAATAATCCCCTAAATGTACACTATACCCTAAAGATACACCTAGAGTTAAGTGACACTGAATACCTTCAACACCAATAAATTAAGTGACCTCATACCAATACACGAAAAAAATCCCCTATAAATTCAAATTTCCCGCCAACAACATCACGTGACGTCATCAATTCCCCCCTCCCTCCTAAACATATTTTCCCCTTCAGGCACTGTACCATCCAGAGGAAAGAGATAGATAGAAAAGGGGGGCAACAAATGGGGCTACGTAAAGGCAGCCAGTATACCGAATTAATTCGGTATACTGGCTGCTACTCTCTCTCTGGTAATCTGCAGGGAAGCCACTAGCCAGTGTTTTATACTCTAAAAAGATATTAACATAACCTTTAAACAGTCCTCCCTGTTTAGTTTTGAGGTCGTACTGTGTCACTTTGTATGACCAAGCCTCGTACATTCGTGGGATTGTGTAACCATTCTCTACTGCATGACGTAACTCGTCGACTACCCATGTACAATCTTTTTCAAAAGTCTTTGTCCGTTGATTTTTTTCAGACAATTTTGAATAATTCAAAAACCATTGATCAAAGAGAATTGATAATTGACATTAAGATACATATTTTAGTTCCCCATCAAATGATACCAAATTTGAAGTCGTAGAACCAAGCACGCGCTAAAAAACGCGAATTTTTCGAAAATTTGAAAATGTTCAACTTTTTAAATATTAGTTTTTGGAGGAAATAAATGTAATTTTCGTTATCAGGGGGGTCGATTTATATTGAGAAAGTGTCTTCAATTTCCTTCCCGTACAAAAATTTACGGCTGCATTTTTGCTGTTAATTAGATTTTTTAGAATCTGCAATATATTGCAAATAAACTGGAATATTCTGGAAAAATACTGGAATAAACCTGAAAAATGTTCAATTTCAGACAAAATTAAGGTGATTCCAGAGAGCAATGCAGAACATTTTAGACGTTTTGCAGAAAAAATATCTTCCGTTGGAAAACTCAGTACAACAGTATACAAAATTTAGCAACTCTAGAGTCATAAAATAGTTACCTTACAGCTAGAAAACAGAGGGGAAATAGTAACTCCCGTAAGAAATCAGGATGTTTGTAGGCTCATTACAAGTACTGTACCTTCCAAATATATTGTATGCATGTTACAGTCAGAAATTGCTAAGTTTGTAGGATAATTGCAGGCGTGTTTCGGATACTTTTTAGGATAATTACAGGCTCTTTTCATATACTTTGTAGGATAATTACAGGCGCGTTTCAGATACTTTGTAGGATAATTGCAGGTGCTTGTCAGATACTTTTCAGGATAATTGCAGGTGCATTTCAGATACTTTGCAGGGTCATTGCAGCCGCGTTTCAGATACTTTGTAGGATAATTGCAGCCGCGTTTCAGATGATTTGCAGGATCATTGCAGCCGCGTTTCAGATAATTTTTAGGATAGTTGCAGGCGCATGTCAGATAATTTTTAGGATAGTTGCAGGCGCATGTCAGATACTTTGCAGGATAAATGCAGGCGCTTTTCATATACTTTGTAGGAAAATAGCAGGCGCGTTTCAGATACTTTTCAGGATCATTACTGGCGCGTTTCAGATACTTTTAAGGACCATTACAGGCGCGTTTCAGATACGTTTAAGGACCATTGCAGGCGCGTTTCTGATACTTTTAAGGACCATTACAGGGGCGTTTCAGATACGATAATTACAGGTGCTTTTCAGATACTTTTTAGGATAATGGCAGGTGCTTTTCAGATAATTTTTAGGATAATTGTAGGCGCGTTTCAGATACTTTTTAGGATAATTACAGGCTCTTTTCATATACTTTGTAGGATAATTGCAGGCGCTTTTCATATACTTTGTAGGATAATTGCAGGTGCTTGTCAGATACTTTTCAGGATAATTGCAGGCGCATTTCAGATACTTTGCAGGGTCATTGCAGCCGCGTTTCAGATACTTTGTAGGATAATTGCAGCCGCGTTTCAAATACTTTGCAGGATCATTGCAGCCGTGTTTCAGATAATTTTTAGGATAGTTGCAGGCGCATGTCAGATAATTTCTAGGATAGTTGCAGGCGCATGTCAGATACTTTGCAGGATAAATGCAGGCGCTTTTCATATACTTTGTAGGAAAATAGCAGGCGCGTTTCAGATACTTTTCAGGATCATTACTGGCGCGTTTCAGATACTTTTACGGACCATTACAGGCGCGTTTCAGATACTTTAATTTGTACGATAATTGCAGGTGCTTTTCAGATGCTTTTTAGGATAATTGCAGGCGCGTTTCAGATACTTTTTAGGATAATTGCAGGCTCTTTTCATATACTTTGTAGGATAATTGCAGTTGCTTTTCATATACTTTGTAGGATAATTACAGGCGCGTTTCAGATACTTTGTAGGATAATTGCAGGCGCATTTCAGACACTTTTCAGGATAATTTCAGGAGCGTTTCATATACTTTGTAGGAAAATTGCAGGCGCGTTTCAGATACTTTTTAAGGATAATGGCAGGTGCTTTTCAGATAATTTTTAGGTTCATTGCAGCCGCACTTCAGATACATCGTAGGATAATTACAGGCGCGTTTCAGATACTTTGTAGGATAATTGCAGGTACTTTTCAGAAATTTTTAGGATAATTGCAGGAGCATTTCAGATACTTCGTAGGATAATTGCAGGCGCTTTTCATATACTTTGTAGGATAATTGCAGGCGCTTTTCATATATTTTGTAGGAATATTGCAGGCGCTTTTCATATACTTTTTTGGATCATTGCAGGCGCGTTTCAGATACTTTTTAGGATCATTGCAGGCGTATTTCGGATACTTTGTAGGATAATTGCAGGCGCGTTTCAGATACTTTTTAGATTAATTGAAGGCTCTTTTCATATGCTTTGTAGGATAATTGCAGGTGCGTTTCAGATACTTTGTAGGATCATTGCAGCCGCGTTTCAGATACTTCGCAGGAGCATTTCAGATACTCTGTAGGATAATTGCAGGCGCGTTTCAGATACTTTGTAGGATCATTGCAGCCGCGTTTCAGATACTTCGCAGGAGCATTTCAGATACTCTGTAGGATAATTGCAGGCGCGTTTCAGATACTTTGCAGGGTCATTGCAGCCGCGTTTCAGATTCTTTGTAGGATCATTGCAGGCACGATATAGATACTTTGTGGAATAATTGCAGACGCGTTTCGGATACTTCGCAGGATCATTGCAGGTGCATTTCAGATACATCGCAGGATCATTGCAGGTGGATTTCAGATTCTTTGTAGGGTCATTGCAGGTGCGTTTCAGATACTTTGTAGGTTAATTGCAGGTGCATTTCAGATTCTTTGCAGGATCATTGCAGGCGCGTTTCATATGCTTTGCAGAGTCATTGCGGGTTTTCCTATCAATTATTGTGAATCAGTCGCCTTATATACCCTAAATTTCCAAAAATTGTTAAAGAGGCTTACGCTTGAGTTCAAACGTCAACAATAGCTATGTTTAAAATGATTTTAGGAATAAAGTTTCTTAAAACGATTTAACTAGAATTAAGGTAAATTAATGACGATTAAATTAATAAATATCATTTAAATTTATTTAAATATTTAAAAATAGCCTCTAAATTGCGTCTCGACTTGGAGAGGTTTATTTTGGATTCCCAACTTGTACTCATCTCTTACAAAAATATTAAGCTGTAATTCATCTGAATACACGCTTTTCTGACTTGCTAAAGTAATATCTGAGATGGTCCAACTGTTTAGGTACATGTACATTAAGTTCTCACCACATCTAGATAAGAAGGTCTTTTCGTCTATCTAACATCCACAACATACACACTCACAGAACGTAATCGAAAAATTCTTTCAAACTTATAGCTAAAAACCGATTACAACTGAAGGGAAGGGTCCCGACAGGCTTGTTTTACGTCTATCCGCAACCAGGAAAACTGCTGTAAACTTATATGATAGCGCTAAAGTACTTTGGTTCGCAATTTCCTTCACATTTCGAGCGCCATGGTGATAGTAGATCTTGTCTTAATCGGTTTCTATCCACGCTTGTTTTTCGTGTACCCGGGGCCACAAACACACACATGCACACACACACAGAAAGCTAGGTCTGGTCTCAAAAACTGGAATAAAATCACTAAAATAAACTGAAATTAATTTTATTTACTTTTTTTGGATGAAAAATTGTTTTTCTACGACTTTTTACCTCAAATAGAAGTAACTCTTATATTATTAGGTTTTGAATCTATAGAACTTGACTGCCAACACCTTTGAAAGCTTGGAATCCTTATGTTGTTAGTATTGGATACACCTTAAACATAACTGCATAAGTTCGTAAGATGTGTTCCATAAGTTTGTCACTGGTTACTTCATGAAGTGGTGTAGGTGAAACGTCATATTCTCGTAAAGCGACGCCTGTTGAGCCATTGTCAAAGGCTTAATTAGGCTAAATAGGAAGTTGGACTGCAAAACCGAGTGTATTCAATTCTCGCGTCATTCTCGAACTAGCTCTCAGTAAGTCTCTAGCATTACGAAGTATAGGCAGTGTCATACTTATTGAAACATATCTGATAAACTTATGATAACTGTATATACAATACTGGCCCATTTATGACCAAAAAATGTTTCAATTTTCTATCTTTTATGGTGGTTAAAATATTTTTAGGATCGAGACGTGACAGTATTAGATCAAAAGATTTTATTAAGATGAATGAGAAAAGCTTTTTTAAGATGCCTTTTTAGGCCTAACCAATTCTTTATTCAAATTTTAGAAAAATAAAAGCAGTAATATTAATGCCTAACAGAAGCAGATAAAAATTTAGGGTGCGCTCGAAGTTGACTTCCCATACAAAAATTTTAAGCTGTAATTCATCTGCATACGCGCTTTTTAATCGCTACCACGCTGTAATAGGTATACATTAAGGCTACATTTCTGCAGCTCAAAAAACGGGAAAATTTCACAGCAATTCTAGAACTGCAAATTGACTGCCGTTTCTTCATTTTCTGTTTGTTAACTGTTAACTGTCTAGCCTGGCAGAAATATGCAGCGCAATTCTGCAAACGCTAAGCAAAAGTAGAAATACCAGCTGTTAGTTTAAAACTGTAATTTGACCGTTTTTATAGATATGATACAGGTCTGCAAAAGTGATGGAAAAGTAGAAATCCAGCTGCTAATTTAAAACTGCAATTTGGCCACATTTATAGGCATGTTACAGGTCTGAAAGAGTGATTGAAAAGTAGAAATCTAGCTGCTAATTTAAAACTGCAATTTGACTACATTTAAAGACATGTTACAGGTCTGCAAAAGTGATGGAACAGTAGAAATACAGCTGCCAATTTAAAACTTTAATTTGACCTAAATTGACCATTTTTATAGACATGTTACAGGTCTGCAAAAGTGATGGAAAAGTAGAAATTCAGCTGCCAATTTAAAACTGTAATTTAACCACATTTAGAGAGATATTGCAGGTATTCAAAAGTAGGAAATTCTACTTTTGAATACCTGCAATATGTCTATAAATGTTGAATAGTTACAGTTTTAAATTGGAAGCTAGATTTCAACTTTCCCATAACTTTTGCAGACCTGTAACATGTGTATAAATGTGGTCAAATTGCAGTTTTAAGTTGGCAGCTGGATATCTACTTTTCCATCACTTTTGCAGACCTGTAACATGTCTATATAAATGGTCAAATTACAGTTTTAAATAGGCAGCTGGATTTCTACTTTTCCATCGCTTTTTCAGACTTGTAACATGTCTATAAATATGGTCAAATTACAGTTTTAAATTGGCAGCTGGATTTCTACTTTTCCATCACTTTTTCAGACTTGTAACATGTCTATAAATATGGTCAAATTGCAGTTTTAAATTGGCAGCTGGATTTCTACTTTTCCATCACTTTTTCAGACTTGTAACATGTCTATACATGTAGTCAAATTACAGTTTTAAACTAGCATCTGGTATTTCTACTTTTCTATCGGTTTTGCACACCTGTAACATGTCTATAAAAATGGTCAAATTACAGTTTTAAATTGGCAGCTGAATATCTACTTTTCCATAAGTTTTGCAGACCTGTAACATGTCTATAAATATGGTCATATTACAGTTTTAAAATGGCATCTGGATTTCTCCTTTTCCATCACATTTGCAGGCCTGTAACATGTCTATAAATGTGGTCAAGTTGCAGTTTTAAACTAGCAGCTGAATATCTACTTTTTCATCACTTTTGCAGACCTGTAACATGTCAATAAATATAGTCAAATTGCAGTTTTAAATTGGCAGCTGGATTTCTACTTTTCCATCACTTTTGCAGAACTGTAACATGTCTATAACTGTGTTCAAATTACAGTTTTAAACTAGCAGCTGTTATTTCTACTTTTGCATCGCGTTTGCAGAATCGCGCTGCATATTTCTGCCAATACAGACAATTAACAGATAATAAACAGAAAATGTAGAAACGGCAGACAATTTGCAGTTCTGGAATTTCTGTGAAATTTTCGCGTTTTTCGAGCTACAGAAAATGTAGCCTTAATTTATACCTATTACAGCGTGGTAGCGATAAAAAGCGCGTATGCAGATGAATTACAGCTTAAAATTTTTGTACGGGTTGTATCTTTAATATTTCGCAAGATATTTCAATTTGTTTAAATTTATAAAATTGAGAACCCTCTAAGTTCCACAAAAAGTGAAAATGAAAACCGTAAACCCAGATATCTAGAACATCTCATATAGGGTATTTCTACCTATCTTTTTATTGATATGACAAATTAGTTAGTTCCAACTAACTTGAACGTTTCTTTATGTTTAAAGGGATACATAAATGTTCTGAATTTTAAGAATTTAGTCTTTCACTTCAATATTACCTGGCCGTTGTAACTGTCACAAGGAATCTTTTTTTAAATGTAAAGACTACTTTCCGATTGGTTAAATAGCAGGGCCCAAAATAAGGTAAAACTATTATATGACGTGTGTCCAGTAACCCCTCCTTTGACTGGAAAATATATAGGACCCTGTCCTCCAGAGTGTCCAAAAATAGTGTCGAAACCGAATAGTCAAGCTATCTCAACTTCGAAATATTTATCAGTCGACATGTCCAGTAACCTGAATTTTAAAAAAAAATATGGGGCATTTTCAAATTTAATTGGACAGTGTCCTGTGTCCTGTGCTTATTTCCGTCCCTGTTTAGTTGTGTTTACCTGTTTGGATTAAATCTCGTAATCTAAGCTGATGTTAATGGCCGAGCTTCACGATATTTTGGATTGAATATGAATAATCAGAACGGTCGGTCTACTCGAGCCAAATATAACCCGTTAGGTGAAGGCTCAAAGTCGGAATTTTCTGAAGTATCTGTGATCTTATATTTGAAAAGGTAGTTTGTTTATTAGTATATTTAGTCATTATGCACAGTCACGGTTAGTTACCCAATTTGACCACTAACAATAGAGGATGACTTCATATGTGGTTTAGCTGAGGCTGGGTCTACGAATGTCTAGTTATTTGCTCCTTTAGGAACGTCCTATTAAGAGCCGCAACATATTAGTTTTATGAATAACCCCTGGTTAAGCATTGTTGTTTTGAATTTGAGAGTTGTCAAACACCTGATTTAAGTCAATTTTTACACCCGAACAACGCAGCGTAGGTAGTCTACTTTGAAATCCTTACACTCCACACTAACTTATTCATAGAAAGAATGTTTAAATTTACGATTGCTGTGACGTTCAATTTCAGAATGTCTTGTATGGGTCATGAGTGAAAACAGTATTCTCAAATGATCATTGGTATGAAACTTCAAACTTTTCTATTGCCAGGCCTATCGTAACATTGTTAGTACGACAGTAGTTACCACAAATACAACTGGATTTTTAGTTCCGAATCATAAATTTACTTCGAAACGGACTAAATACCCTCAAGACCGAAACCCCAGGTCTTAATCCCCCACTATAGAAAAAAAATAAAACACCCCTCCTTAGACAAAATACCCGGTCATCTCCCCCATTCTCAAGTTAAAATTAGAGATGGCCGATACCAGGCTTAACCCGATACCGATCGATACCGGTACAAACATGAACCGATACCGATCGATACCGATATTTACTCATTATGATCCAATAACCCGATACTTCAAACGATACCGATAGTTTTAGGCGGACAGCGCCATCTACATATGTATTAACAATACTACGAAATAATTTAATTTAAAGTGTAATTTCATGAATTATACTAATAAGTATAATTTTTAGAGGCATTTTCGAAAATAATATCACTGCTTTTTAAAAAAAAACTAGTCCTAGTATTTGCTGAGAGGCCCTTTTATCACTACTCCTAGTAACTGTTAGTGAATGATCATTGAAATATTGGAATGCAAAATTGAATTTAATTCAAAACGGAATTTTTTTATTTAACGCTTTTTAAATAAACATTTGCAATACAAAATTAACAACTAGCTAGGCCTACTTTTAATAATTTTTTTTTTGAAAAAGTTGGTAATGACTAGGTTTACCATTTACTGCACTAACTTATACAAATCAGGTACTCTTTAATAAAATAAAACCTTTACATCTTTTTTATTTTAATTTTTAAACGACTGAAAATGAAAATTTGTCACCTGCTGGCTGCTACTAAATGTATTGTTCAGGAAAAGTCCAAAATTTAATGCTTAAACAAAAATGTTTAGTTTCGCCTTTGAAACCATTTGAAATGAGAACTTAGTGCGTCACCTTAAAGTTAAAAAAATGGGCATTTCTGTAGAAAGGCAAGCATTTCCACTTTTTTGGGATCCAATCTTGATCGTTTGGCACTAACAATGTCTCCAATTGCACTGAAGGTGCGTTCGCTGTCAGCAGAACTTGGAGGAACTGTCATATATTTTTTGGCCACTTTTGAAATATTCGGAAACAAAACAGTGTTCTTCTTCCACCAATTAAATGGACATTCATTAATTCCACATTTTTTTAAAGCTAAATAAGCTGCAACTTCATTTGATGTCTGCATTTTCAGGGTCTGGGACGTTATAATATTTTCTTCTTCACCTTGAAAATCATCCCAAATAGAAAATGGTTTTTCTACTTCAACATTTTTTTTGATTGCATCAGTGATACTATCCAGTAATTCTTCATTTTGATGCTGGTCGTTTTGTTTTCTACGAGCAAATTCCAGAACCTCATTTTCCAAATCAGTTTTAGCTTTATCAGAATGCGACTTTGAATTAAATCCAGCTTCCATAAATCGAGGGTCAAGTAAGGTGCTTATTGCATGGATGCTATTTATTTCATAATCCTTGAAACGCCTGTTGAGTTCTGACACATTGTGACTCCTTACTTTGTTAACTCCACTGTTTTCATTGTCAGGAATTCGGTTTAATCTTGCATTCAAAAGGTTGAGTCCAGCCAAAACTGAACCCAATGTAGCATTACTGTGTTCGAAGCTTTGAGATAACTGTTCGATAGGTTGAAGCAGTGTTGTTAACTCTTTTAGTATTATGAAATCATCTTCAGTTATCTTATCTTTTTTGAGCTGGATATCTGGTATGGTAACTTCGAGTGGCACTTTCTGCTCAACAATGCGCTCAATCATGTAGTACGTTGAATTCCAGCGGGTTGGAACATCTTGAATAAGAGCATGTTGTGGGAAAGCTAGTTCACGTTGGTTGAAGAAAAGGATAGATGATGCAAGTGGAGAGTGACTGAAGTGTCCAACAAGTTTTCGACATCTTTTTAGACAAAAGTCAACATCTTTTGAGGCCTTCAACAAACTGTCTTTAACAACAAGGTTTAAAGAGTGATCAATGCAAGCTATTCTTTCAAAGGTTCCCAATGTCATTGCCTTAACAACATTGCGTCCGCTATCAGTGGTAAAGCTAATGTTATTTCGTTTCTCAATATTCCATTTCTGGCAGCATTCTTGTAGGACGATTGTCTACCATTGGGTCGAATCCCAATGGATCGAATGTTTTGTTCGACCGCATCCCATTATACCGAATACCGCAATTTGGGCGGTTTTCCAATCATGATTTTTTCTTTCATTCCTATTTTTTCATTGATTTTCTAATTAAACTTCTTGATATTGCAGCAAAAAATATTTATGTTCACCAATAACATTCTTCAATAAATTTTAGTAATTAATTTCATTGTTGGAATTGTCTAACCTAACCTAACCTAACTTTACCAAACCTAACCAAACCTAACCTAACCAACCCTAATCTAACCTAACCTAACCTAACCTAACCTAACCTAACCTAACCTAACCTAACCTAACCTAACCTAACCAAACCTAACCTAACCAACCCTAATCTAACCTAACCAACCCTAACCTAACCTAACCTAACCTAACCTAACCTAACCTAACCTAACCTAACCTAACCTAACCAAACCTAACCTAACCTAACCTAACCTAACCTTACCTAACCTTACCTAACCTTACCAAACCTAACCAAACCTAACCTAACCTAACCTAACCTAACCTAACCTAACCAAACCTTACCTAACCTTACCTAACCTTACCAAACCTAACCAAACCAAACCTAACCTAACCAAACCTAACCTAACCTAACAAAAACCTAACCAAACCTAACCTAACCTAACCAAACCTAACCAAACCTAACCAAACCTAACCTAACCTAAACCTAACCTAACCTAACCTTACCAAACCTAACCTAACCTTACCTTACCAAACCTAACCAAACCTAACCTAACCTAACCTAACCTTACCAAACCTTACCTAACCTTACCTAACCTTACCTAACCTTACCAAACCTAACCAAACCTAACCTAACCTAACCTTACCTTACCAAACCTTACCTAACCTTACCTAACCTTACCAAACCTAACCAAACCAAACCTAACCTAACCTAACCTAACCAAACCAAACCAAACCAAACCAAACCTAACCAAACCAAACCTAACCTTACCAAACCTTACCAAACCTAACCAAACCTAACCTAACCTAACCTAACCTAACCTTACCTAACCTAAACAAACCTAACCTAACCAGACCAGACCAGACCAAAAAATAAAATTAATATTGTTATTAAACTTCTTGAGATTGAAGCAAATAAAATGTATGTTCACCAATAACGTTCTTCAATAAATTTCAGTAAGTACCTTTCATTTTTGAAATTGTCTAACCCTAACCTAACCTTACCTAACGGAAGAGATCTCCCTCCCAAGTACTGACGGCGTTCGATGCTGCTTAACTTTTTCGATCATCCAAATCACTTTATCCATTGCGCTACTGGAGCTCGGCAACTCAAGAAAACGCTATGATTTTATATGTGTAAACCCATCCCATTCAGTCGAAAGCTCTTCCATATAAATATTCCCATTCAGCAGAAAATCGCTCCTTGGGCTATAAATTGTTTTAAATTTGGCTACAATTTTAGATCTTGTAGGTCTGAATTCGGTCCAACGGGATTCTATCCAATAGGAGTAAACCTGTAGGACACGTAGAATGTTAACACCTGTATGACGTTTGTCAAAAAGTGTCACACTTAGTACAATTGTTTGTCTCTGCCATTCTTGGTCAACGATATTAACTGTGACTGCTAAGTAGGCCTCATTGGATTTCGATGTCCAAATATCAGTAGTTAGTGCAATTGAGTCATTTTCTAAAAGATAAGGAGCCAAAAATTCTCTGGTTTCTTCCATTTTGCTTTGATAATAGTTGGTCAAGGATGTTCCAGAAAAATACTTGCGGCTTGGCACAACGTATCTGGGATCAAGTACATGTATCATTTGCTTGAAAGCTTGTGTCTCAACTATGCGGAATGGTCGGCTGTCTTTAACTATATGATTTAGAATGGCTTTGGTAATGTCCTTATACCTCTGATGGTCTTTGGAATAACGCTTTCTCGTGTCAAAGAAGTGGGAAATACTTGCTGATGCTCCAGATGATGATTTCACTTCTAGTCCAGTAGTGTTAGGTAATTCAGACCCACTTGGTGCATTTTTTAAATCCTTGCAGTCAATGTTGTGACACGCTTTCAAATGTTTCATAAGGTTTGTGGTACAAAAGCTTAGGGTTGTCCTACCTCCTCGTTTGAATGATCGAGAGCAAATTTTACAAGTCGCCAAAGACTGATCTTCCAAAGACACGTCAAAATAGTCCCATACTTTAGCCCGTCTAACCGGAGCCATCCTTAATTAGTAAAACGAATTAACTAAAATACTTAAAAATCAACCCTTAAAATCTACAACGTCAACGTGTCTAGCTCTGTTTTTAAACCTAAAGCCCCAAAAAGTAAATAATCGCGCCATCTATACAACATTGAAGGAACTAGAAATGTCACACCGGTTCATCCCTAGTTAAAATCCCCCGGTCATTTTCACCCATCCTAGAAGAAAGTAACCTTCCCCCCATTCTCAAGGCAAAATCCCCTGGTCCGTTTCGTCTATCCTAGAAGAGAGTATACCCCCCATTCTCAAGGCAAAATCCCCCGGTCATTTGCCCTCATCCTAGAGGAAAGTAAAGCCCCCCACTCTCGAGGCAAAACCCTCTGGTACGTTTAACCTATCCTAGAAGAGAGTAAAACCCCCATTCTCAAGGCAAAATCCCTGGGTTATTTTCCCTCAACCTAGAAGTGAGTAAACCTCCAGTAAATTGATACAAGCTGGTCCAGTAAGACCAGAACATTTTTGCACACCTAATCAATCTATAGGACATTGGTCCAGTCAGGCAGTGACCCCTGTAAGTGTCTCAAATTTCCCTGAGATTTCGAGGTTTTTCACCATATACTTCCCTGAGTTTCCCAGATTTTTCCCGTATATGGAGCATCCTATGGAACAAATGGTATCGAAGGAAGAAGGGTAAATAGGACAATTACATAATCAAAGGGCATCCCCGTATCTCTAATATAATCAGAGTTATGAGCCTCCAAAGTATACTGTAATGTTAATCCTATGGAGAGAATATTCACGAACATTTTGCTTAATTACTCGGCCCCCAAGTTTTTAGTATCGTTGGATGGGGGCAAATAAGATTATAACATACTCGAAGGACATCCCCTTATCTCTAGTAGAACCAGAGTTATGAGTCTCCAAAGATTAGTGAAATATTAATCCAGTGGAGGGTATGTTCATGTCATGAACATTTTGCTTAATTACTCGGCCTCTGTTTGACGCAAAGTTGCCTGATTTCCCTGAATTTTACTAAAAATTCTAAATTTCTCTGAGGTTTTTGTCAACTATTTACTTCCCTCATTTTTCCAGGTTTGTATGAACCCTGATAACTCACAGCAAGACAAGGTTGAAAAGGGGCGAAAATGAGTCAAATACTTTCAGCCTCCAGGAAATTCTTGAGAGCAGAAATAAGCAAAACACTTCAAAAGTATTCAGGGACACTATTCTCTAAAAATTTAAATGATTAGAAACCCAAATCTAAATCTAAACAATAAGGCTGGGTCTATATGAAGTGGGTACTTAAAACCGGTCCGTGACATTTAGGCGCCGCCACTTAGGCGCTGGTTATTTAGGCGCTGCCATTTAGCCGCCAAGACAATTAGGCGCCGCGACATTTAGGCGCCGTGAGATTTAGGCGCCGCGACATTTAGGCGCCGTGACATTTAGTCGCCGCGACATTTAGGCACCGTGACATTTAGACTCCGCGACATTTAGGTGTCGAGACATTTGCGTGCCAATAATTTTTCCATTATTTCTTCTAAAAATCCGTAATGACCTCTCAATTTGGCAACCCGTGTATTGTCCCTGTGCGTCACTGCATGACTATGATCGCAATCTCCATTAAAGGACACGAAAACTTAATTGTTTTTACAAAACAATAATAAAATAATAAAAAACAAACATAACCTAACCTAACCTAAGTTGGGAAGTCAATGAAAATAAACAACAATATTTTGGAAAAGGCATATTCCTTTGGAAAGTCAACGAACATGAACAACAATATTTTGGAAAAGTATATTATTTTAGAATGTCAAAGAACATAAACAACAATAATTTGGAAAAGGAATATTATTTTGGGAAGTCAATGAAGATAAACAACACTATTTGGAAAAGGCCTTTTATTTTGGGTAGTCGATGAAGATAAAAACAATATTTAGCAAAGGCAAACTATTTTGGGAAGTCAATGAAGATAAACAACAAAATATTTTGCAAAAGGGATATTATTTTGGAAGTCAAAGAAGATAAACAACAATATTTAGGAAAAGGCATATTATTCTGGGAAGTCAAAGAAGATAAACAATAATTTGGAAAAGGCATACTGTTTTGGGAAGTCAAAGAAGATAAACAATAATTTGGAAAAGGCATATTATTTTGGGAAGCCAATGAAGATGAACAACAATATTTTGGAAAAGGCATATTATTTTGGGAAGTCAAAGAAGATAAACAATAATTTGGAAAAGGCATATTATTTTGGGAAATCAATGAAGATTAATCAAAAATGTCTTGATTAGAATAAAGACCTAAAAAGTATCGATAAGACTGATGTTATCACTTGTCTGAAGGATCAGATATTAATTTTTCTTTTTAATTGAAACTTAAGTGCATGCTTAAGAAAAAACAACGTTCCATTACCGTTTTCCGTTGAAATAAATTATTTTACTGGTAATCAATTTCAAAAATTTACTTATCTCGGCTTTTCGACCACAATTCCATTCCCCGAAAACATTTTATCATTACATTAATTACTTTTGGGAGAGTACGTGTATGGTTTTGCGTTTTAAAAGGTTCCTAAAGACGTTACATCCCCATTGGAGACCGGCACGCTTCGCAGTGGAACATTTTAATTATTCTAAAACCAATGGCGCCAAATTCAATAGGGACAGTAAGATTTTTACTCGCGGTTTTGCAAAATGATGTAATATCAAGTGTACTTTAGTCAACCGTCGTATTGTTCTTTCTCATAGTTCAGGGCATGATCAGTGTTACTGCCCAATTTCTCTCTCTAGTTTCTAACAATGGTTAGGGACTATTTGATATGGCACGGCACAACGTTATATACATTTGTAAATTCTAAGGAAAATGAATCCATTTTTTTATATTTTGGTTTGAAATAAATGAACTCATGATAGTAGTTATAACGAACAGAAAGTCAAGGGAATGGCACCGGTAATGAGCAGCAAAAAGAGAGAAAAGTTAGCAGAGGGACATGGTAGTGAAAATAGTAATCTACAATTTTGTTCGTTCAAACCTTAATATATCATGAAAAATTCAAGTGAGGAGGCGACACTACCTAGAAAGATTGATTTTGGCAGATAACAGCGAAAAAGTATGTTCTACACACACTGGGACTATGGGAGAGTTTCAGGGCCGCAGGTCGCACATGATGAAATTTCAACTTCAGTATACATCAATTCTCCCTGGTCGTACTAGTAGCAGGTTAAGCTATAGTTTGCTCAGGTCCTGTTAGTCTCGAAAGGGTTATATAGTGCTTGTAACTTTTAAAAGGTTGTTGTCATGGCTAAACAGACCGCTATTACAGTTTATTGTTTTATAGGTTATTTTGACTCGTTATCTCCCAAATGTAATTAATGTAATGATAAAATGTTTTCGGGGAATGGAATTGTGGTCGAAAAGCCGAGATAAGTAAATTTTTGAAATTGATTACCAGTAAAATAATTTATTTCAACGGAAAACGGTAATGGAACGTTGTTTTTTCTTAAGCATGCACTTAAGTTTCAATTAAAAAGAAAAATTAATATCTGATCCTTCAGACAAGTGATAACATCAGTCTTATCGATACTTTTTAGGTCTTTATTCTAATCAAGACATTTTTGATTAATATCTGTTCCTTCAGTCTTCATTTTAATTAAGAATGTTAAGAAACTGTTTTACATTTTCAAAATCTGCACTAAGCAGAAACATATATAAAGGGGACCGTAACTTTAGTTTAATCAGACATTTATTTATAATGATACTTCAAAAAAAACGTAAATCATTATAAAAGTTTGTATTCTTATTGCAATTAACATAATACAATTTTTTACAATCATTTATTTAAACGCGAGGCGCCCCCCTAAAAATTCCAGAATTAGGACCAAATTGACAATTTTACAAATTTTTTAAAATGCTGATTTATGTCCGTTTAACATTTATCTCAAAATTTTCATAAGCCCAATATGAAATTCGGATATCCTTAAAACTTCACAAAGACGATCCGAGATTGTCAATTTCAAACGTTTTTGTAGCTTAAACTAACGTCTGTTTGATATTAAGCTTAAAACCTTAAACAAAATATAGTCAGGGCTACCCTAAAAGTTCACTAAGATGATCCAAGATTGTTAATACGCCTAAAAAGTGCCATCTTCAAAATATGTAGCCATGGAAAAGAGAGCGTGATCGAGTGGGCTATGGTAGTGGTTGGAAGTCGCGGTGGTTAAGACTCCAGGCATAGCCGACTCCATCACGCACTCGACAACGCAAAGCAACTCGCGCCAGCGTGGGAAATAAGGCGGTGACACAGGGCAAATGACCAGTTTAAAAATTGCCTGGTCCAGTTCAAAAATTAAATCGGAGGGGGGGTCAGTGGTCCACGAGACTACTAAGAAAGTTCAAGGGTAACCACAATCCACACATTAAAATTCTAATATTTTAATTATCCACTTCTTTAGTTTAGCAGACGACGTGCTCTGGTCAATGGTCACGGACCAGTTTATTCAAGTCAGGAAAGTCGCTGGCCTAATGTCCAGTTTTAAAAATCCTTATTTGGTCACGGACCAGAAAACTCACGTAAACGCGACGCGAATGACGAAAACTACGTATTTTCCGACTGAGGAGAGGCGAAATAGCCCGGCCTCCTTTTACGTCCCCCCTTGTATTTTGAAAGTGTGACTGGGTCTATGGCGCGCGAATACTTAGGCATCTTATACCTTCTCCCTAGTAAACTAGATATCGCTCCTTAGTAAAACTTTATATAACTAAAACCATAAGTTTATAAGATATGTTCCATAACAAGGTTCATACAACTTTTGAAAACAAATTTCCCTGAGATTTCCAGGCTTTTCCCCATATACTTCCCTGAGTTTTCCAGGTTTTTCCCGTATATGGAGTATCCTATGGAGCAAATGTTAACGAAGGAGGGAAGGGGCAAATAGGCCTATTACATAATCAAAGGATATCCCCGTATCTCTAATATAACCAGAGTTACGAGCTTCCAAAACTTAGTGTAATGTTAATCCTATGGAAGAGGCAAAGTACCTACAAACACCCGGGGCAAGTAACTACAAGCACTCACAAGCACCTACAAGTACAAGGGGCAAGTACCTACAAGCACCCGGAGCAAGTACCTACAAGCACCCGGAGCAAGTACCTTGAAGAATCCGGAGCAAGTACCTACAAGCACCCGGAGCAAGTACCTACAAGCACCCGGAGCAAGTACCTACTAGCACCCAGGGCAAGTAACTACAAGCACTCACAAGCACCTACAAGTACAAGGGGCAAGTACCTACAAGCACCCGGAGCAAGTACCTACAAGCACCCGGAGCAAGTACCTACAAGCACCCGGAGCAAGTACCTTGAAGAATCCGGAGCAAGTACCTACAAGCACCCGGAGCAAGTACCTACAAGCACCCGGAGCAAGTACCTACTAGCACCCAGGGCAAGTAACTACAAGCACTCACAAGCACCTACAAGTACAAGGGGCAAGTACCTACAAGCACCCGGAGCAAGTACCTACAAGCACCCGGAGCAAGTACCTTCAAGCACACGGAGCAAGTACCTACAAGCACCCGGAGCAAGTACCTACAAGCACCCGGAGCAAGTACCTACAAGCACCCGGAGCAAGTACCGACAAACACCCGGAGCAAGTACCTACAAGCACCCGGAGCAAGTACCTACAAGCACCCGGAGCAAGTACCTACAAGCACCCGGAGCAAGTACCTACAAGAACCCGGAGCAAGTACCTACAAGCACCCGGAGCAAGTACCTACAAGCACCCGGAGCAAGTACCTACAAGCACCCGGAGCAAGTAACTACTAGCACCCGGGGCAAGTAACTACAAGCACTCACAAGCACCTACAAGTACAAGGGGCAAGTACCTTCAAGCACCCGGAGCAAGTACCTACAAGCACCCGGAGCAAGTACCTACAAGCACCCGGAGCAAGTACCTACAAGCACCCGGAGCAAGTACCTACAAGCACCCGGAGCAAGTACCTACAAGCACCCGGAGCAAGTACCTACAAGCACCCGGAGCAAGTACCTTCAAGAACCCGGAGCAAGTACCTACAAGCACCCGGAGCAAGTACCTACAAGCACCCGGAGCAAGTACCTACTAGCACCCGGGGCAAATAACTACAAGCACTCACAAGCACCTACAAGTACAAGGGGCAAGTACCTTCAAGCACCCGGAGCAAGTACCTACAAGCACCCGGAGCAAGTACCTACAAGCACCCGGAGCAAGTACCTACAAGCACCCGGAGCAAGTACCTACAAGCACCCGGAGCAAGTACCTACAAGCACCCGGAGCAAGTACCTACAAGCACCCGGAGCAAGTATCTACAAGCACCCGGAGCAAGTACCTACAAGCACCCGGAGCAAGTACCTACAAGCACCCGGAGCAAGTACCTACAAGCACCCGGAGCAAGTACCTACAAGTACCCGGAGCAAGTACCTACAAGCACCCGGGGCAAGTACCTACAAGCACCCGGAGCAAATACCTACAAGCACCCGGGGCAAGTACCTACAAGCACCCGGGGCAAGTACCTACAAGCACCCACAAGTACCCACAAGTACCCACAAGCACCTACAAGCACCCACAAGTACCCACAAGTACCCACAAGTACCTACAAGCACCCACAAGTACCCACAAGTACTCACAAGTACCCACAAGTACTCACAAGCACCCACAAGTACCTACAAGCACCCACAAGTACCTACAAGCACCCGGAGCAAGTACCTACTAGCACCCGGGGCAAGTAACTACAAGCACTCACAAGCACCTACAAGTACAAGGGGCAAGTACCTTCAAGCACCCGGAGCAAGTACCTACAAGCACCCACATGTACCCACAAGTACCCACAAGTACCCACAAGTACCCACAAGCACCCACAAGTACCTACAAGCACCCACAAGTACCTACAAGCACCCACAAGTACCCACAAGTACCCACAATTACCTACAAGTACCCACAAGTACCTACAAGCACCCACAAGTACCCACAAGTACCCACAATTACCTACAAGTACCCACAAGTACCTACAAGCACCCACAAGTACCCACAAGTACTCACAAGTACCCACAAGTACTCACAAGCACCCACAAGTACCCACAAGTACCTACAAGCACCCACAAGTACCTACAAGCACCCACAAGTACCTACAAGCACCCGGAGCAAGTACCTACAAACACCCGGAGCAAGTACCTACAAGCACCCGGAGCAAGTACCTACAAGCACCCGGAGCAAGTACCTACAAGCACCCGGAGCAAGTACCTACAAGCACCCGGAGCAAGTACCTACAAGCACCCGGAGCAAGTACCTACAAGCACCCGGAGCAAGTACCTACAAGTACCCGGAGCAAGTACCTACAAGCACCCGGAGCAAATACCTACAAGCACCCGGGGCAAGTACCTACAAGCACCCGGGGCAAGTACCTACAAGCACCCACAAGTACCCACAAGCACCTACAAGCAACCACAAGTACCCACAAGTACCTACAAGCACCCACAAGTACCCACAAGTACTCACAAGTACCCACAAGTACTCACAAGCACCCACAAGTACCTACAAGCACCCACAAGTACCTACAAGCACCCACAAGTACCTACAAGCACCCACAAGTACCTACAAGCACCCACAAGTACCTACAAGCACCCACAAGTACCTACAAGCACCCACAAGTACCTACAAGCACCCACAAGTACCTACAAGTACCCACAAGTAACTACAAGCACCCACGAGTACCCACAAGTACCTACAAGTACCCACAAGTAACTACAAGCACCCACAAGTACCCACAAGTACCTACAAGCACCCACAAGTACCTACAAGCACCCACAAGTACCTACAAGCACCCACAAGCACCCACAAGTACCTACAAGTTCCCACAAGTACCTACAAGTACCCACAAGTACCTACAAGCACCCACAAGTACCTACAAGCACCCACAAGTACCTACAAGCACCCACAAGTACCTAAAAGCACCCACAAGTACCTAAAAGCACCCACAAGTAACTACAAGCACCCACAAGTACCTTAAAGCACCCACAAGTACCTACAAGCACCCACAAGTACTCACAAGCAGGCTGGGAAATAGCACACTTCCTCTGATCCAAAACCAGTTTATTAATTGCTTGGACTAGTTTTTTAATTCAAGAAGTGGGGGTTACTGGTCCTCGGGACCAGTTTATTAATTGCAAATATATAGGAGAACAAAGGCTGGGACCAGTCCGGAGACCAGTAAATTATTTCAGACGCTAGGGGGTCACTGGTCCAAAGGACTAGTTTAAAAAATATCCTTATTTCCCAGCCTGCCCACAAGTACCTACAAGTACCCACAAGCACCCACAAGTACCTACAAGCACCCACAAGTACCTACAAGCACCCACAAGTACCTAAAAACACCCACAAGTACAAAAACCCGAGCTCAAACGCCATGTTTTTCTTGCTTAATATCCCTCTAACGGCGTGAATCACGACAAAAACGCCATAAGTCCAATATAAAAAATTAGGTCTAAAATGCGTGTCTCTAACAGTGGTAATACGCCGTAATTCCAAAACCCAAAACAACGTAAGTCAAAGTATGTGTTAATCATGATCAAAATCAATACTTAAACTTAATTTATCTTAATGAAACTATGGAAAGGCACATCTATGGACTATTATCTTTCATTTAAGATGGTTCCCAAACGTAACGAATGATTAGTTTTCTTTATACACTAGCGCAATTAAGGTCATATTTCAAAAAAATCCCATGTTATCTCTATGGAAAAATATAGTTTTTTCACAAAATGTCGAATTCATTTTATGGATTCTAAAACCACCCTTAACAACTTTTTTCATTATAGAAATAACTATTAGTTGGATCTCTTTGAAATTTTAACCTCCTAATTAGGGCCCAAATTTTAGTTCACTGGCAAAATTTCAAAGCAGCAAACACTATACGAAAAAAGTTACGGCCAATCAAAGAACCCTCCTTTAGCATTAGAGGCAGTATCAAGTCTTATCTAAGAGAGCGACCGCTCTCCTAGAATAAACAACAATATTTTGGAAAAGGCATATTATTTTGGGAAGTTAATGAAGATAAACAAAAATATCTTGGAAAAGGCATATTATTATGGGAAGTCAATGAAGATAAACAACAATATTTTGGAAAAGGCATATTATTTTGCGAAATCAATGAAGATAAACAACAATATTTTGGAAAAGGCATATTATTCTGGGAAGTCAAGGATGATAAACAACAATATCTTGGAAAAGGCATATTATTCTGGGAAGTCAAGGATGATAAACAACAATATCTTGGAAAAGGAATATAAAGAAGATAAACAATAATTTGGAAAAAGCATATTATTTTGGGAAGTCAATGAAGATAAACAACAATATTTTGGAAAAGGCATATTATTTGGGAAGTCAATGAAGATTAACAACAATATCTTGGAAAAGGCATATTATTCTGGGAAGTAAATGAAGATAAACAACAATATTTTGGAAAAGGCATATTATTTTGGGAAGTCAATGAAGATAAACAACAGTCTCTTGGAAAAGGCATATTATTCTGGGAAGTCAATGAAGACAAACAACAATTTTTTGGAAAAGGCATATCATTTTGGGAAGTCAATGAAGATAAACAACAATATTTTGGAAAAGGCATATTATTTTGGGAAGTCAATGAAGATAAACAACAGTATTTTGGAAAAGGCATATTATTTTGGGAAGTCAATGAAGATAAACAACAACATGGTTGAACTCTGATGTCAGTTGAATAAAAAGAATATAAGCCTAAAAGTACTTGTCATGTTCCTTTATTAAATATCTCAAATCTTTCGAGAAAATTTTACGGCAATGTCGCGGCGCCTAATTGTCTCGGCGCCTAAATGTCGCGGAGCCTAAATGTCTCGGTGCCAAATTGTCGCGGAGCCTAAATGTCTCGGTGCCAAATTGTCGCGGAACCTAAATGTCGCGGCGCCAAATTGTCGCGGAGCCTACATGTCGCGGCGCCTAACTGTCCCGGCGCCTAAGTGGCGGTGCCTAAATGACCGGCGCCTAAAAGTCGGCGCCCAAATGTCACGTTCCGACTTAAAACTGTACTCTCCAAATCCAAATCGACATTTGAATCTCCCGCCAAACATGTACCCATCCCATATTTACGTCACTTCCTCTTTCATTGCCGTCTTTTTATTTCAACATAAATTACACTAAGGTACTAAATTAATTATCTACGATAAATTAATTATAAATATTAAACTTTACTTTTGCCATGGTAAAAATATTAAGATAAAAGACTAGTTTACGAAGAAATACTCATGGTAGACAATGAAACTTTATTAGGTGTAAAAATTTCTAATAAAGGTGGAGAGCTTTCGACCCGAGGGTCTTCATCAGTCCAAGCCAACTGTTGGCTCTAAATTATCACAGGAATAAAACCTATTACGTCATCTCGGTTTTTTGTTAATCAGATTGTGCCCTCTTACGGCTAAGATGTTTATCATCGATCACACCCCATAGTGTTGATTCACTACTACCCTGATTTAAATTAAGTGTTCCAGATTTTTTGATAAATAGACCTTCGATAAATTTTCTTTTTCGCCAATGTTTTTCATGATATAAAATCTTTGGTTCTTATGGCACCGAGACATTTAGGCTCCGCGACATTTAGGCGCCGAGACAATTAGGCGCCGCGACATTGCCGTAAAATTTTCTCGAAAGATTTGAGATATTTAATAAAGGAACATGACAAGTACTTTTAGGCTTATATTCTTTTTATTCAACTGACATCAGAGTTCAACCATGTTGTTGTTTATCTTCATTGACTTCCCAAAATAATATGCCTTTTCCAAAATACTGTTGTTTATCTTCATTGACTTCCCAAAATAATATGCCTTTTCCAAAATATTGTTGTTTATCTTCATTGACTTCCCAAATGATATGCCTTTTCCAAAAAATTGTTGTTTGTCTTCATTGACTTCCCAGAATAATATGCCTTTTCCAAGATACTGTTGTTTATCTTCATTGACTTCCCAAAATAATATGCCTTTTCCAAAATATTGTTGTTTATCTTCATTGACTTCCCAAAATAATATGCCTTTTCCAAGATATTGTTGTTTATCTTCATTGACTTCCCAAAATAATATGCCTTTTCCAAAATATTGTTGTTTATCTTCATTGACTTCCCAAAATAATATGCTTTTTCCAAATTATTGTTTATCTTCTTTATATTCCTTTTCCAAGATATTGTTGTTTATCATCCTTGACTTCCCAGAATAATATGCCTTTTCCAAGATATTGTTGTTTATCATCCTTGACTTCCCAGAATAATATGCCTTTTCCAAAATATTGTTGTTTATCTTCATTGATTTCGCAAAATAATATGCCTTTTCCAAAATATTGTTCTTTATCTTCATTGACTTCCCATAATAATATGCCTTTTCCAAGATATTTTTGTTTATCTTCATTAACTTCCCAAAATAATATGCCTTTTCCAAAATATTGTTGTTTATTCTAGGAGAGCGGTCGCTCTCTTAGATAAGACTTGATACTGCCTCTAATGCTAAAGGAGGGTTCTTTGATTGGCCGTAACTTTTTTCGTATAGTGTTTGCTGCTTTGAAATTTTGCCAGTGAACTAAAATTTGGGCCCTAATTATGAGGTTAAAATTTCAAAGAGATCCAACTAATAGTTATTTCTATAATGAAAAAAGTTGTTAAGGGTGGTTTTAGAATCCATAAAATGAATTCGACATTTTGTGAAAAAACTATATTTTTCCATAGAGATAACATGGGATTTTTTTGAAATATGACCTTAATTGCGCTAGTGTATAAAGAAAACTAATCATTCGTTACGTTTGGGAACCATCTTAAATGAAAGATAATAGTCCATAGATGTGCCTTTCCATAGTTTCATTAAGATAAATTAAGTTTAAGTATTGATTTTGATCATGATTAACACATACTTTGACTTACGTTGTTTTGGGTTTTGGAATTACGGCGTATTACCACTGTTAGAGACACGCATTTTAGACCTAATTTTTTATATTGGACTTATGGCGTTTTTGTCGTGATTCACGCCGTTAGAGGGATATTAAGCAAGAAAAACATGGCGTTTGAGCTCCGGTTTTTGTACTTGTGGGTGTTTTTAGGTACTTGTGGGTGCTTGTAGGTACTTGTGGGTGCTTGTAGGTACTTGTGGGTGCTTGTGGGTACTTGTAGGTACTTGTGAGCAGGCTGGGAAATAAGGATATTTTTTAAACTAGTCCTTTGGACCAGTGACCCCCTAGCGTCTGAAATAATTTACTGGTCTCCGGACTGGTCCCAGCCTTTGTTCTCCTATATATTTGCAATTAATAAACTGGTCCCGAGGACCAGTAAAAAACTAGTCCAAGCAATTAATAAACTGGTTTTGGATCAGAGGAAGTGTGCTATTTCCCAGCCTGCTTGTGAGTACTTGTGGGTGCTTGTAGTTACTTGTGGGTGCTTTTAGGTACTTGTGGGTGCTTGTAGTTACTTGTGGGTGCTTTTAGGTACTTGTGGGTGCTTTTAGGTACTTGTGGGTGCTTGTAGGTACTTGTGGGTGCTTGTAGGTACTTGTGGGTGCTTGTAGGTACTTGTGGGTACTTGTAGGTACTTGTGGGTACTTGTAGGTACTTGTGGGTGCTTGTGGGTGCTTTTAGGAACTTGTGGGTGCTTGTAGGTACTTGTGGGTGCTTGTAGGTACTTGTGGGTGCTTGTAGGTACTTGTGGGTACTTGTAGGTACTTGTGGGTACTTGTAGGTACTTGTGGGTGCTTGTGGGTGCTTTTAGGTACTTGTGGGTGCTTGTAGGTACTTGTGGGTGCTTGTAGGTACTTGTGGGTACTTGTGGGTACTTGTAGGTACTTGTAGGTACTTGTGGGTACTTGTAGGTACTTGTGGGTACTTGTGGGTACTTGTAGGTACTTGTGGGTACTTGTAGGTACTTGTGGGTACTTGTGGGTACTTGTAGGTACTTGTGGGTACTTGTAGGTACTTGTGGGTACTTGTGGGTACTTGTGGGTACTTGTGGGTGCTTGTAGGTACTTGTGGGTACTTGTGGGTGCTTGTGAGTACTTGTGGGTACTTGTGAGTACTTGTGGGTACTTGTGGGTGCTTGTAGGTACTTGTGGGTACTTGTGGGTGCTTGTAGGTACTTGTGGGTACTTGTGGGTACTTGTGGGTGCTTGTAGGTACTTGTGGGTGCTTGTAGGTACTTGTAGGTAATTGTGGGTACTTGTAGGTACTTGTGGGTGCTTGTAGGTACTTGTGGGTGCTTGTAGGTACTTGTGGGTGCTTGTGGGTACTTGTAGGTACTTGTGGGTACTTGTGGGTGCTTGTAGGTACTTGTGGGTACATGTAGGTACTTGTGGGTGCTTGTAGGTACTTGTGGGTGCTTGTAGGTACTTGTGGGTGCTTGTAGGTACTTGTGGGTGCTTGTAGGTACTTGTGGGTGCTTGTAGGTACTTGTGGGTGCTTGTAGGTACTTGTGGGTGCTTGTGAGTACTTGTGGGTACTTGTGAGTACTTGTGGGTACTTGTGGGTGCTTGTAGGTACTTGTGGGTACTTGTGGGTGCTTGTAGGTGCTTGTAGGTACTTGTGGGTGCTTGTAGGTACTTGCCCAGGGTGCTTGTAGGTATACAAGAATGGATATTCTGCTGAGATTGTTTTGAAGTTCCTAACTCTCGATTTTGAAGTTATTTACTGTCTTGTCACACTTGAAGTTCCGATATAATTTTATAAACAGATTAGCATCATTAGCCGATATTGTAAATTAAGCCTTGATATCCCAAGGCTAGGCCGAATGTATTTACTGTAGAGTAAATGGTAGTTGAACACCCAAAGTTTTTCTCTCCTAACATTTTTTTCGGCGCCAACTAACATCAGCCGCGGAAAGCTGGGTCTCACTAAAAAAATTCCACCCCCTTAAAAAATTAACGAAACTTCAATTTTTGGATTGGAGGTTGGGTCCGCTTGTGGTGAGTTACTCAGCCAATAGAGAGAGACGCATATCTTATAAGACGATCGGAGTTTACGTTATGGCGGAGCAAGTTACGAATAACGAATCGGGTGTAAATGTATTAATTTAGAAATGGATAAAAGGCTCTCAAAACAAACTCAGAGTATTTCCGTGCCAGAAAAATATAATTCCGTCGGCTATCTTTAAAAACGTTTGCACTCCACACGATACACCGTTGCCATAAAAAACGCAAACACCGTGCACTTGGATGAACCCTCCATGCTTGAACTTACTCGGATAAAAAATTAACCCCGCCTGTTTTACTTCACTCTCCACCGCTGTGGAGCGCTGATTCAAAAGCTCGTTCTCGGACGTGGCCGATATTTTAGAAATTTTATCTCTCCATTCACGCTATTCCTATGTAAAAAATCTTACATAGGAACTTGGTGTAACATTATTCTACTTGTGCTAATACTTTAAGGGAGAAGTCTAGCGATTTGAAGTACGCAGATAAGCCACTAGAGGCAGCACTTTACATTTTTGTTTTGCCTAACCGAAAATGTAAGATTTTTTGCCGTAGCCTCAGTGTCTGAAAGTTCTGACGTTAAGCTTTTTAAAGTTCCCAATGGAGCTCGTGTGAATGGAGAGATAAAATTTCTAAAATATCGGCCACGACCGAGAACGAGCTTTTGAATCAGCGCTCCACAGCGGTGGAGAGTGAAGTAAAACAGGCGGGGTTAATTTTTTTATCCGAGTAAGTTCAAGCATGGATGGTTCATCCAAGTGCACGGTGTTTGCGTTTTTATGGCAACGGTGTATCGTGTGGAGTACGTTTTTAAAGAAAGCCGACGGAATTATATTTTTCTGGCACGGAAATACTCTGAGTTTGTTTTGAGAGCCTCTTATCCATTTCTAAATTAATACATTTACACCCGATTCGTTATTCGTAACTTGCTCCGCCATAACGCAAACTCCGATCGTCTTATAAGATATCCGTCTCTCTCTATTGGCTTAGTAACTCACCATAAGCGGACCCAACCTCCAATCCAAAAATTGAAGTTTCGTTAATTTTTTAAGGGGGGTGGAATTTTTTTAGTGAGACCCAGCTTTCCGCGGCTGATGTTAGTTGGCGCCGAAAAAAAATGTTAGGAGAGAAAATCTTTCGGTGTTCAACTACCATTTACTCTACAGTAAATACATTCGGTCTAGCCTTGGGATATCAAGTTTTAGGAACACTCGAGATGAGACGTTCGTTAGAGAGAACCTGACACACAATACCTTCATTCCTAGGCTGGAAAGCTATGTCCTTTTAGATCATCTCCTTTTGATAATACTTAAAATATTTTCAAAACTATATCAATAGTCATTAAATTTATTTTTAAAACAAACCGCGATGTTCTATCTTATTTAGTTATCTTGTATTTAGTTCAAGAAAATTTGCCTTTATTACTTCAAAACGCTAGACTTCCCCCTTAAATAATTTCAATTAAACGGTTCAAAACCTTTAGGGTAAGCTTAGTTTTATAATGAGTAAAATTCTAATTTTAAATTTATTTATCGTAAATAATTAATTTGTCGTAGATAATTTATCGAAGATAATTAATTTATCGAAGATAATTCATTTATCGAAGATAATTCATTTATCGAATATAATTCATTTATCGAAGATAATTCATTTATCGAAGATAATTCATTTATCGAATATAATTCATTTATCGAATATAATTAATTTATCGAAGATAATTAATTTATCGAAGATAATTAATTTATGACCCGAGGGTCTTCATCAGTCCAAGCCAACTGTTGGCTCTAAATTATGACAGGAATAAAACCTATTACGTCATCCCGGTTTTTTGTTAATCAGATTGCGCCCTCTTACGGCTAAGATGTTTATCATCGATCACACCCCATAGTGTTGATTCACTACTACCCTGATTTAAATTAAGTGTTCCAGATTTTTTGATAAATAGACCTTCGATAAATTTTCTTTTTCGCCTGCGTCTTTAATTAATATTTCATAAATACTACCTGAATATTTTTTAAATATTAAAGATTATATTGTTATTTTAGATTCATTGAGTTAAAAATATTGGTTAAGCTTCGATATTGACATCGCTTAATTTACAATATCGGCTAATGATGCTAATCTGTTTACAAAATTATATCGGAACTTCAAGTGTGACAAGACAGTAAATAACTTCAAAATTGAGAGTTAGGAACTTCAAAACAATCTCAACAGAATATCCGAGTTATCATAACATGTGATAGTGTAAGATAATGTGACGAAGCGGCTCCGTGGACGCTGGGCAATGGCCTCATACAGTTTTGCTTGACTATCGTCAATGGTCAAGCTAAAATTCCTCTTAAAGTAGTAAATAAAAACACCTTGACGCAATCTTCTAAGGAGCTATTAGTAAAACAATATATTACGAACAAAAATGGTCTCACTTAGATCCGAAAAATTATACTTATCTTGAAAAATTAATATTTAAATCAAAGTAGAAAATTCAGTTAAGCAAAGGCTTAGAGAAGCATTGCAGTCGTCAGTCGGCAATGAAAATATTAGCTTCCCGCGTACATTAATATAAGACTCCCGTCTCCCGGTAAAGCTCTGGCGCCCCTAATAGCGCCTTGGTCAACCACAAAAAAATGGCGGCTCTCAATCGATCTCGCGTGTGCGTGCGCTCTTGAAATTTATGACGTTGTCAGTGGGATAATTTCATTGGCTGAGACACCGGCGTAACGCCGAACACGACCGAAAAAATAGAACACAACTTACGCCCGACCGAACGGAAATTCCGTCGGGCTCAGCGTAAAGATTTTTCAGTCTAACCCCTTTCTGCCGGGTTTCCGTCGTGTTTTCCGTCGAGTGGGAATCTAGCTTAAGCTTAAAATACGATATTACCGACGTACATAATATCGAATCGCCGTGATAGCGAGGCGCCTAGGCGAAGGGCGAACATCGCGAGCCCCTAACATCGATCGAGGGATCTGGCAACTAGCGTAATACGCTTCCCATCGTACATCCTCAGAAAGACTTTATTACGGAGTGGCTTTCCTCTCGTCAACGAGAAGCGAACAACGTCGTCCGAGGGATCAGCCACTGGCGTTATTCTCCCGGTATTACCTCTTTGGAGGTTTTAATGCCGTAAATTCGGGCGATATGCATACAATCCGTTCTAATATTGAAATAAAAACTGTGAAAAGTAATCCCGAGTGTATTTCCGCGTTATACCGCGTAATACGCTTCCCAGCGTACACCCGCAGAAAGACTTTATTGCCGAGTGTCTTTCCCCTCGTCAATTGTCTCGTATAGAGACTAAAATTTTTGCTACGCCATCTGGCGTGTGCAAAAATAAAAAGAGGCAAACTAGATAGAGACTGCGGCAGTTATAATAAACGTCCTCGCATGGTTCATGTGCTGAAATTACCAAGATCTACTTAACATACTTTATAAATTTTTAATTCCAATAGCTCAACAAGGTTCGCATTTTGGCTTGATAAAAACACTGAAACTAATGATTATTTTTCGAAATTTTTAAAAATTAGGACTACGTTGCAAACGGCTAATAAAATGTTCTAGTGTGCACGGGCGTATGCTCTATTACAAAATTATTTTTGAAACAAAATTGATAATAAATATTATTCTGGATAACTAAACTTGGTGTTTAATGCTAATTCTTCCTTAGTCCGTATAAACAATGTCTCATAAAATGAATTGATAGTTCATATCTAAACGCCTCCGTTGCACCATGGGATTTTGCCTAGATAATGGGGGGGGGGGGTTACTTTCTTCTAGGATGGATGAAAATGACCAGGGGATTTTAACTTGAGAATGGGGGGTTACATTCTTCCAGGATGAGGGAAAATGACCGGGGGATTTTGCCTAGAGAATGGGGGGGTTTACTTTCTTCTAGGATGAGGGAAAATGACCAGGGGATTTTGCCTTGAGAATGGGGGGGGTTACTTTCGTCTAGGATGAGGGAAAATGACAGGGGGATTTTAACTTGAGAATAGGGCAAATTGACCGGGGGATTTTGCCTAGAGAATGGGAGGGGAGGGGTTACTTTTTTTCCAGGATGAGGGAAAATGACCGGGGGATTTTCCCTAGAGAATGGGGGGTATACTTTCATCTAGGATGAGGGAAAATGACCAGGGGTTTTGCTTAGAGAATGGGGGGGGGGTTACTTTCTTCTAGGATGAGGGAAATTGACTGGGGATTTTAACTTGCGAATGGGGCAAAATGACCGGGAGATTTTTGCCTAGAGAATGGGGGGGGTTCTCTCTGGTATGCCTCCAAGTGATCGTCCACGGTAGTAATTAAATCGTCAACGTACAAGTCGCTATTAAGTAGTTGACATGTTTCTGGGTATTTGTTTACGTAATGGTTTACGTGGAACTTGATTGTGGCCGCTAGGTGGTAAGGACTTGATGTTACCCCGAACTCTCGTCATTCTTTACGTTATAGTTTGAGTGCTGGATTGTTGGTTTAAAGGGTCGGGATTCCAAAGAAACCTCGTTGCGTTTCGGTCTTCTGGAGCTGTAGTAATCTGCAGAAACGCTTGTTCTATATCTGCCGTTATAGCCACTCTTTTCATTCGAAATCGAAGTAAAACTTCGTAGAGGTCTGGATTGAGGTTAGGACCAGGGGGGCTATTCTGTAATTTTCTTAGATGTCGATCTCGATCTCGAAGCAAACACGATCTCGAAGATAGTCGTATCGATCGAGATCCTTCTCGAACGAAAAGTGGTATTCTATAACATGTATCGTTCGAGTTCGATACCGGAGTTCTCGATCTTCGAGTACAGCATAGATGTCGAAAGAGTGACGCACTTCCGTTTCATGGGACCAATCATAATAGGACTCTAGGAGGCGCGAAACTTGAAACTATTATTAGCGGACGAAAAAATAAGATCGTTTATTTTTGTTTAGGATGTGAGGGTTTAGTTTAATTCTTGCAGGTTTTAAGGCATCTAATTTGAAGTAGGATAGACAGTATAAAAATAAGTATTTAAAAGTAATTTGGCTAATACCATATTATTATTTACATAACCATAACCTATGATCTACAGGCTAAAGTTTTTATTCGACTGCTCTAAACGTATAGATTTATCTCTAACTAGTAGCAAAGGGGCATAACATTAGTGTTACTTTTCGACCGCCATTTTAAAAGATGACGGCATGTTAAACCCGAAAACCCATAAGACACTTTTTATTTTTAGTCGAACGGTTTCGAGAGTAGGACGTTATTCCGAAAGGATAGTTATATTTCTCGCCGCCTTTTTTCAAGATGGCCGTGCATTCAAGCCATATTTCTTGATGTGCACCTACGATTAAGAGTAACGTCCCTGCATAAATTTCAGCATCGTTGCCCGTCGGGACATCTTTGTTACTTTTTGGGCCGCCATTTTAGAATATGGTTTCAAATCATACCCCAAAACTCACAAATCCTGTATATTTGATAACGTGTACCGGTGTACCTAATGTTCGGGGAATCAGTTGAAAAGCGCAGAAATTATTCCACATTTCTTGCAGCATTTTTCAAGATGGCTATAGATTAAAAGCAATTTATTTAACGTCCCTGCAAAATTTAAGGGGGACTGTTTTGCCTGGGCGTTAACATTACAACACCAGAGGTATATATGAAATTTTATATACTTCTGACAACACGGTGTCTTCGTAAAATTCACCTAATAATTTCTCTAGCTTACCCGCTGAGAGATTATCTAACTCAAAGCGAGCTAAATGTAGAAGGGCAGCTATTTACACTAAGATTAAAACTCATGAAAGAAGGGTTACTCGAAACGAAAAGACGATCTCGACAGCTACCACCCTGTCGATATCTAGTTCGACAACGTTGTCGATAATCGAGATATTTAAGTTCGACAACTTCTTACAGAATACCATTTTTGTGATTTTCGAGATCTCGGTTCGAGATCGAGAGAGATGTCGATCGACAACTCGCTTTCGAAGCTTACAGAATAGGCCCCCTGGTAGTAAACATTCATTCATTGACACCTCTCTGTTTTCGTGCGACGACGCGTCGAATAAGACTCTAAATTTAGTCGTGAGTCTTTCTTGCTTAATGACTGGTTGGTGCGGAATGTAATAAAATGGTTTAGCCTCAGCTTCATCGTCGGGAACTCTCTCTATGATATTCTTCTCTTCATATTCGTCTATGACCTTCTTATAGCTATCGAATTGGTTAACGTCTCTGCGGAATCTTCTCGATAGAGTTTCAAATCGTTTCTGAGCCATGCGATAATTATTTGCTAAACTTGGTTTGTCTTCTGCCCACGGGAGTCGTACTTGGTACCGTCCTTCTTGCATCTTGATCGTTCGCTCAAAAGTTTGTATAGCTTCCTGGTGTCTCTCGTTTAATTCCTCTTTACTGGGTTCTATTATTCCTAACGACTCTAAGTCCCAGAATGCCTTTAAACTTTCTCCAATATTATTTTCTTCTCTTGACTCCAAGATTAAATTAGTGGCGCTTGTTTCTACTTAACTCTCTACGTCTGACGTCATGAGTAGACAGGAACTTGTGGTCGGACCCTGCACCACCCAGCCAAATAACGTCTCCATAACGACTAATGAGTCGCTTAACCTTTCTACCTTGCTACTAAACACCTTACAATAGTAATAAGATCCAATTAGCAGTCCAATTTCTTTTTGAAGTGGATAAATATCCGATACATCTTCCGCTAACTTAAGATGTCTCTCTTCTAGATATAATTTAATGTCTCTACTTGTAATTTGTATCTTCGCTGCGCTGATATCCGTTGTCTCAATAGTTTCAATAATGAAGGACTGATTATCATGTATGCTTTTTACTTCTAATTGTACTCTCTTTGTTAGAATGGAAGTAGGCTTGTTTGCGCCAAAAGGAAAATAATTAAGCTTTATTTCCCCTACTGTGGGTAACTTCAATTTCTCAGAAAGGTCTCTTCTCACAAATGTACGCTGGCTCCCTCCGTCTATTAAGCATCTTGCGACCTCTTGTTTTTCTCTTCCCATCAGTACGACCGTGGCCGTTTGTAGCAAAATGCTACCGCTAGGGGATTAGCTTATTCCTCCCTGTACTATACTATGGCTTCCCGTTAAGGTATTTTGCCCCCTCTCTCCCCTTTTGGCGCTCTCATCTTTCTCTCTTGCCTCGCAAATCGCCGTGTGATGTCGCCTTTGGCAATGATCACATTTTATTTTCGATTTGCAATATTTCGACATGTAATCCGCTCTTAGGCATCGAAAACACTTTCTTTTTCTCTTTAAAAATTCTATTTTTTCGGCTAGTGTTTTTCCGTTGCACTCAGTGGCGCTATGAGCTTCGTCGCAAAACGGGCAAATTACTTCTACGCTATTTGACAGAGCCAAGGACGTGGTTTCTTGGGTCTCTGCTGAAACGAATATTTTTCGTATCCCTTGCTTCTATACTCCTTGGAGGCATTTCTATAATTGTTTTGTTCGCTACTCTCTAAAACTCTTCCGTTCGACCTTGTAAATGCCTGGGCACTTTCTCTGCTCTCTAACTCTTTCCTGATGAATTCTAATAGATTAGCTACTACTAATTGGTTTGAACCGTCAAGCTTTCTGCTGTACTCTAACGCTAGGTCGTATGGAATCATCTTTGTGATTGTGTGGTGCAAAAATCCTCCATCTGTCGCTAACCCTAAAGATTCCAAACTCCTTACTTCAACGATACATTGGTCATAGAATGTACGCGAGGCTGATATGTCGCTAGAACGCGTAACTGGAGCCAAACTGGATATATTGTTCATGTGGGCGCTAATAAGCTTCTCTTCACTCCCAAATTTCTCTAATAGGAGCATGCCTTATCATAATTTTCTCCAGTTGAGGCCAGACCTGACACGGAACTTACTGCCAGTCCCTTTATGTACGACTTTAAATACGTAAATTTATCTACCTTTGAAAGCGATCCATTATCATGAATTGTTATTTTAAATAGATCCCAAAAGCTCAGCCAATTTCCTGAATCACCATAAAATGCTTCGAGATTTATTTTGGGAAGCTTTAACCGAGACGCTAGTCCGCTATTATTCCCGATCGCGATTCCGTTATTAGTCCCGCTTGAAGGTCCTTGATTTTGAATCAAGACACCTTGTTGACTACCGGCGCTCTGCTGTTGACTTCCGGCGCTTTGCTGTTGACTTCCGGCGCGCAATATTTCTCATTTAAAAATATAAAAATTAAACTCATAAATCTCAATTTTTTCAGATATGCAAGTATTTGAACCTTCTTAAAGACCATGTCAGTCGAAAGTAAAACCAGGGAGGAGAGACTTCAGTTTCAAGTCTCTCCTCCCTGGTAAAACGTTGTATCAAGCTAGTATCCCTTAAAAAATTCTTGAATAAGCCTTTTTCTAGAGCTAATATTGGAAGCAAAATACAAGGGGAAATAATGTTGAAAAATATTTTTCGCATATGAAATTTTGGTGAAAAAAACTAAGATAAGAATTTTTTCAAATAATTGATGTTTTATAATCATATGTTCAAAAGTGAAAATTGAATATCTGTACTTCAGGCATTTAATTTTATACACTTATCTCTTACTTTTTCCCGTCTTTGTCTACAAAGAAGTTTTTATTAATATCTGGTACTTCAGTCTTAATATTAATTAATATAGTTTAGAAACCTTAGGAGAGAAAACGTTTTAGGGCGTTGCACTTTTATTAGTTAAAGCTTTTGAACTGACCAAGCATCTATTACATAACTTCAATCCTCACTGCTTGACTTGACAATCAACGTCCAGTCAAACTCAAATTGCTTTCCCGTCATTTTCACAAGCAAAGAGCAAGCGGTAGTTATACCACAAAAAGATTAAGTAGGTCTGAGCATAAAAAGATTCCATAGATCTGAGCACCAACAGATGTCATAGAATTGTGCACCAAGTCATATTCTTATCGGCAATCTAGCTTAGTTACCTGCCATCGGTAATCTAGCTTAATTACCTGCCACCGGTAATCTAGCTTAATTACCTGCCACCGGTAATGTAGCTTAATTACCTGCCACCGGTAATCTAGCTTAATTACCTGCCACCGGTAATCTAGCTTAATTACCTGCCACCGGCAATGTAGCTTAATTACCTGCCACCGGTAATCTAGCTTAATTACCCGCCACCGGTAATCTAACTTAATTACCCGCCATCGGTAATCTAGCTTAATTACCTGCCACCGGTAATCTAGCTTAGTTACCTACCATCGGTAATCTAGCTTAATTACCCGCCACCGGTAATCTAGCTTAATTACCCGCCACCGGTAATCTAGCTTAATTACCCGCCACCGGTAATCTAGCTTAATTACCCGCCACCGGTAATCCCTGTTTAGTTGTGTTTACCTGTTTGGATTAAATCTCGTAATCTAAGCTGATGTTAATGGCCGAGCTTCACGATATTTTGGATTGACCATGAATAATCAGAACGGTCGGTCTACTCGAGCCAAATATAACCCGTAAGGTGAAGGCTCAAAGTCGGAATTTTCTGAAGTATCTGTGATCTTCTATTTGAAAAGGTAGTTTGTTTATTAGTATATTTAGTCATTATGCACAGTCACGGTTAGTTACCCAATTTGACCACTAACAATAGAGGATGACTTCATATGTGGTTTAGCTGAGGCTGGGTCTACGAATGTCTAGTTATTCACTCTCTTAGGAACGTCCTATTATAGAGCCGCAACATATTAGTTTTATGAATAACCCCTGGTGAAGCAATGTTATTTTGAATTTGAGAGTTGTCAAACACCTGGTTTAAGTCAATTTTTACACCCGAACAACGCCGCGTAGCTAGTCTAGTTTGAAATCCTTACACTCCACACTAACTTATTCATAGAAAGGATGTTTAAATTTATGATTGCTGTGACGTTCAATTTCAGAATGTCTTGTATGGGTCATGAGTGAAAACGGTATTCTCAAATGATCATTGGTATGAAACTTCGGACTTTTCTATTGCCAGGCTTATCGTAACATTGTTAGTACGACAGTAGTTACCACAAACACAACTGGATTTTTAGTTCCGAATCATAAATTTAATTCGAAACGGTATACGGACTAAATACCCTCAAGACCGAAACCCCAGGTCTTAATCCCCCACTATAGAAAAAAAATTAAAACACCCCTCCTCAGACAAAATCCCCGGTCATCTCCCCCATTCTCAAGTTAAAATTGGAGATGGCCGATACCAGGCTTAACCCGATACCGATCGATACCGGTACAAACATGAACCGATACCGATCGATACCGATATTTACTCATGATCCAATAACCCGATGCTTCAACCGATACCGATAGTTTTAGGCGGACAGCGCCATCTGCATATGTATTAACAATACTACGAAATAATTTAATTTAAAGTGTAATTTCATGAATTATACTAATAAGTATAATTTTTAGAGGCATTTTCGAAAATAATATCACTGCTTTTTAAAAAAAAAGTAGTCCTAGTATTTGCTGAGGGGTCTCGTACATAATCCCCCTGGACATAATCCCTCCGGACAAAATCCCCCTATTTTGGATTTGCCAAGACTTTTTCCCCCCCGATTTTAGACGTGTTTGTACAAAATCCCCCCAGAGAAAACGTCCTGGACAAAATCCCCCAAAAGGAAAACTGTTCAACAAAATCCTACCGAAAGGATCATTTTATTGAAAATCCCCCAAATAATAGGCATTTAGAAGTAAAGGTAAACGGAAGCCCAAATCCAAAGATTATCTTTAATAATAATGCAAAAGTATAATTCACAAGAGTGAAAGGTATTGCAAACAATGTTCCTAAACCAAAAGAAGTAAACTGCTGATTTTGTTTTAAATTATTTCCAAAATTCCAATATTTTGGAAATGGCGGCAATTTATGGTTAGTCAGCGATATTTTGGAAAAGGCGGAAATTTATGGTTAGTCAGCGATATTTTGGAAAAGTCGGCAATTTATGGTTAGTCAGCGATATTTTGGAAAAGTCGGCAATTTATGGTTAGCCAGCGATATTTTGGAAAAGGCAGAAATTTATGGTTAGTCAGCGATATTTTCGAAAAGGCGGTAATTTATGGTTAGTCAGCGATATTTTGGAAAAGGCGGAAATTATGGTTAGTCAGCGATATTTTGGAAAAGGCGGAAATTTATGGTTAGTCAGCAATATTTTGGAAAAGGGGGAAATTTATGGTTAGTCAGCGATATTTTGGAAAAGGCGGAAATTTGTGGTTAGTCAAAAATATTTTGGAAAAGGCGGCAATTTATGGTTAGTCAGCGATATTTTGGAAAAGGCAGAAATTTATGGTTAGTCAGTAATATTTTGGAAAAGGCGGAAATTTATGGTTAGTCAGCGATATTTTGGAAAAGGCGGAAATTTATGGTTAGTCAGCGATATTTTGGAAAAGGCGGAAATTTATGGTTAGTCAGCGATATTTTGGAAAAGGCGGAAATTTATGGTTAGTCAGCGATATTTTGGAAAAGGCGGAAATTTATGGTTAGTCAAAAATATTTTGGAAAAGGCGGCAATTTATGGTTAGTCAGCGATATTTTGGAAAAGGCGGACATTTGTGGTTAGTCAAAAATATTTTGGAAAAGGCTGAAATTTATGGTTAGTCAGCGATATTTTGGAAAAGGCGGAAATTTATGGTTAGTCAGCAATATTTTGGAAAAGGCGGAGATTTCTGGTTAGTCAGCAATATTTTGGAAAATCGGAAATTTATGGTTAGTCAGCGATATTTTGGAAAAGGCGGAAATTTATGGTTAGTCAGCGATATTTTGGAAAAGGCGAAAATTTACGGTTAGTCAGCAATATTTTGGAAAAGGCGAAAATTTATGGTAAGTCGGCAATTCATACTATTTTCTTCATCATTTGTCCCGCTTTTCCTCGTAGGGGGAATACTACTATTTTTACTACTATCCTACTAAAAAATTTTCCACTGTGGAAAACGACCTCTAAAATAGGAATGACCCCTGAAGGGTTCGTCTCCAAGCTGGGGATTTCGTTCCGAAAGCGGAGGATTTTGTCTCCAATTTGGGGGGATTTTGTCTCCAGTTTTGGGGGGATTTTGTCTCCAGTTTGGGGGGATTTTGTCTCCAGTTTGGGGGGGATTTTGTCTCCAGTTTGGGGGGATTTTGTCTGCAAATGGGGAGATTTTGTCTTATGCCCATTTGGATGGGGGGAAATTTTTGGAGGGATTATGTCCAGGGTGATTATGGGAGTCACCCATTTGCTGAGAGGCCCTTTTATCACTACTCCTAGTAACTGTTAGTGAATGATCATTGAAATATTGGAATGCAAAATTGAATTTAATTCAAAACGGAATTTTTTTATTTAACGCTTTTTAAATAAACATTTGCAATACAAAATTAACAACTAGCTAGGCCTACTATTTAATAATTTTTTTTAAAAAAAGTTGGTAATGACTAGGTTTACCATTTACTGCACTAACTTATACAAATCAGGTACTCTTTAATAAAATAAAACCTTTACATCTTTTTTATTTTAATTTTTAAACGACTGAAAATGAAAATTTGTCACCTGCTGGCTGCTACTAAATGTATTGTTCAGGAAAAGTCCAAAATTTAATGCTTAAACAAAAATGTTTACTTTCGCCTTTGAAACCATTTGAAATGAGAACTTAGTGCGTCACCTTAAAGTTAAAAAAATGGGCATTTCTATAGAAATGCAAGCATTTCCACTTTTTTGGGATCCAATCTTGATCGTTTGGCACTAACAATGTCTCCAATTGCACTGAAGGTGCGTTCGCTGTCAGCAGAACTTGGAGGAACTGTCATATATTTTTTGGCCACTTTTGAAATATTCGGAAACAAAACAGTGTTCTTCTTCCACCAATTAAATGGACATTCATTAATTCCACATTTTTTTAAAGCTAAATAAGCTGCAACTTCATTTGATGTCTGCATTTTCAGGGTCTGGGACGTTATAATATTTTCTTCTTCACCTTGAAAATCATCCCAAATAGAAGATGGTTTTTCTACTTCAACATTTTTTTTGATTGCATCAGTGATACTATCCAGTAATTCTTCATTTTGATGCTGGTCGTTCTGTTTTCTACGAGCAAATTCCAGAACCTCATTTTCCAAATCAGTTTTAGCTTTATCAGAATGCGACTTTGAATTAAATCCAGCTTCCATAAATCGAGGGTCAAGTAAGGTGCTTATTGCATGGATGCTATTTATTTCATAATCCTTGAAACGCCTGTTGAGTTCTGACACAATGTGACTCCTTACTTTGTTAACTCCACTGTTTTCATTGTCAGGAATTCGGTTTAATCTTGCATTCAAAAGGTTGAGTCCAGCCAAAACTGAACCCAATGTAGCATTACTGTGTTCGAAGCTTTGAGATAACTGTTCGATAGGTTGAAGCAGTGTTGTTAACTCTTTTAGTATTATGAAATCATCTTCAGTTATCTTATCATTTTTGAGCTGGATATCTGGTATGGTAACTTCGAGTGGCACTTTCTGCTCAACAATGCGCTCAATCATGTAGTACGTTGAATTCCAGCGGGTTGGAACATCTTGAATAAGAGCATGTTGTGGGAAAGCTAGTTCACGTTGGTTGAAGAAAAGGATAGATGATGCAAGTGGAGAGTGACTGAAGTGTCCAACAAGTTTTCGACATCTTTTTAGACAAAAATCAACATCTTTTGAGGCCTTCAACAAACTGTCCTTAACAACAAGGTTTAAAGAGTGATCAATGCAAGCTATTCTTTCAAAGGTTCCCAATGTCATTGCCTTAAAAACATTGCGTCCGCTATCAGTGGTAAAGCTAATGTTATTTCATTTCTCAATATTCCATTTCTGGCAGCATTCTTGTAGGACTCGTAGAATGTTAACACCTGTATGACATTTGTCAAAAAGTGTCACACTTAGTACAATTGTTTGTCTCTGCCATTCTTGGTCAACGATATTAACTGTGACTGCTAAGTAGGCCTCATTGGATTTCGATGTCCAAATATCAGTAGTTAGTGCAATTGAGTCATTTTCTAAAAGATAAGGAGCCAAAAATTCTCTGGTTTCTTCCATTTTGCTTTGATAATAGTTGGTCAAGGATGTTCCAGAAAAATACTTGCGGCTTGGCACAACGTATCTGGGATCAAGTACATGTATCATTTGCTTGAAAGCTTGTGTCTCAACTATGCGGAATGGTCGGGTTTCTTTAACTATATGATTTAGAATGGCTTTGGTAATGTCCTTATACCTCTGATGGTCTTTGGAATAACGCTTTCTCGTGTCAAAGAAGTGGGAAATACTTGCTGATGCTCCAGATGATGATTTCACTTCTAGTCCAGTAGTGTAAGGTAATTCAGACCCACTTGGTGCATTTTTTAAATCCTTGCAGTCAATGTTGTGACACGCTTTCAAATGTTTCATAAGGTTTGTGGTACAAAAGCTTAGGGTTGTCCTACCTCCTCGTTTGAATGATCGAGAGCAAATTTTACAAGTCGCCAAAGACTGATCTTCCAAAGACACGTCAAAATAGTCCCATACTTTAGCCCGTCTAACCGGAGCCATCCTTAATTAGTAAAACGAATTAACTAAAATACTTAAAAATCAACCCTTAAAATCTACAACGTCAACGTGTCTAGCTCTGTTTTTAAACCTAAAGCCCTAAAAGGAAATAATCGCGCCATCTATACAACATTGAAGGAACTAGAAATGTCATACCGGTTCATCCCTAGTTAAAATCCCCCGGTCATTTTCACCCATCCTAGAAGAAAGTAACCTTCCCCCCATTCTCAAGGCAAAATCCCCTGGTCCGTTTCGTCTATCCTAGAAGAGAGTATACCCCCCATTCTCAAGGCAAAATCCCCCGGTCATTTTCCCTCATCCTAGAGGAAAGTAAAGCCCCCCACTCTCGAGGCAAAACCCTCTGGTCCGTTTAACCTATCCTAGAAGAGAGTAAAACCCCCATTCTCAAGGCAAAATCCACCGGTCATTTTGCCCCATTCTCAAGTTAAAATCCCTGGGTCATTTTCCCTCAACCTAGAAGTGAGTAAACCTCCAGTAAATTGATACAAGCTGGTCCAGTAAGACCAGAACATTTTTGCACACCAAATCAATCTATAGGACATTGGTCCAGTCAGGCAGTGACCCCTATAAGTGTCTCAAATTTCCCTGAGATTTCGAGGTTTTTCCCCATATACTTCCCTGAGTTTCCAAGATTTTTCCCGTATATGGAGCATCCTATGGAACAAATGGTATCGAAGGAAGAAGGGTAAATAGGACAATTACATAATCAAAGGGCATCCCCATATCTCTAATATAATCAGAGTTATGAGCCTCCAAAGTATACTGTAATGTTAATCCTATGGAGGGAATATTCACGAACATTTTGCTTAATTACTCGGCACCTGCTAGACGAAATCCCAAGTTTTTAGTATCGTTGGATGGGGGCAAATAAGATTATAACATACTCGAAGGACATCCCCTTATCTCTAGTAGAACCAGAGTTATGAGTCTCCAAAGATTAGTGAAATATTAATCCAGTGGAGGGTATGTTCATGTCATGAACATTTTGCTTAATTACTCGGCCTCTGTTTGACGCAAAGTTGCCTGATTTCCCTGAATTTTACTAAAAATTCTAAATTTCTCTGAGGTTTTTGTCAACTATTTACTTCCCTCATTTTTCCAGGTTTGTATGAACCCTGATAACTCACAGCAAGACAAGGTTGAAAAGGGGCGAAAATGAGTCAAATACTTTCAGCCTCCAGGAAATTCGCGAGAGCGGAAATAAGCCAAACACTTCAAAAGTATTCAGGGACACTATTCTCTAAAAATTTAAATGATTAGAAACCCAAATCTAAATCTAAACAATAAGGCTGGGTCTATATGAAGTGGGTACTTAAAACCGGTCCGTGACATTTAGGCGCCGCCACTTAGGCGCTGGTTATTTAGGCGCCGCCATTTAGCCGCCAAGACAATTAGGCGCCGTGACATTTAGGCGCCGCCATTTAGCCGCCAAGACAATTAGGCGCCGTGACATTTAGGCGCCGCGACATTTAGGCGCCGCGACATTTAGGCGCCGTGACATTTAGGCGCTGCGACATTTAGGCACCGTGACATTTAGACTCCGCGACATTTAGGCGTCGAGACATTTGCGTGCCAATAATTTTTCCATTATTTCTTCTAAAAATCCGTAATGACCTCTCAATTTGGCAACCCGTGTATTGTCCCTGTGCGTCACTGCATGACTATGATCGCAATCTCCATTAAAGGACACGAAAACTTACTTGTTTTTACAAAACAATAATAAAATAATAAAAAACAAACATAACCTAACCTAACCTAAGTTGGGAAGTCAATGAAAATAAACAACAATATTTTGGAAAAGGCATATTCCTTTGGAAAGTCAACGAACATGAACAACAATATTTTGGAAAAGTATATTATTTTAGAAAGTCAAAGAACATAAACAACAATAATTTGGAAAAGGGATATTATTTTGGGAAGTCAATGAAGATAAACAACACTATTTGGAAAAGGCATATTATTTTGGGAAGTCAATGAAGATAAAAACAATATTTAGGAAAAGGCAAACTATTTTGGGAAGTCAATGAAGATAAACAACAAAATATTTTGGAAAAGGCATATTATTTTGGGAAGTCAAAGAAGATAAACAACAATATTTAGGAAAAGGCATATTATTCTGGGAAGTCAAAGAAGATAAACAATAATTTGGAAAAGGCATATTATTTTGGGAAGTCAATGAAGATAAACAACAATATTTTGGAAAAGGCATATTATTTTGGGAAGTCAAAGAAGATAAACAATAATTTGGAAAAGGCATATTATTTTGGGAAGTCAATGAAGATAAACAACAATATTTTGGAAAAGGCATATTATTTTGCGAAATCAATGAAGATAAACAACAATATTTTGGAAAAGGCATATTATTTTGGGAAGTCAATGAAGATAAACAACAACATGGTTGAACTCTGATGTCAGTTGAATAAAAAGAATATAAGCCTAAAAGTACTTGTCATGTTCCTTTATTAAATATCTCAAATCTTTCACGAAAATTTTACGGCAATGTCGCGACGCCTAATTGTCTCGGCGCCTAAATGTCTCGGTGCCAAATTGTCGCGGAGCCTAAATGTCTCGGTGCCAAATTGTCGCGGAGCCTAAATGTCTCGGTGCCAAATTGTCGCGGAGCCTAAATGTCGCGGCGCCAAATTGTCGCGGAGCCTAAATGTCGCGGCGCCTAACTGTCCCGGCGCCTAAGTGGCGGTGCCTAAATGACCGGCGCCTAAATGTCGGCGCCCAAATGTCCCGTTCCGACTTAAAACTGTACTCTCCAAATCCAAATCGACATTTGAATCTCCCGCCAAACATGTACCCATCCCATATGTACGACAATTCCTCTTTCATTGTCGTATTTTTATTTCAACATAAATTACACTAAGGTACTAAATTAATTATCTACGATAAATTAATTATCTTCGATAAATTAATTATATTCGATAAATGAATTATATTCGATAAATGAATTATCTTCGATAAATGAATTATCTTCGATAAATGAATTATCTTCGATAAATGAATTATACTCGATAAATGAATTATATTCGATAAATTAATTATCTTCGATAAATTAATTATCTTCGATAAATTATCTACGACAAATTAATTATTTACGATAAATAAATTTAAAATTAGAATTTTACTCATTATAAAACTAAGCTTACCCTAAAGGTTTTGAACCGTTTAATTGAAATTATTTAAGGGGGAAGTCTAGCGTTTTGAAGTAATAAAGGCAAATTTTCTTGAACTAAATACAAGATAACTAAATAAGATAGAACATCGCGGTTTGTTTTAAAAATAAATTTAATGACTATTGATATAGTTTTGAAAATATTTTAAGTATTATCAAAAGGAGATGATCTAAAAGGACATAGCTTTCCAGCCTAGGAATGAAGGTATTGTGTGTCAGGTTCTCTCTAACGAACGTCTCATCTCGAGTGTTCCTAAAACTTAATATCCCAAGGCTAGACCGAATGTATTTACTGTAGAGTAAATGGTAGTTGAACACCCAAAGATTTTCTCTCCTAACATTTTTTTTCGGCGCCAACTAACATCAGCCGCGGAAAGCTGGGTCTCACTAAAAAAATTCCACCCCCCTTAAAAAATTAACGAAACTTCAATTTTTGGATTGGAGGTTGGGTCCGCTTGTGGTGAGTTACTCAGCCAATAGAGAGAGACGGATATCTTATAAGACGATCGGAGTTTGCGTTATGGCGGAGCAAGTTGCGAATAACGAATCGGGTGTAAATGTATTTGATATATATGCACACCATATATAGATGGCGCCACTAGGCAGACCAATAGCTGGGAATAGCCAGGGGACGTTTGGGGCACTTCGCTCTAGGATGCCGTAGGCATCAGGTTGTAAAATATTGTAACTCTTTAATTTGTAACTCGTAATAAATAAGTTGTTGATTAGTAATAAAATAGCATCCCTATTATTATTACCTACATACACAACAAATGGCGACGGAGATGGGATGGTGAAAGCAGATACATCTTCGACTACAATCATCATAAATTCTACCCACACGAGGCGAGCGACAAGGGACAAAAGAAGAGCGCAGTCCGCGAGGTACATTCTACCCGCGACGGAATTCATGGGAACGCCCGAGAACGTAGAGAAATACACGAGGCTCCAAGAAGACCGAGGCTTAACTACACGAGGCTCCAGGAAGACCGAGGCTTAACTACACGAGGCCCGGGAAGGAACAAGGAACACACACACTCCTGATTTTAGGACAATCAAGATAAGTCGCAATTAACTTTGAACTTTAGTTTAAATACACCGACAACACTCTGAAGTTTCTCAACACCCTGTACGGCAAAATTTCAAATTTAAAATGCCTAGGAACGAAACCGGAGTACGAGAAGAAACGCCGAGAGCAAGGGGAGCTCACCTTCCTTCTTTTGATAGCAATTTGGAATCTTGGGACCAATACTCGAAACGGCTTACTTCATACTTCGCAGTTACCGCAGTAAGCGAAGTCAATAAAGCGCATTATCTGATAACAGTTCTAGGAGCAAGCGAATTAGCACTCCTAACTACGCTAATATATCCAGCGGAGATACATGATGTCTCTTACACAGAGCTTGTATCAAAGCTGAACGCCCATTTTACCAGCACTCCAAGCAAATTCGTTGGGAGATTCCGGTTTTCCAGTAGGAAACGTAAACCGGGGGAAACACTCATCACCTACATGTCCGAGCTCAAACGGCTTGCTAAGGACTGCAAATTTGCTGGAACCAGCCTTGACGAAAGGTTGTTGGAACAATTGGTTCTTGGAGTGAACGACACAAACATGCAAGGTAAAATCTTCGAGGAAAGTGAGAAAAATGCAGAACTAGACCTCCAAGCAGCCCTTAAAGCTATCCAAGGTATGGAAACGGCATCTAAAAACACTCAAGCAGTCGCGGAGGATGGAGAACGTACTGTCAGCTTCAACAACGAGCGCGTGCATGCTGTAGTAAACCACCGGCCGCAGAACAAGATGAAAAAGAATAACGCCAAACATCCCACCGCAGATACAAGGAATGGAAGTCAACAAGGCTACTTTCAGGCAGGTCAGTTCAAGCCACATCACTCACAATGCATTAGATGTGCCAAAACAGGGCACAAAGCAAATGATTGCCCATACATAAATGAAGTCTGTCACAAATGTCAAAAACAAGGACACTTGGCGGCGGCCTGTTTGGGAACAGCAACGGCGAGCAAACCAACTGCGCAGAAGAGCAGACGACACCGTGCTGCACCTTCCAACCAAACAAGCCATCACATTCAGCCAGTCCATGACGACTCAACCTCTTTAGAAGAATACAATTCATTTGTATACAACATCAAAAGTAAAGCAGAGACCCAGGACATGACTTTAACGAAGGAAGATAATGTCATACCACCCGCTGAGGTAATAAACCTCCAAGTAAACGGGGTAACAGTACCATTTGATTTAGACAATGGCTCTGGACACGCTATGCTCACGACAGACTGGTTTAATAAATTAACCCATCATTTCAAAGTCGAACCGTTCCAGCATGCGCCGCTTCAGGCTTACACTGGCCATATTCTACGAATCGAGGGTCAGACCAAGGTAACCGTTGGCTACAAGAATAGAACTGCACATCTACCGGTACTCATAGTCGACGGGCCTGGACCCAATCTATGCGGCCGCAAATGGCTTTATTCAACGCTCAATATCCTACCATCAATTTACACTACGTCGGGTATTAACCAAGTAACTTCGAGTACGGACGACGCCCTCCTAAATAACATTTTGGAAGAACACACGGAACTCTTTACACCGGGTTTAGGAAAGCTAAAGGATGTTAAGGTACACCTCCACTTGAAGGCTAATGCAACTCCCAAGTATTGCAAGGCACGAACAGTCCCTTATGCTTTAAAAGAGGATGTCGAGGAAGAACTTCAACGCATGGTCGATGTAGGCATACTCGAACCAGTGGCTTTCTCTCAATACGCATCACCAATAGTACCGGTCCAAAAGGTACAAAAGACCGAGCCTCAGGAGACAGGAGCACCTCCAATCCCGAAGAAAAGTTCCATACGCATATGTGGCGACTTCAAAACCACCGTAAATCCCAATTTTGATACCGAAATTTACCCACTCCCGAGAGCGGAAGAAATATTCTCGAAATTAGCAGGATGTAAATTTTTCACCCGCCTCGATCTCAAAGAAGCGTACAACCAGCTGGAGCTGGATGACTCGTCTCAAGATTTCACTGTGATAAACACGTCGAAAGGACTCTTCAGATACAAACGCCTTCCTCAAGGAATATCCTCTTCGTCGGCGATTTTTCAACGCCATATGGAAACACTTCTCCAGCATCATTCTAATGTCTCACCTTTCCAGGATGACATCCTGATCGGCGGCCGCACGAAGAAAGAGCACCTCAAATGTTTACGTTCAGTATTACAGACCTTGCGGGAGAATGGACTAAAATTACGATTGGAAAAATGCAGATTTCTACAACCCGAAGTTGAATTTCTGGGACATCTCCTAGATGCGGAGGGTCTACACCCGCAAGCGCGTAAAATGACTGCAATCATGGAAGCACCAGAACCACAGGACATCGAGCAACTTCGCTCCTTTCTGGGTTTGCTAAACTATTACACAAAATTTCTTCCAAATAATGCAACTAAACTAGCACCGCTTCACGAACTATTACACAAAAACGTTACGTGGCAGTGGCTGGAACCCCAAAAACGCGCCTTCCAAGTCGCGAAAGCTTCTCTACAAAATTCGAACCTTCTCGTGCACTACGACACTTCGAAAACTGTCCATCGAGCCACCGACGCTTCTCCAGTCGGCCTCGGAGCCGTCATTTCGCATATCAACGACGATGGTATAGAACAACCTGAAGCTTTTGCTTCGCGTAGCCTCACCAAGGCTGAAAAAAACTATTCACAATTGGAAAAAGAAGCTCTCGCGATAATCTTTGGCATCACAAAATTCAGAGATTATCTCTACGGAAAGAAATTCGTACTACACACTGATCATCAACCGTTGGTTACACTCTTAGGTGCAGACAAACCAGTACCAGCCATGGCAGCAGCTCGTATTCAGCGCTGGGCGCTATTTCTCTCAGCTTACAGCTATGAAATAAAATTTCGAAAAGGGTCGTTGAACGGCAACGCAGATGCTCTTAGCCGCTTGCCACTCCCTACACCCGCTTCAAACACGCCAGTGCCCATTGAATATGTCCTTCTGCTCCAAGACTTGGATCGCGGGCCGTTAAACGTCAAGGCTCTCGTCGAAGCCACACGACAGGAACTCGATCTACAACTCGTCTCAAAACACATAAAAGGAGGATGGCCTACACGTAAACTCAAAGCCAGCCTGCAACCTTACCAACGGCTTAGATCAGAGCTATCAAATTTCCACGAGATTCTACTTAGGGGTAATAAATTAATAATACCAAAATCATGCCAACAGGAAATACTAGCGGAACTCCACAGTACACACCAGGGCATAGTAGCAATGAAAAACACTGCAAGATCCAAGATATGGTGGCCAGAAATTGACGCCCACATTGAAGGAGTAGTCAGATCCTGCCACACTTGTCAGAACGCGGCGCCCATGCCGAAGACAAACTATCACGCCTGGCCAGACCCTAAGAAGCCATGGCAGAGGATACATGCAGATTTCGCCGGCCCAATCGAGAATAAATACATTCTAGTCATCGTGACGCTTACAGTAAGTGGATCGAACTGGAGATAACTTCAACCACATCAACAGAGGCCGTAACGCGTTCGCTAAGGCAACACATTGCTCGATTTGGAATAATGCCCACATTAGTCACAGATAACGGAACATGCTTTACCAGCTCCGCTTTTCAAAACTTCATCACTCAATACGGGATAACACATCTTCGTACAGCACCGTATCATCCCGCTAGCAACGGCCAGGCCGAACGAACGGTCAGAACGGTAAAAGAAACACTTAAGAAAGTTAGCGACTCTGGCACTCTTGAGACACGACTAGCAAAGATTCTTCTCAACTACCGGAGAACGCCAAACGCTGAAGGAAAATCCCCAGCAGAGCTAATGCTGGGTAGGCAAATACATTCAAAACTGGATCTTTTCAACCCAAAACTTCAAACAAGTCACGAGAATCCGCAAGACACGGAAGACAATCAACCAAAGAACCACTATAAGGTTTCTGACCCAGTATACGTGAGGAATTTTGGACAAGGCGATAAATGGCTCAAGGGAAGTATAGGAAAGTACCTTGGTCAGACAATGTACGAAATAAACACGGAATTCGGAATGCTCCGGCGGCACAAAAACCAAATCAGAAGGAGACAACCCGAAGAACAGCCTAAAGCGCCAGGTGCCCATGAACCAGCCAAAACTCTCACCGAACACACCCACCGAAGATTCGTTTGGACGACCACCACGGGCCTTGAAGTACACAATGATGCAGAACCTGCAAATGTAGGACATCCCACACCGGTTGGTGAACCGGAGAATCGTATAGCAATTAGGTCAGCACCTAATGAAGCGATATTAACTGAAGAAACTGCGAAGGCAGCAAGTCACGCAACGGGAATAGAGAAGCCCACAACAATAAACCCCAGGCTCGACTCCCTCCCACCTGCGAACACCCATACCTCGGAAACGTCCAGCAATTCAAACATTCCGAACTCCTCAGAAGCACCACCGCCAAGCAAGCGTATCCAGCCGGCACGGACCAGAAAACCACCAGCTAGATTTCGCCACGCAGAATCATGAACTCTATCACAGATTCATAATCCCCATGTATTCCCACAAAACAAACAAAAAAAAAAGGGGGAAGGTATTGATATATATGCACACCATATATAGATGGCGCCACTAGGCAGACCAATAGCTGGGAATAGCCAGGGGACGTTTGGGGCACTTCGCTCTAGGATGCCGTAGGCATCAGGTTGTAAAATATTGTAACTCTTTAATTTGTAACTCGTAATAAATAAGTTGTTGATTAGTAATAAAATAGCATCCCTATTATTATTACCTACATACACAACAGTATTAATTTAGAAATGGATAAGAGGCTCTCAAAACAAACTCAGAGTATTTCCGTGCCAGAAAAATATAATTCCGTCGGCTTTCTTTAAAAACGTACTCCACACGATACACCGTTGCCATAAAAACGCAAACACCGTGCACTTGGATGAACCATCCATGCTTGAACTTACTCGGATAAAAAATTAACCCCGCCTGTTTTACTTCACTCTCCACCGCTGTGGAGCGCTGATTCAAAAGCTCGTTCTCGGTCGTGGCCGATATTTTAGAAATTTTATCTCTCCATTCACACGAGCTCCATTGGGAACTTTAAAAAGCTTAACGTCAGAACTTTCAGACACAGAGGCTACGGCAAAAAATCTTACATTTTCGGTTAGGCAAAACAAAAATGTAAAGTGCTGCCTCTAGTGGCTTATCTGCGTACTTCAAATCGCTAGACTTCTCCCTTAAAGTATTAGCACAAGTAGAATAATATTACACCAAGTTCCTATGTAAGATTTTTTACATAGGAATAGCGTGAATGGAGAGATAAAATTTCTAAAATATCGGCCACGTCCGAGAACGAGCTTTTGAATCAGCGCACCACAGCGGTGGAGAGTGAAGTAAAACAGGCGGGGTTAATTTTTTTATCCGAGTAAGTTCAAGCATGGAGGGTTCATCCAAGTGCACGGTGTTTGCGTTTTTTATGGCAACGGTGTATCGTGTGGAGTGCAAACGTTTTTAAAGATAGCCGACGGAATTATATTTTTCTGGCACGGAAATACTCTGAGTTTGTTTTGAGAGCCTTTTATCCATTTCTAAATTAATACATTTACACCCGATTCGTTATTCGTAACTTGCTCCGCCATAACGTAAACTCCGATCGTCTTATAAGATATCCATCTCTCTCTATTGGCTGAGTAACTCACCACAAGCGGACCCAACCTCCAATCCAAAAATTGAAGTTTCGTTAATTTTTTAAGGGGGTGGAATTTTTTTAGTGAGACCCAGCTTTCCGCGGCTGATGTTAGTTGGCGCCGAAAAAAATGTTAGGAGAGAAAAACTTTGGGTGTTCAACTACCATTTACTCTACAGTAAATACATTCGGCCTAGCCTTGGGATATCAAGTTATAGGAACACTCGAGATGAGACGTTCGTTAGAGAGAACCTGACACACAATACCTTCATTCCTAGGCTGGAAAGCTATGTCCTTTTAGATCATCTCCTTTTGCTATTAGTGATGATCAATTGGCCAATATTGTAAATTAACAGATGTCAATAACAATTTATTTAAAACAATGAAACTAGAATATCAATATCAAACAATTATCTACTGGAAAAGATGTCAAGCTAGTCTTAATTTTAATATATCATGTTTAATTTAAAAGAAGATAAAATTTATTATTTTCTGACACAAACATTTCCAGCTTCTTTGCTTAATTCTTAATTTTCAACTCTAAAATAGAAGTTTAACGTTTTTTGATATTAAAGGAGAAATATATAATTTTCGTTTTATTTGAACTAGTTTTTAAATCAATTGCCCATTTGTATGAGTACACTTACCGACAATTGATTTTACTAATCGAGACAATTACTGCGTCTTTTAATTAATATTTCATAAATACTACCTGAATATTTTTTAAATATCAAAGATTATATTGTTATTTTAGATTCATTGAGTTAAAAACATTGGTTAAGCCTTGATATTGACATCGCTTAATTTACAATATCGGCTAATGATGCTAATCTGTTTATAAAATTATATCGGAACTTAAAGTGTGACAAGACAGTAAATAACTTCAAAATCGAGAGTTAGGAACTTCAAAACAATCTCAAAAGAGTATCCGAGTTAACATAACATGTGATATAGTAAGATAATGTGACGAAGCGGCTCCGTGGACGCTGGGCAATGGCCTCATACAGTTTTGCTTGACTATCGTCAATGGTCAAGCTAAAATTCCTCTTAAAGTAGTAAATAAAAACACCTTGACGCAATCTTCTAAGGAGCTATTAGTAAAACAATATATTACGAACAAAAATGGTTTCACTTAGCTCACAAAAATTATACTTATCTTGAAAAACTAATATTTAAATCAAAGTAGAAAATTCAGTTAAGCAAAGGCTTAGAGAAGCATTGCAGTCGTCAGTCGGCAATGAAAATATTAGCTTCCCGCGTACATTAATATAAGACTCCCGTCTCCCGGTAAAGCTCTGGCGCCCCTAATAGCGCCTTGGTCAACCACAAAAAAATGGCGGCTCTCAATCGATCTCGCGTGTGCGTGCGCTCTTGAAATTTATGACGTTGTCAGTGGGATAATTTCATTGGCTGAGACACCGGCGTAACGCCGAACACGACCGAAAAAATAGAACACAACTTACGCCCGACCGAACGGAAATTCCGTCGGGCTCAGCGTAAAGATTTTTCAGTCGAACCCCTTTCTGCCGGGTTTCCGTCGTGTTTTCCGTCGAGTGGGAATCTAGCTTAAGCTTAAAATACGATATTACCGACGTACATAATATCGAATCGCCGTGATAGCGAGGCGCCTAGGCGAAGGGCGAACATCGCGAGCCCCTAACATCGATCGAGGGATCTGGCAACTAGCGTAATACGCTTCCCATCGTACATCCTCAGAAAGACTTTATTACGGAGTGGCTTTCCTCTCGTCAACGAGAAGCGAACAACGTCGTCCGAGGGATCAGCCACTGGCGTTATTCTCCCGGTATTACATCTTTGGAGGTTTTAATGCCGTAAATTCGGGCGATATGCATACAATCCGTTCTAATATTGAAATAAAAACTGTGAAAAGTAATCCCGAGTGTATTTCCGCGTTATACCGCGTAATACGCTTCCCAGCGTACACCCGCAGAAAGACTTTATTGCCGAGTGTCTTTCCCCTCGTCAATTGTCTCGTATAGAGACTAAAATTTTTGCTACGCCATCTGGCGTGTGCAAAAATAAAAAGAGGCAAACTAGATAGAGACTGCGGCAGTTATAATAAACGTCCTCGCATGGTTCGTGTGCTGAAATTACCAAGATCTACTTAACATACTTTATAAATTTTTAATTCCAATAGCTCAACAAGGTTCGCATTTTGGCTTGATAAAAACACTGAAACTAATGATTATTTTTCGAAATTTTTAAAAATTAGGACTACGTTGCATATAATATAGGAAGCAATGATAACATTTTAATCAAAATCTTCCAAGATCCACAACGGAGGCGTTTAAATATGAACTATGAATTCATTTTATGAGACATTGTTTAATACGGACTAAGGAAGAATTAGCATTAAACACTAAGTTTAGTTATCCAGAATATTATTTATTATCAATTTTGTTGCAAAAATAATTTAGTAATCGAGCATATACGCCCGTGCAGACTCAAACATTTTATTAGCCGTTAGCGAAACGATGACTAAGACGAGTGGCCGCATAGCGAAACCCTATACCTGTCGTTTCGCAAACGGCTAATAAAATGTTCGAGTGTGCACGGGCGTATGATCTATTACAAAATTATTTTTGAAACAAAATTGATAATAAATATTATTCTGGATAACTAAACTTGGTGTTTAATGCTAATTCTTCCTTAGTCCGTATAAACAATGTCTCATAAAATGATTTGATAGTTCATATCTAAACGCCTCCGTTGCACCATGGGATTTTGCCTAGATAATGGGGGGGGGGGGTTACTTTCTTCTAGGATGGATGAAAATGACCAGGGGATTTTAACTTGAGAATGGGGGGGGGGCAAACGGACCAGGGGATTTTGCCTTGAGAATGGGGGGGGGGGGTACATTCTTCCAGGATGAGGGAAAATGACCGGGGGATTTTACCTAGAGAATGGGGGGGGTTTACTTTCTTCTAGGATGAGGGAAAATGACCAGGGGATTTTGCCTTGAGAATGGGGGGTTACTTTCGTCTAGGATGAGGGAAAATGACAGGGGATTTTAACTTGAGAATAGGGCAAATTGACCGGGGGATTTTCCCTAGAGAATGGGGGGTATACTTTCATCTAGGATGAGGGAAAATGACCAGGGGTTTTGCTTAGAGAATGAGGGGGGGGTTACTTTCTTCTAGGATGAGGGAAATTGACTGGGGATTTTAACTTGCGAATGGGGCAAAATGACCGGGAGATTTTTGCCTAGAGAATGGGGGGGTTCTCTCTGGTATGCCTCCAAGTGATCGTCCACGGTAGTAATTAAATCGTCAACGTACAAGTCGCTATTAAGTAGTTGACATGTTTCTGGGTATTTGTTTACGTAATGGTTTACGTGGAACTTGATTGTGGCCGCTAGGTGGTAAGGACTTGATGTTACCCCGAACTCTCGGCATTGATTGGTTTAGCCTCAGCTTCATCGTCGGGAACTCTCTCTATGATATTCTTCTCTTCATATTCGTCTATGACCTTCTTATAGCTATCGAATTGGTTAACGTCTCTGCGGAATCTTCACGATAGAGTTTCAAATCGTTTCTGAGCCATGCGATAATTATTTGCTAAACTTGGTTTGTCTTCTGCCCACGGGAGTCGTACTTGGTACCGTCCTTCTTGCATCTTGATCGTTCGCTCAAAAGTTTGTATAGCTTCCTGGTGTCTCTCGTTTAATTCCTCTTTACTGGGTTCTATTATTCCTAACGACTCTAAGTCCCAGAATGCCTTTAAACTTTCTCCAATATTATTTTCTTCTCTTGACTCCAAGATTAAATTAGCACCACCCTGCCAAATAACGTCTCCATAACGACTAATGAGTCGCTTAACCTTTCTACCTTACAATAGTAATCAGATCCAATTAGCAGTCCAATTTCTTTTTGAAGTGGATAAATATCCGATACATCTTCCGCTAACTTAAGATGTCTCTCTTCTAGATATAATTTAATGTCTCTACTTGTAATTTGTATCTTCGCTGCGCTGATTTCCGGTGTCTCAGTAGTTTCAATAATGAAGGACTGATTATCATGTATGCTTTTTACTTCTAATTGTACTCTCTTTGTTAGAATGGAAGTAGGCTTGTTTGCGCCAAAAGGAAAATAATTAAGCTTTATTTCCCCTACTGTGGGTAACTTCAATTTCTCAGAAAGGTCTCTTCTCACAAATGTACGCTGGCTCCCTCCGTCTATTAAGCATCTTGCGACCTCTTGTTTTTCTCTTCCCATCAGTACGACCGTGGCCGTTTGTAGCAAAATGCTACCGCTAGGGGGTTCGCTCATTCCTCCCTGTACTATACTATGGTTTCCCGTTAAGGTATTTTGCCCCCTCTCTCCCCTTTTGGCGCTCTCGTCTTTCTCTCTTGCCTCGCAAATCGCCGTGTGATGTCGCCTTTGGCAATGATCACATTTTATTTTCGATTTGCAATATTTCGACGTGTAATCCGCTCTTAGGCATCGGAAACACTTTCTTTTTCTCTTTAAAAATTCTATTTTTTCGGCTAGTGTTTTTCCGTTGCACTCAGTGGCGCTATGAGCTTCGTCGCAAAACGGGCAAATTACTTCTACGCTATTTGACAGAGCCAAGGACGTTGTTTTCTTGGGTCTCTGCTGAAACGAATATTTTTCGTATCCCTTGCTTCTATACTCCTTGGAGGCATTTCTATAATTGTTTTGTTCGCTACTCTCTAAAACTCTTCCGTTCGACCTTGTAAATGCCTGGGCCCTTTCTCTGCTCTCTAACTCTTTCCTGATGAATTCTAATAGATTAGCTACTGCTAATTGGTTTGAACCGTCAAGCTTTCTGCTGTACTCTAACGCTAGGTCGTATGGAATCATCTTTGTGATTGTGTGGTGCAAAAATCCTCCATCTGTCGCTAACCCTAAAGATTCCAAACTCCTTACTTCAACGATACATTTACTTTAAATACGTAAATTTATCTACCTTTGAAAGCGATCCATTATCATCAGAAGTTTATGACTTCTTATCCTGGGAAGTATTGGACTCTAACCATATCCGGAACCATCTCTGTTAGCCAACTTCTTATTAGGTCCGATCACCGCGCCACCTACGGCATTTCCCTCATTTTGAATTGGCAGGGTGATTTAAGCGCCAGCAGCGGGCAAGAAACGAAACATTAAGGTGCGTCCTGTGGTTTGAGGTAACGAATCAGAAACGGTGACATGAACAGCTGTTTTAATAGACTGCTAGAAATTCCGGTCAAACTAGTGTGGGGTCCTAGGCCCACGGATTGTAATGGATTTTCATAAGTGTTCTCTGTTTCGAAGATGGGCTAAGTCTTTTTGTAAACTTCTTACATCTGGTGTGCTCTTTGCTAGTTCATTGTTAATCTTGGTTATGTATTTGGTCACTGACGATCGCTTTGACGCACGAACCTTCTTTAATCGCTACAAACTTATTTACCCAGATATGGAAATGTTTCTTTTTTTATGAACAAATACTGAAGTTAATTTTATAAAATATTAAAGAGGTATACAAAGCATAGCGAATATACTGTAAATCAGACGACATTTTACATTCAATAAGGATATACTTGTACACATTAAAATCATCCGATGGGGGAAAAACGGGAAATGAAGAGATAAAACTTTGGAGGGATATAACCTTTACGTGTTTGTAAAGGCCCAGTTTTCTACTCCTCAACCGTATACCCTCTATGTTCAAAGCCAGATTCACAACAGGGTTGCCGTGTAAACACTATCCTCTCGTTTCACCTCAACGATTTTCTTAGTTTGTCAACATGACTGTTAACGTTACATAACACCAAAGCTTATTTGTGGCTACACGCACTGAAAGTAAATGCGCACCATATAACGCATGAAAACACGAAGCTATAATACGATTACGATCAGACCTTTCACTGCTCTGGGCTGCCTTCAGCAGAGCTCACCAAAAAGACAGCGGATTTTGGAAAACGTTAACCGGTGAGCTCTGTCGTCATAGCTTTGCTGAACGCTTTTCTCCGGTCATCGGTGTTTTAAAAATGACGCTAGCGCAATAAAGCGTGCAAGGTACCAAGGCTTAACAAAAATTGTATGATAACATATTTATAGAGATAGAAAAGAACAACTTTTATGATTAAAATTAGAAAGACTAACATGTGTCTCAAAATTCTCGCGTGATCAACTGGTTTCACGCCAATTAAATAGGTATAGTCCCATCAGAATCAGCAAGAGCTATTTGTAATAATACCTCCATGTTTTTACCGCCAAGCTGAGAACTACGCGTTTTACGTCACGTTATCCAAAACCCGACTGTTTTCTTTGGTGACCGCGCTGGCTCAGCGCTGAGCACCGTGACGTCAAAATTCAAAAACAAAATCCCCTTCTGTACGACACTGCTAACAGCGCTGAGCTCTGCTGAACGCGGCCTAGATTTTCACCATGATGCTTTATTCAATTATAAAATGTAAGCCTGATTATTTAAAAGTGTATATTCTGAACCGTTAACGTCTCTGCATTACAGCAAAGAGGGTAGAAAGAGGGGGAGTTGAAGCTAGCGGCTTTGGCAAGGCATTTTGGGTGTTCTCGGTTTTCTTTTTTATTCATTTGTTATATTTACCTCCTAATATCCGGTTCACCGTATTTCGACCAATAAGAGGGCAGAGAAAGTTGCGCGCGCACACACCGGAAGCTTAGAAGTAAACTTTCAAAGCGAGAACACTCCAGCCAAGCCTTCTACTCCCCCTCTTTCTACCCTCTTTGATTACAGAAACGAAAACCAAACCCAAGCATTTACTTTTGGGTTCACTAGGCCTATTGACAAATTAAAGTTCATTTGACCGACATAGTAGCGTTCTTCTTGTTATCAATAACGAAAGGATTAAGCTATAAACAGATGTAGTATAGCTTAAGTAATATATAAACATCCATTTCAAATAATAATAATAAAAAATATTATTGGGATATCAAAATGAAACAGAGCCCTATAGCTACAAAACTACTAAAGGCATCGAAATTACGAAAAATATTTCCATATATTAATTTTACATTATGAGAAAACCAAATATTAAGGTTTTGTAGGATTTCTTTCCACAAAACACAAGGCTAACTGCTAACGCGGTGCACTTGTGTAACAACGGACGGACACACACATACTAAAACATAAGACTGCTTTTTAACTCTTTCCGTTTTAATTTTGAGTTGAGAAAAGAGATTATCTTAAATATTAAAATAAATATAATTAATATTAAATATTTTCTTCGTTAGTTGTTCGCCTTATTGAGCGTTACATCGTAGTGATAAAGAACAATTAAACATTCTTGAGAGACTTGATTAATATTGGCGTTTGAAATGAAGCATACGCCGGTTGCTTCGCCTTACTCAAATAGGTAGTATATAAGGATTTCAAATCGCAGCTATGGATAAGAACAGCGCAATTGCGTGAACCTTTGGTGGAAGCCCCGCCATTGGGAGGCCAGACGTTTCTCGTAACCCTGGCCGATCGCCGCGTATGTCTTAACCTTAAGGATGATGATGGAGTAGAAGCCAGGTGTACAGACTGGTGTCCATGTGGGATGGACAAAAACAAAGACCAGAAGATGGTGGTGTTAGAAGCCAGGTGTACAGACTGGTGTCCATGTGGGATGGGCAATGATCAGAAGATGGTGGTGATTAGAAGCCAGTGTGTACAGACTGGTGTCCATGTGGGATGGACAAAGACCAGAGGCTGGTGGTGTTAGACAGGCAATGGAGTGGAATACAATTTTCGAAATTTCCCGTAAATGCGGTCCGGAAATTGAGAACAAGTTTGCTCCGATTTGCAAACTGCGAACGCGGTCACGTGGGTGTAACAACAGACAGACAGACACACAGACACACACGTTGAAATTAGAACCTCTCCGTGACATACGTCACTCGGAGAGGTAATAAATTTCTCAATGCAACAAAGTCCGTGCGTTTCAACCTATTTCACAAATATTTAGTACACTGCTTTCTTTTAACCTATAGATGGGCTGAATGGTCTTTTGGGTTCGATTTGTTGCCATATTTTTAAATGGCGGCCAAAAACTTAAAAACCCTTCTTTATAGAATAATGTCTGCGTGAAAAGTAATAAAAAATGTTCCCACGGGCTGACGGGCAACGCCGAGTGCCTTCGCTAATAGGGTGATACAAAAATATTAGTCATCAGTAAAATCTACCCATTTTTTATATCATTTTGATGGAAGTTCTTATTACACGCGAGCGACGCCGCGGGTAACAGTTAGTTATTTATATAAGATTGATCTAATTTCAACTACAAAACACTTAAAACTGACAATATCCAACCCCTCGTTTCTCACGTCTACAATTAAAAAGAAAAAGGCGGGAAAGGGAAGGCAGAATTGAAGTTAACCCATTACGGGATAATGAGGCAAAACCTCTTTTTTTCCTTCTTCTCCTTCTTTGCAGTCAACCTCTTACAATCCCATCCCATTCCACGAACTCATCCATCGTTTTTAAAAAGAAACATCAATGTTACAGAGACAAGAACGAACTATACCAAAGAAGAGTTAGGGCCGGGGAAGTTTTAGGGAGGTTTCGCTGCTGGGAAGGACCGCTTATTAAGAAGTCCAAGTTGGTGGGTGCATAGGCTGGCGTAAAGGAGGCCCCAAATTAGCCGCTTGATGACTTTTAATCTGACAGAGAAAGAAGGCAACCAACTTCGGGGAAAGGAATGAAAAAATTGAGAGCAGAGTACACGAACGAACGGCATACGAAGGAAGACACTCTGAAAACCATTTATTCCCCCACTTTCCCTAATTAAGAGGGAAAATGTTTTGTGACGATGGTAAAATGTTTGCGTTCAATCTCGTTCAGGAACGAATCATGGGAAAGAAAATGTTTGACAACTTCTTCCTTGACCTAGAGTTTATTGAAATTTCCGTCCAGCTGACAGACATCAATAAAACTTGTTTAAATTGTTCATTTGAGTTCGAGTGATTATAGCAACCATTATACAGGGTTTTCCTCATAAGTCTGCCATAAATTAAGCGGATGTTCTTTGGGAAATTGATTTTGAGTCGAAAATGTAACTTCTATCTCCATTTTGTCGCACGGACCACTGTTTATGAGTGATAATTGAAGTATTTTAGGAATGACCCCTTAATTAATAATAATAATCTAGGCTTTGTCTATGAAGGGATTTCCACACTAAGCCTGTGGCTTATTTACAGGTGGGTCCCTTTACATTGCATAGAAGGGTGGTGGCTAGCCCCTATGTCACAGCTAACCTACAGTGCCCTATACTAACTATTACCGTTAACCTCTGCAAGTTTTGATGGAAATCATAGTCTTTCAGCTTCTTAATGATATTTAAGGGGCCTTGAGTAAAATACTGCAATCATAACTCGAGAACGGTGGCCCGAATGGCAAAATGGAGATAAAAGTTACATTTTTGACTCGAAATGGTCCAAAGAACATCCCTCTTAATTTATGGCAGACTTATCAGAAACACCCTGTCCTGTATAAGTGAATCATTGATGAAAGTCATTTTGATAAAATACGCAATATGGACTGCATAGTGCATTAGCACGCGTTAAACCATTTATGCGCGCGATAAAACGTACCTTGGGTTAAAAATAGTGCATCGGCAACATTTCAAAGTGCAATCGAGATAGGGGGAGAGTAGGATATCGAATTGAAAAGCCTAAAATATATTTATCGACCTGCAGAAGTCGAAGCTATAAAGTCTGGAAGGGGGGGGGAGGCGGTTACAACCGCGTATCATCGAATCATTCAATGAAGTCCGGCTCTATACAAATTGAATGTGACATTTTAATAGAGCTGTTAAATAGCTAAACCCGAATACGGACTCACGAGGAGGAATTCTAGGAAAGAGCCAGGTCCTCGATAACCAACCGAAGAGCGGATGAAATACATATTCATAAGTAAAATAATAAGTTACCTAAGTTTCTGCTCTTTCGGTATGCCTTTCAGGCAAGCTCAAAATTTCCAAAACCAAACTCAAACTTGGTATTTTTCGGTCTCACAAATTCATAAAATTATTTGAACTTTTCAGTAGATCACTTCTTAGCAAGTATGTAGCCCAAAAAATAAACTATCTATACCTCCATAAGTTCATAAGATATGTTCAATAAGTATGACACTTCCTATACTTCGTAATGCTAGAGACTCACAGCTCGAGCTAGTTCGAGAACGACAAGCGAAAATTTACTACACTCGGTGGTTTTGCAGTCCATCTTCTTATTTAGTCTGTAATAAGCCTTTGACAGAGCCTCACTAGGCGTCGCTTTAAAAGAATCTATAACGTTTCATCTACGTCACTTCATGACAATCTCTCAGAAACCAGTAATAAACTTATGGAACAAATGAATTTATGTTCAAGTTTCGGAGCATTTGTTACAAACTTGGAATGGAATTATATTTACATATGGTATATATATATATATATATGGGACATTTGATGGGATGGAGACGTACCCTCTCTTTCTGTTTCTGGATGTTACAAGGACTCGCAGTTTTAGTTTAATTAAAGCTCAGTATAGATAAGTTAGAGAACTCGAAAAGTCAGTCAAGTGGAGTCTGTAGATGCGGGTGATGCCGGCTTGGGGCTCTGGATTATAAGCCTTTTTATCGAATAAGTGTAACACCCATTTCACCCCCTTGCCCCCCCGGTGTTACTACCCTCCTGACCTTCGTCGCTCCGTCTTATGCAAATAGACGGGATTAAACATATTTTAAAGAGTCAAATTTGATGTCGAGAACGTCGTATCTTCGCGAGTATGAAGAATAAATTTCCTTCCCATATATGGTAACGTCATATATCTCAACTTAGTGATATCCCCCTCCCCGGAGGGAAAAAGTATTCTCTCTTACAAAGTTGCTCCCAACGTTGGGAATACACAGTTCACTCCCCCTCTCTACCGAAACTACTCTACATTTCATCGATGTTAAAATATAATGAAAAGTTCTGAATGTCTGACCAAGAGGTCTGACTGATAATCAACTTCGTACAGCCCAAACCGCTACACCAATTAGTATACCGGGTACTCATTTTTACAATCCACGGCCATCTTAAAAATGGCAAACAGAAAATAATAAAGCTTTCTTTATGGAATCACGTCCACGCGTTTAAACCCATTTACAACACTGGTTCCCTGTATCCTTCAATGTGGTTTTTGGAGTTTGATTTGCCGCCATCTTTTAAAATGGCAGACGGAAGAGTATAATATGTAAAAATGCCCCTACGGGCTGACGTGCAAGTGGTGCAACGAAGGCCTGTGCCTTCGCTGGTAGTTGTTTTATAGTTTATTTAAAGTTGTTAACGGTTTAACTTTTAAAGTGATTTATTATTACTTAAATAATACGATTAAAATTAATTAAAATCAAAATGTGTACGATACCCATAAAATGTTTCGAAATGGATTGAACGAAATTGACACACTCACCTATAAAGAGAAAAAGGAAAAAAATGTGATTAGTAATTTATTAACACAATTTAATTAAAATTAATTAAATAAATCTAATCAAGAAACAGAATTTGCCAGTATGGCAACGTTATAAAAGATTTTTACAATCCATGGCCATCTTGAAAAATGGCGATCATAAATTAAAAAAATATTCTTTATGTAATAACATCCGTACATTTCAACCGATTTCATTAATATTAAATAATCCTAGATGGCGTTTACGGCTTTTATAATTAAACATGCCACCATCTTTTAAAATGGCTCTTTGCTTGTCGTAAATCAAAACATCCCACATTTTAATGGCGATTACTTTATTCAGTATTTAATTTTCCATTCATTATTGACTAATTATTAGTGATTTAATTATATGACGTATTTATGACATGTTAATATAATAACCGTTTAAAATTAGACTTAAGACAGTGTGGCTCTAAAATAGAGGAGTTCATATAATCCTTTTGATATAGCTATTTAACCGCGACATGGCGGCGTATCTTCGCAGTCTAGTTGCTCAAAGCAGCGAGGATACACGTACAGGTAGGTGCAGATTGGATTGGTGAAGGAAGACACGAGGACACGGGGGACTAGGTTGTTCTAAGTGGGTGGTGGGATAGTGGACTATACCTTGCGTAGACCATCGCCTTAGGTATCCCGGGGAGGCCCTATTTACAGATAGGCCAGTGTTGACTCTTCGGGAAGTTAATATCACCAAGGTTTCAACTCAATCATAAGTCTATTACGTACGCTCTCTATAAGTCAGAAACGATAAATTAAAGGGACTTTAGTTTGATGGTGCGATTTCATAAAATAAAAAGACTAAACTTAACTAAACGTAACTCAGTGGATCAGAATCAACTGAAATTGCCTAAACCTTTATCGTTTAAGTGTTTTGAGTAGAATGTGCCACTCGTGAAATCAGATCCGTAATTCTTACTCCTAGGCTCACACAGTTGTCATGTGTCTGACATTTACCGATTATTTTTGATTGGCAATTGCAACATAATTTACTCATAACAGGGATAGATTTAATTTTAGAAGTAGGAATGGAGAACAGGGTAATCTGGCGCGCGTCCCGGCCCCCCTTCCCCGGGAAGGGGGGATATGAAAGAAGAGGCAGGTCATAGCGACAGAGGTAATAAAGAATTCGGTATTTTTCGCCGTCCCCGTCAGCAACGTCATCAAAACGTAGTTTAAGTGAGCCAATATGATAATTTAAACTTTTCGTTACGTGCTGGAGGGAGGGGCTCTATACTGGGCTATGAGTCGGACTGAAATAAATACTAACCGTTCTCCATTTTTACTTCTAAAATTAAATCTATCCCTGCTCAAAATAAGTGTTTGTTTGTTCGATTCTTCTTCCACACTGTTTATAAAACCTGGTGTGTGAACGGCTGAACGCGCAAAATGGGCGAAATACAAGACAATATGGGAAGGCATATAGGATAGGTAATATTATAAAATATAGGATATATATGCTCAACATGAAACAGATAGGTTTGTGCAGCATTTTAGTTTCAATGGGCCAATCTGACTTATCTTTCGATAATATACTTATGAGTGAAGCAAATGCGTCGTCGGACTGCGACATGGACTTAAATTGAAGCACGCGTTTACAAAAGCCGACGTACCATACGAGTGAAACCATTATCCGAGGGGGACTCTGTTAACATGGACTCGAGGGGGTAGACGCTCTAGATCTCTGTGTACACCTGAGTTCGAAAGAGTTCAGCTTTGACAGTGCATAGAGTTCAAATCCTTCGGAACTCAGAGTTCAGCTTTGACAGTGCATAGAGTTCAAATCCTTCGGAACTCAGAGTTCAGCTTTGACAGTACGTTGAGTTCAAGTCATATTGTACACCTGAGTTCTCAAGTGTCTTCCCCCTCGCATGGACTGCATCTAGGGAAGGAGGTTAAGTAAGGGACCTGTCATGATTAAGCAAGGCGACCAGCCGTGAACTTGATGACTATCCTATGTAAGTTTAACCAACGTAAACCTGCAATGGCCAGCTTTCGAGAGGAGTTTCTATAGAGGTTAGAGTTCAAAGAACTTTCATCCCTGACCATTCCCAAATGACCTTCATGAGCACTTGGTGAAATCCAATTACTTTTCCTGAACATTTTTAAGCCCATTTATAAATTCCTATTATCCAGACAAATTCAATTCAAAATTCCTATTATCCAGACAAATTCAATTCAAAATTCCTATTATCCAGACAAATTCAATTCAAAATTCCTATTATCCAGACAAATTCAATTCAAAATTCCTATTATTCAGACAAATTCAATTCAAAATTCCTATTATCCAGACAAATTCAATTCAAAATTCCTATTATCCAGACAAATTCAATTCAAAATTCCTATTATCCAGACAAATTCAATTCAAAATTCCTATTATCCAGACAAATTCAATTCAAAATTCCTATTATCCAGACAAATTCAATTCAAAATTCCTATTATCCAGACCAATTTAATTCAAAATTCCTTTTATCCAGACCAATTTAATTCAAAATTCCTTTATCCTGACCAATTTAATTCAAAATTCCTTTTATGCAGACCAATTTAATTCAAAATTCCTTTTATACAGACCAATTTAATTCAAAATCTCAATTATCCAGACCAATTTAATTCAAAATCTCTATTATCCAGACCAATTTAATTCAAAATTCCTATTATCCAGACCAATTCAATTCAAAATTCCTATTATCCAGACCAATTCAATTCAAAATTCCTTTTATCCAGACCAATTTAATTCAAAATCTCTATTATCCAGACTATTTTATTTCAAATTTCTCGAAGAAGATCTATGCATGTTCACATTGTAAGTACGAATTCTTATCTAACCAAGAAACTGACTCAGAGTCATTATACCATATCCAGCAGAACAAAATGCGAAACAAAACGATAGAAAACCCCCAATATATCTTCCCGTACAAAAATTTACGGCTGCATTTTGCTGTTAAGTAGATTTTTTCGAATCTACAATATATTGCAATTAAACTGGAATATTCTGGAATAATACTGGAATAAACCTGAAAAAGGTTCAACTTCAGACAAAATTAAGATGCATTCCAGAGAGCAATGCAGAACATTTTAGACGTTTTGCAGAAAAAATATCTTCCGTTGGAAAACTCAGTACAGCAGTATACAAAATTTAGCTACTCTAGAGTCATAAAAGAGCTACCTTACAGCTAGAAAACAGAGGGGAAATAGTAACTCCCGTAAGAAATCAGGATGTTTGTAGGCTCATTACAGGTACCTTCCAGATATTTTGTATGCATGTTACAGTCGGAAATTGCTAAGTTTGTAGGATAATTGCAGGCGCGTTTCATATACTTTTCAGGACCATCACAGGCGCGTTTCAGATAATTTGTTGGATAATTGCAGGAGCGTTTCATATAATTTTCAGGACCATTACAGGCGCGTTTCATATACTTTTCGGGATCATTGCAGGCGCGTTTCAGATACTTTGTAGGATCATTGCAGGCGCGTTTCAGATACTTTGTAGGATCATTGCAGGCGCGTTTCAGATACTTTGTAGGATCATTGCAGGCGCGTTTCAGATACTTTGTAGGATCATTGCAGGCGCGTTTCAGATACTTTGTACAATAATTAGAGGCGCGTTTCAGATACATCGTAGGATAATTGCAGGTGCTTTTCAGATAATTTTTAGGATAGTTGCAGGCGCATGTCAGATAATTTTTAGGATAGTTCCAGGCGCATGTCAGATACTTTGCAGGATAAATGCAGGCGCTTTTCATATACTTTCTAGGAAAATTGCAGGCGCGTTTCAGATACTTTTCAGGATCATTACTGGCGCGTTTCTAATACTTTTAAGAACCATTACAGGCGCGTTTCAGATACTTTTAAGGACCATTACAGGCGCGTTTCAGATACTTTAATTTGTACAATAATTGCAGGTGCTTTTCAGATACTTTTTAGGATCATTGCAGGCGCGTTTCAGATACTTTTTAGGATCATTGCAGGCGCGTTTCAGATACTTTTCAGGATCATTGCAGGCGCGTTTCAGATACTTTTTAGGATAAGGGCAGGTGCTTTTCAGATAATTTTTAGGATCATTGCAGGCGCGTTTCAGATACTTTTCAGGATCATTGCAGGCGCGTTTCAGATACTTTTCAGGATCATTGCAGGCGCGTTTCAGATACTTTGTAGGATAATTGCAGGCGCTTTTCATATACTTTGTAGGATAATTGTAATTGCAGGCGCGTTTCAGATACACTTTAAGATCATTACTGGCGCGTTTCAGATAATTTTTTAGGATTATTGCAGTCGCATTTCAGATAATTTTCAGGATAATTGCAGGCGCTTTTCATATACTTTGTAGGAAAATTGCAGGTGCTTTTCAGTTACTTTTTAGGATCATTGCAGGCGCGTTTCAGATACTTTTCAGGATCATTGCAGGCGCGTTTCAGATACTTTTTAGGATCATTGCAGGCGCGTTTCAGATTCTTTTAGGATAATTGCAGGTGCTTTTCAGATATTTTGTAGGATAATTGCAGGTGCTTTTCAGATATTTTTAGGATAATTGCAGGTGCTTTTCATTGCAGGCGCGTTTCAGATATTTTTAGGATAATTGCAGGTGCTTTTCATTGCAGGCGCGTTTCAGATACTTTGTAGGGTCATTGCAGGCGCGTTTCAGCAAAGAGGGTAGAAAGAGGGGGAGTAGAAGGCTTGGCTGGAGTGTTCTCGCTTTGAAAGTTTACTTCTAAGCTTCCGGTGTGCGCGCGCATCTTTCTCTGCCCTCTTATTGGTCGAAATACGGTGAACCGGATATTAGGAGGTAAATATAACAAATGAATAAAAAAGAAAAGAGAGAACACCCAAAATGCCTTGCCAAAGCCGCTAGCTTCAACTCCCCCTCTTTCTACCCTCTTTGGTTTCAGATACTTTGTAGTGCTGAACTATTGGATTTTCAATTTGTAAAATTAATAAATTTTTACCTCTCCGAGTGACCATGTTGTCACGGAGAGGTATAACACTGTACGTGCCTTATTGTGTTCGCAGTTGACAAATCGGAGCAAGCATGTTCGTAGAGAGATACATTGGTTTCTACTCCACTATCGTCGTTAGGGTTGAGGTGTATGCGACGATCGCCGAAGGCTACGAGAAACGATAGCTTCCAAATGGCAAGGCTTCCACCAAAGATTCACGCAATTGCATGTTTTCTAATTATTAATGTTAATCAGTCGCCTTATATACCAAAGAAGACCGGCAACAACCGGTAGACACTTGGGGCCTGTAATGTTAAAAATTATTGTCTCCGTTTTGACCATTTCTTGCTATGATATGAAAATTGGATGGTAAAGGGATGTGTTTCACAAAAAAGTAACACTAAATAGTCAGTATTCTGGGAATGGAGGGGCGACAAAAATTTCCTCCGTAATGTTAAGTATAGGCGGAATTATCGACTTTAGCCACGGATACGACAGCCTTCCCCCACACCGAAACACTAGGAGTTTCGAATTTCTTATACAGAATAGATGTAAGAAAATTGTGGGAAAGGTATATCTTGTAACTGCAAAGGGTACAGCGTCCACGACGAAATAAAATGACTGGAATTTTGGTCTAAAACACTCGGAAAAAAGTCCAATCGCCTGTAGAAGTGTTCGACTTCTCGTACACTGCTGCATTGCGGTTGAAGTGACATTCAGGGGCTTTGCACAGACTATTTAGTTGACTCATATAGTCTTTGGTTTTGTAAAACGTAACCTTAAACATAGAGAAATAATACCAAAAACGGATACTGGAGTAGAATGTTTTATTTCAAATCAAATAGTTTACGTTTCTACGTTGTTCAACAGTTTAGCATTTGTCGGGAAGCCCTTCCAGCTCAGGGGCATCTACACAAACGACACGCAATTTTGACTGGTACCAACTGCCTCGATCGACATGGCGGCGATAACCGAGATACCAGATTACGCTACTAACATGAGCACAAGCGCCTATCGTCAAACATCCACCTTTGCACGTACAGTACCAACCTAGAATGGCATGAATACCATTACCGTTGGGTACATATCGAATGAGGGCTTGATGAACAACTGAGCTGGAAAACTGACTAGGCAAACTTTATTGGAGACGCCCATTCGTAGTTTCATCAAGAATACTGCTAGAGCTGTCTTTGAAGAACAGCATCTGATTGTACCAATAAGTTCCTCAATAGTAGAATGAACCTCTAGGAAGTCTGTCATGGATAATGAAGTTAACACTTTACAGTCTTCATCACTTCGTATGACGTTGTCAAAGCTTCTCGTCTTTAAGTCCTTAACACACTGTCTAAGGCCCGTAAACAGGTGGTTGATGTCCCTGGATGTCATGAGACTTGATCTACTGGCGCAGTGAATACTATTAATTATTTCAATGGGCAACTCCCCGTCAACAAGATGCGTGGAGCACATGCGGTTGTCCTGGTGAATAAAGATTGCCCTTTCCACAAATATCTTTAACCGATCTCCGGCTTTTATACTGGTGCGTGTACTGGCGCCGCAAATGAAGCAAGTCTTTGAATGTGGCCTGGTAAAACTTTGGTTTATGGTAATGGTGTATGACTACGTGTTACTTGCGAAACCGGCTGTTCTTGTGACATCGTTGGTACTGCTTCTTCAAAACCCGCCTGCCTTCGTACTTGTGATGTTGGTTGGATTGGTACTAGTAAAGGTGATACGTCTGGTACTTGCGACGTGAATGGTTCTGGTACTTGTGAAGCGAATGGTTCTGGTACTTGTGAAGCGGATGGTTCTGGTACTTGTGAAGCGGATGGTTCTGGTACTTGTGAAGCGGATGGTTCTGGTACTTGTGAAGCGGATGGTTCTGGTACTTGTGAAGCGGATGGTTCTGGTACTTGTGACGCGGATGGTGCTGGTACTCGTGACGTGGATGGTTCTGGTACCTGGTTTACGGGTTTTGTTGGTGTAGGCGAGGGCGATGATGTCCAAGAGACTTGACCGCTACTGAAGGACGATTTGGAAGCATTTAAGAACGTTTGAAACTATCGCGATAATCCGGCGCATTTGAAACAAATCTTTGTCGTTGTGCCGTTAATTGCAAATGGTAATAAGTCCTTAGTGAAACGGAGAAAACGCGCGAAACTAGCTACAGCGCGAGTAGCTATTATCTACGTCTACTTATAGTATTGTTAACCTTCCGGTAACACGCGTAGCATTTGTTCTGAGCATAGACATACGTTTTGTGATGAAGGAAGCTCGTAAGATCATTCGTACAAGCTAAAATCTAAATACTTAGCCATGTATATAAATCTATCAAGGGGAATGTGATTGGGTGGGGTTTATTGGTTAGATTGGTGAGCACTAACAAAGTAGACTTTACATTTGTTCAACAAGAATAAAAAACATGCTTTATTCCCTGTTTTATCAATGACCTTACGATTTATTGTCGAAAACATAAACATCGCTTTTAGATTAAATCTAAAAGCGATGTATAAAAAGTGCAGTCGTTTACGTTTCTAGATGACCTTTATGTTTTTTAGATTATAGCTTGTACGAATGGTATTACGAGCTTCCTTTATCACAAAACGTATGTCTATTCGAATGTGGAGATGGTCCAAACAAATGCTACGCGTGTAATCGGAAGGTTAACAATACTACAAGTAGACGTATAGGTACTCGCGCTGTAGCTAGTTTCGCGCGTTTTCTCCGTTTCACTTAGGACTAATTACCATTTGCAATTAACGGCACAACGACAAAGATTTGTTTCAAATGCGCCGGATTATCGGGAAAGTTTCAAACGTTCATAAATGCTTCCAAATCGTCCTTCAGTAGCGGTCATGGCTCTTGGACATCATCGCCCTCGCCTACACCAACAAAACCCGTAAACCAGGTACCAGAACCATCCACGTCCCGAGTACCAGCACCATCCGCGTCACGAGTACCAAAACCATCCGCGTCACGAGTACCAAAACCATCCGCGTCACGAGTACCAAAACCATCCGCGTCACGAGTACCAGAACCATCCGCTTTACAAGTACCAGAACCATTCGCTTCACAAGTACCAGAACCATTCGCTTCACAAGTACCAGAACCATTCGCTTCACAAGTACCAGAACCATTCGCTTCACAAGTACCAGAACCATCCGCTTCACAAGTACCAGAACCATCCGCTTCACAAGTACCAGAACCATCCGCTTCACAAGTACCAGAACCATCCGCTTCACAAGTACCAGAACCATTCGCTTCACAAGTACCAGAACCATTCACGTCGCAAGTACCAGACGTACCACCTTTGCTAGTACCAATCCAACCAACATCACAAGTGCAAAGGCAGGCGGGTTTTGAAGAAGCAGTACCAACGATGTCACAAGAACAGCCGGTTTCGCAAGTAACACGTAGTCATACGGCATCAAACACCATTACCATAAACCAAAGTTTTATCAGGCCACATTCAAAGACTTGCTTCATTTGCGGCGCCAGTACACGCACCAGAGTAAAAGCCGGAGATCGGTTAAAGATATTTGTGGAAAGGGCAATCTTTATTCACCAGGACAACCGCATGTGCTCCACGCATCTTGTTGACGGGGAGTTGCCCATTGAAATAATTAATAGTATTCACTGCGCCAGTAGATCAAGTCTCATGACATCCAGGGACATCAACCACCTGTTTACGGGCCTTAGACAGTGTGTTAAGGACTTAAAGACGAGAAGCTTTGACAACGTCATACGAAGTGATGAAGACTGTAAAGTGTTAACTTCATTATCCATGACAGACTTCCTAGAGGTTCATTCTACTATTGAGGAACTTATTGGTACAATCAGATGCTGTTCTTCAAAGACAGCTCTAGCAGTATTCTTGATGAAACTACGAATGGGCGTCTCCAATAAAGTTTGCCTAGTCAGTTTTCCAGCTCAGTTGTTCATCAAGCCCTCATTCGATATGTACCCAACGGTAATGGTATTCATGCCATTCTAGGTTGGTACTGTACGTGCAAAGGTGGATGTTTGACGATAGGCGCTTGTGCTCATGTTAGTAGCGTAATCTGGTATCTCGGTTATCGCCGCCATGTCGATCGAGGCAGTTGGTAACAGTCAAAATTGCGTGTCGTTTGTGTAGATGCCCCTGAGCTGGAAGGGCTTCCCGACAAATGCTAAACTGTTGAACAATGTAGAAACGTAAACTATTTGATTTGAAATAAAAAATTCTACTCCAGTATCCGTTTTTGGTATTATTTCTCTATGTTTAAGGTTACGTTTTACAAAACCAAAGACTATATGAGTCAACTAAATAGTCTGTGCAAAGCCCCTGAATGTCACTTCAACCGCAATGCAGCAGTGTACGAGAAGTCGAACACTTCTACAGGCGATTGGACTATTTTCCGAGTGTTTTAGACCAAAATTCCAGTCATTTTATTTCGTCGTGGACGCTGTACCCTTTGCAGTTACAAGATATACCTTTCCCACAATTTTCTTACATCTATTCTGTATAAGAAATTCGAAACTCCGAGTGTTTCGGTGTGGGGGAAGGCTGTCGTAGCCGTGGCTAAAGTCGATAATTCCGCCTATGCTTAACATTACGGAGGAAATTTTTGTCGCCCCTCCATTCCCAGAATACTGACTATTTAGTGTTCCTTTTTTTGTGAAACACATCCCTTTACCATCCAATTTTCATATCATAGCAAGAAATGGTCAAAATGGAGACAATAATTTTTAACATTACAGGCCCCAAGTGTCTACCGGTTGTTGCCGGTCTTCTTTCCAAAAATTGCTAAAGAGGCTTACGCTTGAGTTCAAACATCAACAATAGCTTTGTTTAAAATGATTTTAGGAATAAAGTTTCTTAAAACGATTTAACTAGAATTAAGGTAAATAAATGACGATTAAATTAATAAATATCAATTATATTTATTTAAATATTTAAAAATAGCCTCTAAATTGCGTCTCGACTTGGAGAGGTTTATTTTGGATTCCCAACATGTACTCATCCCTTACAAAAATATTAAGCTGTAATTCATCTGCTTACACGCTTTTTTATCGCTACCACGCTGCAATATGTATACATTAAGCCTACATTTTCTGCAGCTCAAAAAACGGGCAAAATTCACAGCATTTCTAGAACTGCAAATTGACTGCCGTTTTTACATTTTCTGTTTGTTAACTGTTAACTGTCTAGCCTGGCAGAAATATGCAGCGCAATTCTGCAAACGCTAAGCAAAAGTAGAAATACCAGCTGCTAGTTTAAAACTGTAATTTGTCCGTTTTTATAGACAAGTTACAGGTCTGAAAAAGTGATGGAAATGTAGAAATCCAGCTGCTAATTTAGAACTGTAATTGGGCCATTTTTATAGACATGTTACAGGTCTGCAAAAAAGATAGAAAGGTTGAAATCCAGCTGCTAGTTTAAAACTGCAATTTGACCACATTTATAGACATGTTACAGGTCTGAAAGAGTGATGGAAAAGTAGAAATCCAGCTCCTAATTTAAAACTGTAATTTGACAACATTTAGAGCCATATTGCAGGTATTCAAAAGTAGGACATTTTACTTGAATTGAATACCTGCAATATGTCTATAAATGTGGAATAGTTACAGTTTTAAATTTTAAGCTAGATTTCAACTTTTCCATCACTTTTGCAGACCTGTAACATGTCTATAAAAATGGTCAAATTACAGTTTTAAATTGGCAGCTGGATTTCTACTTTTGCATCACTTTTTTCAGACTTGTAACATGTCTATAAATATGGTCAAATTACAGTTTTAAATTGGCAGCTAGAATTCTACTTTTGCATCACTTTTTCAGACTTGTAACATGTCTATAAATGAAGTCAAGTTGCAGTTTTAAACTAGCAGCTGTTATTTCTACTTTTTCATCACTTTTCCAGACCTGTAACATGTCAATAAATATAGTCAAATTACAGTTTTAAATTGGCAGCTGGATTTCTACTTTTCCATCTTTTTTTCAGATCTGTAACATGTCTATAACTGTGGTCAAATTACAGTTTTAAACTAGCAGCTGTTATTTCTACTTTTGCATCGCGTTTGCAGAATCGCACTGCATATTTCTGCCAGTACAGACAATTAACAGTTAATAAACAGAAAATGTAGAAACGGCAGACAATTTGCCGTTCTGGAATTGCTGTGAAATTTTCGCGTTTTTCCAGATGCAGAAAATGTAGCCTTAATGTATACATATTACAGCGTGGTAGCGATAAAAAAGCGCGTATGCAGATGAATTGCAGCTTAAAATTTTTGTACGGGTTTACAACTGATTAAAAGAATAATTCAACCCGGTCTGATGCTTAATGTCGAAGCTTATTGCTAGTAAACCCTTCTACCCTTGGACCCCGAAATTCACCCACCAATCATAATAGAAGACGCGAGGGCGGAGGGAATGTTTCTATGCAATTAAGGCTTCCTGTAATATATCTGCACCGCATATAGGAGCGCCATCCGAATTTATCAGTCTGCTAGAGTTAGGACCAGAAGAGGTTCGCAGCGACAGGAGGGACAGAAACCAAATAATGAACCTTAGTTACCATTAAAGAGAAGCCGCCCCGTCGTCACAGCTATCCTGATAGGATGATGGGTGAGGGATCGAGTAGGGGACATATATAGGGAAGGGGACCAGGAAGACAGGGAGAGAGAGAGCACCCTTTTGACAAGGGGAGGACGACTGGGTACAAAATCCTAGTGGCCGCCACTCACATTAGGATTCGATAAGGAAAAGCTCTTATCACAGTTTGCGACATGCCACGCGCCGCGGGAAACTTACATCCTTCCACAATCCTCTACGAATCCGGACCACGGGAGTTCACGAGCCAAAGAAGCGCGTGAGGACAGTGGACTGAGCTTAAATGTGCACACTTTGCTATTCTTCGGCTGATTCGAATTAAAATATAAAATATTGCAAAGAATTCCCCCCCCCCAAAATAGTCTGTGACAATTTACCAAAGAAAAACCAATTTTCTCAATTTTTTTTAAATTTCTATATTTGGCTTCAATACTTATGGCCGCGCGCCCCTTTGTGAATATTTATCTGTAATATTCGAATTGGCAAAGTGTGCACATTTAAGCTCAGTCCACTGTCCTCACGCGCTTCTTTGGCTCTTGAACTCCCGTGGTCCGGATTCGTAGAGGATAGTGGAAGGATGTAAGTTTCCCGCGGCGCGTGGCATGTCGCAAACTGTGATAAGAGCTTTTCCTTATCGAATCCTAATGTGAGTGGCGGCCACTAGGAATTTGTACACAGTCGTCCTCCCCTTGTCAAAAGGGTGCTCTCTCTCCCTGTCTTCCTGGTCCCCTTCCCTATATATGTCCCCTACTCGATCCCTCACCCATTATCCTATCAGGATAGCTGTGACGACGGGGCGGCTTCTCTTTAATGGTAACTAAGGTTCATTATTTGGTTTCTGTCCCTCCTGTCGCTGCGAACCTCTTCTGGTCCTAACTCTAGCAGACTGATAAATTCGGATGGCGCTCCTATATGCGGTGCAGATATATTACAGGAAGCCTTAATTGTATAGAAACATTCCCTCCGCCCTCGCGTCTTCTATTATGATTGGTGGGTGAATTTCGGGGTCCAAGGGTAGAGGGGTTTACTAGCAATAAGCTTCGACATTAAGCATCAGACCGGGTTGAATTATTCTTTTAATCAGTTGTAAACCCGTACAAAAATTTTAAGCTGCAATTCATCTGCATACGCGCTTTTTTATCGCTACCACGCTGTAATATGTATACATTAAGGCTACATTTTCTGCATCTGGAAAAACGCGAAAATTTCACAGCAATTCCAGAACTGCAAATTGTCTGCCGTTTCTACATTTTCTGTTTATTAACTGTTAACTGTCTAGCCTGGCAGAAATATGAAGCGCAATTCTGCAAACGCTAAGCAAAAGTAGAAATACCAGCTGCTAAATTAAAACTGTAATTTGTCCGTTTTCATAGACAAGTTACAGGTCTGAAAAAGTGATGGAAATGTAGAAATCCAGCTGCTAATTTAGAACTGTAATTGGACCATTTTTATAGGCATGTTACAGGTCTGCAAAAGTGATAGAAAAGGTAAAATCCAGCTGCTAGTTTAAAACTGCAATTTGACCACATTTATAGACAAGTTACAGTTTTAAATTAGGAGCTGGATTTCTACTTTTCCATCACTTTTTCAGACCTGTAACTTGTCTATAAAAACGGACAAATTACAGTTTTAATTTAGCAGCTGGTATTTCTACTTTTGCTTAGCGTTTGCAGAATTGCGCTTCATATTTCTGCCAGGCTAGACAGTTAACAGTTAATAAACAGAAAATGTAGAAACGGCAGACAATTTGCAGTTCTGGAATTGATGTGAAATTTTCGCGTTTTTCCAGATGCAGAAAATGTAGCCTTAATGTATACATATTACAGCGTGGTAGCGATAAAAAAGCGCGTATGCAGATGAATTGCAGCTTAAAATTTTTGTACGGGTTTACAACTGATTAAAAGAATAATTCAACCCGGTCTGATGCTTAATGTCGAAGCTTATTGCTAGTAAACCCCTCTACCCTTGGACCCCGAAATTCACCCACCAATCATAATAGAAGTCGCGAGGGCGGAGGGAATGTTTCTATACAATTAAGGCTTCCTGTAATATATCTGCACCGCATATAGGAGCGCCATCCGAATTTATCAGTCTGCTAGAGTTAGGACCAGAAGAGGTTCGCAGCGACAGGAGGGACAGAAACCAAATAATGAACCTTAGTTACCATTAAAGAGAAGCCGCCCCGTCGTCACAGCTATCCTGATAGGATGATGGGTGAGGGCATGGGGTGGAAAAGATCGCGCGAGCGTGGTACTATGCGATTACCTAGAAGAGAGAAGGGGAAGATAGGGGGGAGGAACGCTTGTCTGAAAACCTCTCGCTCTTGGCTTCAGACTAGTTCAGTTCAGCCAAACAGTTCATTTTACCCTCCAAACTGGATTTTGTGATCAGACATTTTTAAAAGTCCTAGCGCTGGCTGCGTACAAATCTAACCCGTGCATTGTTGAAAACATGGATCACAATTCACAATCACAAACATAATAATAATAATTATAATCTAAGCTTTTGCCTATAAAGGGATATCCACACTAAGCCTGTGGCTTGTTTACAGGTGGGTCTTTTTACAATGCATAGAGGGGTGGTGGCTAGCCCCTATGCCACAGCTAACCGACAGCGCCCTATACTAACTATTACCGTTAACCTTAACATAGTGGTTTTTGTTTATGTTTTCTGGCGTAAGATCCTTATTATTTTACAATTTTCAACAATCTCTCGCACTTTCGATCGCATTTTTTAAGGAAAAGGAATAAAAAACACGCCTTTTATTTTTCTATTTGTCGTTTCACAGTTTTTGCAACTCTTATCTTTTCCCGTTTTGATAACTTGCTTATTTTAATTTACTATTTCAAAAAAGAAGGAGACTTAAACTCAAATTTCATTAACTATTAGGTCAATATTGTTTGAAAATATTTTATAAAACCGTACCTTTAAAAAATAAACAATGTTCAAGCACCGAGGCCCGAGGGGAAGAGTTTTAGCTCAAAACGAAAACGCTAGCGCCAGACGTCAGTTCTATTTGATTCTATAAAATGTGGGTTTCCTTAGTGTTCGTACGGGGACCCCGACCCCGACCCCGTAAACCGGGGATCCCCGACTTTTTCCCCCGACCCCGACCCCGGTACCTAACATGTAAAATGCACTCGGGGTTTTTTTCGGGGTTAGATTTTGGTTAGGTTATTTTTATCAAATTATTTTTTGTCCTGCGCCAAAAACAATCATCTCATTCGTCTCAAATAAGTGCTCCGCTTCTCCTTTATGAAAAAAAGGGCAAGGGGTAACTAACAACAAACAAAATACGGTAAAAACAGTCACCAAAATTCCAAAGTTCACCATCCTCCCTCTCGTAGATCGGCGGCCCTCCCGCGTCTTTTGTAATGGCAGTGGTCTTTCGTGGGAATCGTAGCTGCGTAGCTCGGAAAGTCGGAATTTATTGGGCTTTTTTACAGTTCGAATTTGTATATTAATAAAGCTTCTTTCCAAACACCCAGAAATTTAACGATTTTTTTTTTCATCATTTTTTAGCATGCGATGTCTTACCCCGACCCCGACCCCGACCCCGACTTGTTTTTTTCGGGGATAACCTGCCCCCGACCCCGACCCCGATTAAATTTTTACCCCGTACGAACACTAGGTTTCCTAAATTGTGGATCTGAACTGAACTTGAGATTTCAGACTTCCTGTTTCGTCAAATGTCTACCTCCCCCAGATTAAGGTTTCTTCCCCCTCTCAAGTAGGGAAGCGCATAGTCACACGAGCGCCCGTTAAAAATCTCCCGGACTTCCATTCTAGGGTACGATAGTTCTATATTTTCTTTGGTGAGGGATCGAGTAGGGGACATATATAGGGAAGGGGACCAGGAAGACAGGGAGAGAGAGAGCACCCTTTTGACAAGGGGAGGACGACTGGGTACAAAATCCTAGTGGCCGCCACTCACATTAGGATTCGATAAGGAAAAGCTCTTATCACAGTTTGCGACATGCCACGCGCCGCGGGAAACTTACATCCTTCCACTATCCTCTACGAATCCGGACCACGGGAGTTCACGAGCCAAAGAAGAGCGTGAGGACAGTGGACTGAGCTTAAATGTGCACACTTTGCTATTCTTCGGCTGATTCGAATTAAAATATAAAATATTGCAAAGAAACCCCCCCCCAAAATAATCTGTGACAATTTACCAAAGAAAAACCAATTTTCTCAACTTTTTTTAACAATTTCCCCTAAATTTTTTTAACAATTTCCCCTAAATTTTTTAACAATTTCCCCTAAATTTTTTTAACAATTTCCCCTAAATTTTTTAACAATTTCCCCTCAAATTTTCTAAACGATTTCCCCTCAAATTTTGTAACGATTTCCCCTCAAATTTTGTAACGATTTCCCTCAAATTTTTAAACGATTCCCCTCAAATTTTGTAACGATTCCCCTCAAATTTTGTAACGATTCCCCTCAAATTTTGTAACGTTTCCCTAAAAATTTTGTAACGATTCCCCAAAAATTCTTAACTATTCAACGCACTACACCACAGACAGAAAGATTTAGAAAATGGTAATAAAATTTAAATCAATTCTCCACAAACGATCAAGTAAACGAAGCACGAATAACAAAACAACCTCGAGCGTTTTTCTGACCACAGCACGACCCCGCGTCATTTATTTGTCTTTAACGCGAAATAATGCTCCACCGTGCCCTTTTCTCTTAGGGTTACCGTAAAAAGGTCACTCCATGCCATTGTCCTAGGACGGTAAAGCACGGTGCACCCCGGGCAAGACTTAATTAAAGATTGAATTGATATTTTTCAACTTAATTTTGAATTTTAGGAAGGTTCCCTTTAGGTGTTGGACCCCCTTCCCAACTGTCTGAAGGGATCGAATGGTCACTATAATGTTTTTGGTACCATAACAGGCGCCAATCGGGCTTATACTCCGACAGAGAAGTTTATTGGCGTCCGCGTTGCAGCTTCTAAAATCCCTATAACTACCTTTGGGGAAACTTTCTTCTGGGGATGAGGTCTTTATAATTAAATAGAGGTTGTAGCCAATAGTAAGCGATAAAAAGCAATGAGTGTTTGCAACGACTACTTTCATTCCCATATGCTTAAACATCCGCCTTAGCTTTCTATTGTTTGCAAACCACGCTCGAAGTTTGAGTTAACATCGAACTTTCTTCGTCTGATTGTAGCAACAATTCGGAGATGTTTATAACAACAATGATGTCATCCTGACACAGATTAAAAATTTGAAATAGGTTTTGTTATGTACTATAGAATTCATTTTCAAGGTTAAAGGTCAAATTAAGAACGATTCACTTCAAATGGCTAAGAACCTTTTGCTCCTTATCCATTACAACTAGAGCAAACTCCGGCTGCAACTGAAACAAACTGACAGAATCATTGAGAAAACCATAGCGAGATTTTTACAACCAACTCAAGCCAGTTGCGTATTGGAAAAATAAGTTCTATCATTTTTCCAGAAGATAAAAAAGCGAATATAGATTTATAGACTTACACTATAACAAAAACCCATCCGTAAAAAACTAAAAGAGGATAGAAAAATTAATTACTTCAGTCTATTATTTTGGTTAGACAAAACAGAAGCATTGCTTTCGTTCCTACACGACGTTGCCCGTACAAAAATTTACGGCTGCATTTTTGCTGTTAATTAGATTTTTTAGAATCTGCAATATATTGCAAATAAACTGGAATATTCTGGAAAAATACTGGAATAAACCTGAAAAATGTTCAATTTCAGACAAAATTAAGGTGATTCCAGAGAGCAATGCAGAACATTTTAGACGTTTTGCAGAAAAAATATCTTCCGTTGGAAAACTCAGTACAACAGTATACAAAATTTAGCAACTCTAGAGTCATAAAATAGTTACCTTACAGCTAGAAAACAGAGGGGAAATAGTAACTCCCGTAAGAAATCAGGATGTTTGTAGGCTCATTACAAGTACTGTACCTTCCAAATATATTGTATGCATGTTACAGTCAGAAATTGCTAAGTTTGTAGGATAATTGCAGGCGTGTTTCGGATACTTTTTAGGATAATTACAGGCTCTTTTCATATACTTTGTAGGATAATTACAGGCGCGTTTCAGATACTTTGTAGGATAATTGCAGGTGCTTGTCAGATACTTTTCAGGATAATTGCAGGCGCATTTCAGATACTTTGCAGGCGCATTTCAGATACTTTGCAGGGTCATTGCAGCCGCGTTTCAGATACTTTGTAGGATAATTGCAGCCGCGTTTCAGATGATTTGCAGGATCATTGCAGCCGCGTTTCAGATAATTTTTAGGATAGTTGCAGGCGCATGTCAGATAATTTTTAGGATAGTTGTAGGCGCATGTCAGATACTTTGCAGGATAAATGCAGGCGCTTTTCATATACTTTGTAGGAAAATAGCAGGCGCGTTTCAGATACTTTTCAGGATCATTACTGGCGCGTTTCAGATACTTTTAAGGACCATTACAGGCGCGTTTCAGATACGTTTAAGGACCATTGCAGGCGCGTTTCAGATACTTTTAAGGACCATTACAGGCGCGTTTCAGATACGATAATTACAGGTGCTTTTCAGATACTTTTTAGGATAATGGCAGGTGCTTTTCAGATAATTTTTAGGATAATTGTAGGCGCGTTTCAGATACTTTTTAGGATAATTACAGGCTCTTTTCATATACTTTGAAGGATAATTGCAGGCGCTTTTCATATACTTTGTAGGATAATTGCAGGTGCTTGTCAGATACTTTTCAGGATAATTGCAGGCGCATTTCAGATACTTTGCAGGGTCATTGCAGCCGCGTTTCAGATACTTTGTAGGATAATTGCAGCCGCGTTTCAAATACTTTGCAGGATCATTGCAGCCGTGTTTCAGATAATTTTTAGGATAGTTGCAGGCGCATGTCAGATAATTTCTAGGATAGTTGCAGGCGCATGTCAGATACTTTGCAGGATAAATGCAGGCGCTTTTCATATACTTTGTAGGAAAATAGCAGGCGCGTTTCAGATACTTTTCAGGATCATTACTGGCGCGTTTCAGATACTTTTACGGACCATTACAGGCGCGTTTCAGATACTTTAATTTGTACGATAATTGCAGGTGCTTTTCAGATGCTTTTTAGGATAATTGCAGGCGCGTTTCAGATACTTTTTAGGATAATTGCAGGCTCTTTTCATATACTTTGTAGGATAATTGCAGTTGCTTTTCATATACTTTGTAGGATAATTACAGGCGCGTTTCAGATACTTTGTAGGATAATTGCAGGCGCATTTCAGACACTTTTCAGGATAATTTCAGGAGCGTTTCATATACTTTGTAGGAAAATTGCAGGCGCGTTTCAGATACTTTTTAAGGATAATGGCAGGTGCTTTTCAGATAATTTTTAGGTTCATTGCAGCCGCACTTCAGATACATCGTAGGATAATTACAGGCGCGTTTCAGATACTTTGTAGGATAATTGCAGGTACTTTTCAGAAATTTTTAGGATAATTGCAGGAGCATTTCAGATACTTCGTAGGATAATTGCAGGCGCTTTTCATATACTTTGTAGGATAATTGCAGGCGCTTTTCATATATTTTGTAGGAATATTGCAAGCGCTTTTCATATACTTTTTTGGATCATTGCAGGCGCGTTTCAGATACTTTTTAGGATCATTGCAGGCGTATTTCGGATACTTTGTAGGATAATTGCAGGCGCGTTTCAGATACTTTTTAGATTAATTGAAGGCTCTTTTCATATACTTTGTAGGATAATTGCAGGTGCGTTTCAGATACTTTGTAGGATCATTGCAGCCGCGTTTCAGATACTTCGCAGGAGCATTTCAGATACTCTGTAGGATAATTGCAGGCGCGTTTCAGATACTTTGCAGGGTCATTGCAGCCGCGTTTCAGATTCTTTGTAGGATCATTGCAGGCGCGTTTCAGATACTTTGAAGGATAATTGCAGGCACGATATAGATACTTTGTGGAATAATTGCAGACGCGTTTCAGATACTTCGCAGGATCATTGCAGGTGCATTTCAGATACATCGCAGGATCATTGCAGGTGGATTTCAGATTCTTTGTAGGGTCATTGCAGGTGCGTTTCAGATACTTTGTAGGATAATTGCAGGTGCATTTCAGATTCTTTGCAGGATCATTGCAGGCGCGTTTCATATGCTTTGCAGAGTCATTGCGGGTTTTCCTATCAATTATTGTGAATCAGTCGCCTTATATACCCTAAATTTCCAAAAATTGTTAAAGAGGCTTACGCTTGAGTTCAAACGTCAACAATAGCTATGTTTAAAATGATTTTAGGAATAAAGTTTCTTAAAACGATTTAACTAGAATTAAGGTAAATTAATGACGATTAAATTACTAAATATCATTTATATTTATTTAAATATTTAAAAATAGCCTCTAAATTGCGTCTCGACTTGGAGAGGTTTATTTTGGATTCCCAACTTGTACTCATCTCTTACAAAAATATTAAGCTGTAATTCATCTGAATACACGCTTTTCTGACTTGCTAAAGTAATATCTGAGATGGTCCAACTGTTTAGGTACATGTACATTAAGTTCTCACCACATCTAGATAAGAAGGTCTTTTCGTCTATCTAACATCCACAACATACACACTCACAGAACGTAATCGAAAAATTCTTTCAAACTTATAGCTAAAAACCGATTACAACTGAAGGGAAGGGTCCCGACAGGCTTGTTTTACGTCTATCCGCAACCAGGAAAACTGCTGTAAACTTATATGATAGCGCTAAAGTACTTTGGTTCGCAATTTCCTTCACATTTCGAGCGCCATGGTGATAGTAGATCTTGTCTTAATCGGTTTCTATCCACGCTTGTTTTTCGTGTACCCGGGGCCACAAACACACACATGCACACACACACAGAAAGCTAGGTCTGGTCTCAAAAACTGGAATAAAATCACTAAAATAAACTGAAATTAATTTTATTTACTTTTTTTGGATGAAAAATTGTTTTTCTACGACTTTTTACCTCAAATAGAAGTAACTCTTATATTATTAGGTTTTGAATCTATAGAACTTGACTGCCAACACCTTTGAAAGCTTGGAATCCTTATGTTGTTAGTATTGGATACACCTTAAACATAACTGCATAAGTTCGTAAGATGTGTTCCATAAGTTTGTCACTGGTTACTTCATGAAGTGGTGTAGGTGAAACGTCATATTCTCGTAAAGCGACGCCTGTTGAGCCATTGTCAAAGGCTTAATAAGGCTAAATAGGAAGTTGGACTGCAAAACCGAGTGTATTCAATTCTCGCGTCATTCTCGAACTAGCTCTCAGTAAGTCTCTAGCATTACGAAGTATAGGCAGTGTCATACTTATTGAAACATATCTGATAAACTTATGATAACTGTATATACAATACTGGCCCATTTATGACCAAAAAATGTTTCAATTTTCTATCTTTTATGGTGGTTAAAATATTTTTAGGATCGAGACGTGACAGTATTAGATCAAAAGATTTTATTAAGATGAATGAGAAAAGCTTTTTTAAGATGCCTTTTTAGGCCTAACCAATTCTTTATTCAAATTTTAGAAAAATAAAAGCAGTAATATTAATGCCTAACAGAAGCAGATAAAAATTTAGGGTGCGCTCGAAGTTGACTTCCCATACAAAAATTTTAAGCTGTAATTCATCTGCATACGCGCTTTTTAATCGCTACCACGCTGTAATAGGTATACATTAAGGCTACATTTCTGCAGCTCAAAAAACGGGAAAATTTCACAGCAATTCTAGAACTGCAAATTGACTGCCGTTTCTTCATTTTCTGTTTGTTAACTGTTAACTGTCTAGCCTGGCAGAAATATGCAGCGCAATTCTGCAAACGCTAAGCAAAAGTAGAAATACCAGCTGTTAGTTTAAAACTGTAATTTGACCGTTTTTATAGATATGATACAGGTCTGCAAAAGTGATGGAAAAGTAGAAATCCAGCTGCTAATTTAGAACTGTAATTTGACCGTTTTAATAGACATGTTACAGGTCTGCAAAAGTGATAGAAAAGTAGAAATCCAGCTGCTAATTTAAAACTGCAATTCTACCACATTTATAGACATGTTACAGATCTGTAAAAGTGATGGAAAAGCAGAAATGCAGCTGCCAATTTAGAACTGTAATTGGACCTTTTTTATAGACATGTTACAGGTCTGCAAAAGTGATAGAAAAGTAGAAATCCAGCTGCTAATTTAAAACTGCAATTTGGCCACATTTATAGGCATATGTTACAGGTCTGAAAGAGTGATTGAAAGGTAGAAATCTAGCTGCTAATTTAAAACTGCAATTTGACTACATTTAAAGACATGCTACAGGTCTGCAAAAGTGATGGAACAGTAAAAATACAGCTGCCAATTTAAAACTTTAATTTGACCTAAATTGACCATTTTTATAGACATGTTACAGGTCTGCAAAAGTGATGGAAAAGTAGAAATTCAGCTGCCAATTTAAAACTGTAATTTAACCACATTTAGAGAGATATTGCAGGTATTCAAAAGTAGGAAATTCTACTTTTGAATACCTGCAATATGTCTATAAATGTTGAATAGTTACAGTTTTAAATTGGCAGCTAGATTTCAACTTTCCCATAACTTTTGCAGACCTGTAACATGTGTATAAATGTGGTCAAATTGCAGTTTTAAGTTGGCAGCTGGATATCTACTTTTCCATCACTTTTGCAGACCTGTAACATGTCTATATAAATGGTCAAATTACAGTTTTAAATAGGCAGCTGGATTTCTACTTTTCCATCACTTTTTCAGACTTGTAACATGTCTATACATGTAGTCAAATTACAGTTTTAAACTAGCATCTGGTATTTCTACTTTTCTATCGGTTTTGCACACCTGTAACATGGCTATAAAAATGGTCAAATTACAGTTTTAAATTGGCAGCTGAATATCTACTTTTCCATAAGTTTTGCAGACCTGTAACATGTCTATAAATATGGTCATATTACAGTTTTAAAATGGCATCTGGATTTCTACTTTTCCATCACATTTGCAGGCCTGTAACATGTCTATAAATGTGGTCAAGTTGCAGTTTTAAACTAGCAGCTGAATATCTACTTTTTCATCACTTTTGCAGACCTGTAACATGTCAATAAATATAGTCAAATTGCAGTTTTAAATTGTCAGCTGGATTTCTACTTTTCCATCACTTTTGCAGAACTGTAACATGTCTATAACTGTGTTCAAATTACAGTTTTAAACTAGCAGCTGTTATTTCTACTTTTGCATCGCGTTTGCAGAATCGCGCTGCATATTTCTGCCAATACAGACAATTAACAGATAATAAACAGAAAATGTAGAAACGGCAGACAATTTGCAGTTCTGGAATTTCTGTGAAATTTTCGCGTTTTTCGAGCTGCAGAAAATGTAGCCTTAATTTATACCTATTACAGCGTGGTAGCGATAAAAAAGCGCGTATGCAGATGAATTACAGCTTAAAATTTTTGTACGGGTGGTTACACTAAAGCTATCTTCTTTATGGACGGTGTTGAGGGATAACAAAAATGAGATCAAGCTACTTTTTGCCATGAGTTTGAAAGCGCGAGCTTTTAGCAACGGCTATGATACTGCAGAGGAGCCAACAACCCATTACGTTACATGTTTCTCACTACTATGACGATTTAAATGCAGTCTGTGAACATAGAGATTTGACAATTTTGGGCTTCATTCCCTACCGCCAAACTATCATTAATGTTTATATGGAGGCTATTTCAGCCAGTCTTCTGACCAGGAGAAAAGATGTAAGATGGAGTGAAAATAATGATGGGCGACGTGCGGCAAAGAGAGTCTCCCACTGTACCTTGCGCACGCTCCTACCCTTTCGGTAAGCGATTATAAAGTGCTGCCACGTAGCGCCATTATATTTGTATGAGAACTAACTTCTATAACCCTTACGTTTCCACACCGTACGGCCCTACCTAAACGCTGAGAATGCTGGTAGGACTTCTTTGCCGTGGGTGGGGGTACAGAGGGTACGTCATAGGTATGGGGAAATCAACTCCTTCCCTCTCTCCTTCAAGTTCTGACCCCAATCCTGATATCTTTTCTACCATTGGTGTATAAAGCTCGCATTACGTTGCATGACGTAGTATTTCCAAGTTTCTATTGACAAATTTCCGACAGTAACTGGTTCATTTGGTTTCTTCTATAAAAAGAATTGAGAATACTTCATTAATTTCTCCACAAGCGCCTGTAATTCCCGTAAAACCATCCATAATAAGACCAAGGAGTTAAGGAAAGAATCCATTCTCCGCATGGTTGCGAGGCGATAGAAAGTTCTACAAACTCGCGTTACTAAAGTTTATAAGAGGGCTCCTCTACAGTAAGTAATAAGAGTGATTCATGGACGTTGCTAACTTCTTTGCTTCTTTGATTAGCGGCGTAGGAACTATCCTATGACTGATGAGAAGGAAGTGACAAGATGTCGCCAATAGGGATTTTCCCCGAGCCAAACCAAAAAGGCAATAATTTCTCTTCAACACACTCTCTCTTTCCCATGGCTTTGGCGTTACACAATTATCTTTTGGCCGCGCCATCGCATCTAACGGTATCGATTTGTATCGTATACGGTTGCCTATAGTTGCCTACGTGAAGAATCCCCAACCGGAAAATAGATCTATGAAAAGATTCAGGCCAAGAAAATGATGCCAAACAACACCATGAGAGCAGAGAGTCAAGAACTATTTGCAAAACTGTTTTTCTTGAACGTGATCACCATGGACGTCAAGCGACGAAATTCGACTTCAACATAGTTATAAAAGCAGATTTAATAAGGAATCTATCCTGGCTAATTGGCTCGATTGGCCTTTTCAGTATTATCAGGGAAATCCAAATAAATAAAATTGATACCATATGTGCAAGACAAAATGCAGATGAAAGTACACAATTCGGAGATCAGAGTCTAAAGAAACAAACCTTCGCTTTAGATAAAACAGAGATCAGAGTCTAAAGAAACAAACCTTCGCTTTAGATAAAACACTCAATAATTTACAAAAACGCAATAGACAATTTGAGAAACTCAATGACTTGAATACACTTTATGCGCGGACTAACTTCACATGGTAGGTATTTTGGATCTCGACAACAGGCACCGCTTGAGGCAGTACAAGCCGCCCAGCGGCCCAGGTAACTCATGTTGTCTCTATATTTGGCTTCAATACTTATGTCCGCGCGCCCCTTTGTGAATATTTATCTGTAATATTCGAATTGGCCAATACTGGCTTATGTGATCTGCGCTTTTTTTTTTAATGGCCCTTTAACAGGGTTCGTACGAAATTTTTATAGTGGAAATCCTTGACTTATCCAGCTTATCCCCGACCATTTTAAGATGTTTACAACACACTTGGCCCATATTTAGCATTGCTCGAAGCATGGTTTGATATACCAGACGAAATCCCTGACTTCTTAGGAAAAAAATCTACAATTCCTGACTTATCCCCTTATTTTCCATATCCCTGACTTCTTAGGAAAAAAATCTGGAATTCCTGACTTATCCCCTTATTTTCCATATCCCTGACTTCTCCAGGTTTTCCAAGTTTCGTACGAACCCTGTTTAAATTTCTACCAAATTCATTTGCAAAAAATTACAGAAACACCACATTATTGGCAAAACAATCTATTGGGAGTTGAATAATTTATGATATCCGTGCTTCTTGTGGATGACCCTTTCCTTAGCCTTTATTACTCGCATACCTTTGCAAGAGATTCAGAAACACCATCATATTGACGATATATTTCAATAAAGTCAATCAAGTCTGAATTTGTGGGTTGACAGCCTTTCGCGTTGTGTAAAGTAATAACAATAACAGTAATAAAAATGCCTTTATCATTCCCGTCCATGATCCATTAAACGGTTTAGCGCTTCGATTTTTCTCCCCCTTTTCCATGTAATCATCTTCATTTTTTTTTAGATATTCCAAATTCTGTCCGTTTCCGTGGCAATCCTGAGCACGGAGCGGTAAAAAAAACCTTACCCTTTTTATATTATATGACATAAAAGTGCACTAGCTATAGCTAAGCGACAGCTTCAATTTATGCTTGCTTTCCTAATGGTAAGTAAGGCAGGTATACCTTACTCCGAGCGACAAATAAAAGAAAAGAAATTTGGGAAGAAAAGAGAAAATCAACCAACGGAAAACGTGAAATACCTTCTTCATCTATGATCTGAGATATACGATGTATGCAGAAATCCGTAAATTAATGTGAAATTATATAAGAAAACGTTTGAATGTATGCAAGTCAGTTTGTAAAGTTTAATCTCTTATTAATTAAAGTAAAATACTTAGACTTAATTGTTTTTGATGAAACTTGGAAAAGGCACACCTTGAATAGTTTCTTGTTATTATGAAATTTTAACATTACGGGAGGGTGTCAGTTCTTATCTAGAAGCGCCTACTAGACCTTTATAATTAGCAAAACCAGGGATAGATTTAATTTTAGAAGTAGGAATGGAGAACGGTTAGAATTTACTTCGGTCCGACTCATAGCCCAGTATAGAGCCCCTCCCACCAACACGCAACGAAAAGCTAAAATTATCTTATTGGCTCATTTAAACTACGTTTTGATGACGTTGCTGATGAGGACGGCGAAAAATACGTAATTCCTTTTTACCTCTGTCGCTAAGACCTGCCTCTTCTTTCATACCCCTTCGTCCTGCATGTGGAAGGTGGTCCAGGACTTTGACGCACGCCCTCATTACTCTGCTCTCCATTCCTACTTCTAAAATTAAATCTACCGTTCTATCGCCCTTATTTCTTATTCTAAATCTAAAATAGTATTGAATATAATGAACATTGTAGTAAAATCAACATTGAACAACTAGTAACTACTTTTTCCATATGCTGCTCCAGAGCATAGAGATTAATATTTCGCGTTCCTTTTGCCTACAGAGATTAACTCCGAGCAGGTTTTGCACACTCCATTTGACAGATCTCGTACACCAAGATAGCTCTAAACCAATATGAAAATATCGATAAATTTTCCGATCGAGATCGCCACACAGTTTGTTTTATTAATATTGTTTGGTAAAATGGCGGACCAAGGCAAGGAACGAAATTTGCTCGATGGAAAACGTTTCAGAATTCAGATTGCATTCAAGACCTTAAAACTAACCACTTGCTGACTAATTATGCAAGCAAACAAACCAAAAAAACTCCGCAATCGTCTTATTGCACAGTTTCATGGTTCATTTGTCTCTCGATAAGAGTAGATCAATAACGTCAGACGCTGATTCAGAGCAAATGTGGAGCAAGCCGTCTGATGAAAAAAGCTATTAGAACGTTGGCAAGCTTTTAAGTAAATTTTACAGATGTATTCTATTATTCGTTGATTAAAATCCAACATCACTTGGAATAAGATGATTTATCTTTGTTATTTACTTCATGTTAGTGATCTTTAGTTTTCCCTGATGGTATATTGATACTATAATTTTCGTCATTTGCGCTGACGTGAGTTTTCAAGAACCAATGAGATGCTGGTTGTAATTTAGAGGCGGCGGGGATTAACTCCGGACCTACGTTCGGACTGGAGATAAAGCCGGAAATGTGGCGAATTTATACCTTCTCCCGAATAAACTAGATATGTCTTCTTGATTCTGACAAATTTTAAATTCCACGACCTGTAGTAGCCCTAGAAAATAGAGACCCACGCTTGTGACCATCATTTACAAGTGGACGTACGAAATTCGAAATAGTGTCGAATCCTTCGTCTTACGTTTCCGTATCTTTTCGTCATCAAATCCCGCGAGGTTGGCGCCTCTAAGATTTCTCCATCTTTCGGATTAGATGAGTAAAAAAAATAAAGCAGCGACTATAAGATTCTAGGGAAGACGCTAAACCAACAGATGGTCTATTTAACATCACCCACGTAGATGCACCGCAAACTAGCGCTCCCATCCCCAAATGTACTCTAAACCCGGTGACCAAAAAAATGATGGGTATAAAAACGTTTTAATTATCTATGTATTTTTTGCCACTTAATCTTCAAATAACGAGGCAAGGATGAGGAAGAAAACAAAAGACGACGACCGACCGGATAATGGTCGGGTTGCGTTTCACTGAAGTCGGGGGTTTATTATAAAGTATATTCCACAAGGGGCACGTCATCCATCTCTACTAAACCCTTATTTCAAAACTTAAACAAGAAAGCTAACTTTATATATAGTTTAACACATGGAGGATTGATACAATTTTCACCAGAAGGCCAGTTTACCTGAAAGACAAAAAGTAGACTTATTTCTGTCAACCAGGTAGCCCGGCCTCCTGGTGTAAATGTTATCAATCCTCCATGAGTGTAAACTATCTATTATATCGTTTTAAATTAAAAATGCTTCGAAAATATCAATTATTATATATATTATTATAATATAAGAGGTTTACGGCAATAGTTAGTATAGGGCGCTGTAGGTTAGCTGTGGCATAGGGGCTAGCCACCACCCCTCTATGCAATGTAAAGGGACCCACCTGTAATTAAGCCACAGGCTTAGTGTTGAAATCCCTTCGTAGACAAAGCTTAGATTATTATATATAAAAACGTCTTGGTTTGTACCAAGGCCGAAAAAACAAACGATATGTGTGAGGTTTATCAATTGACTGAAGTTTCAGATATTGAAATTTTTTTCTAGTTATTTTTATCCACTCAATCCTTTATCAATATTTAATTCAATCAACTGATTTTACTGTTAATCGATCTAGTCCCTCTAAATTAATTGAAAAAATTACATATCTACGCTTTTTCAAGAACAATTACATTTTCCGAAAACATTTTATCATGAAATTAATTATTTTGAATGGAGTACGTGTTGAGGATACAGTATTGAATATTTGAAATGTTCTACTGGATGTCTAAAAAGAGCAAGCGAACTTTGGCTTAACTCAGATATAAACTTCTTTTGGTGAAAACTTGAAAATTTGTCAAGCCAGCGACAATTAAAACTATGTCGGTCAAGGTGCTCGCAAGTTAGTGAGTATCGACACGAAATCCCTTCAAAATAATTAAATTCATGATAAAATGTTTTCGGAAAATGTAATTGTTCTTGAAAAAGCGTAGATATGTAGTTTTTTCAATTAATTTAGAGGAACTAGATCGATTAACAGTAAAATCAGTTGATTGAATTAAATATTGATTAAGGATTGAGTGGATAAAAATAACTAGAAAAAAATTTCAATATCTGAACTTCAGTCAATTGATAAACCTCACACATATCGTTTGTTTTTTCGGCCTTGGTCCAAACCAAGACGTTTTTATATAATCTTCAACTAGAGCTTAAACAGCAAAAATCAAAATGTGATGAAGAGTAGTAGTTTTTTAACTTGAGCCTTCTCTTAATGTTCTCTTAGTCCCTTATTTTCCCCTTTTCACACTAAGCATGAAAGTAAAATATAAACTGATTTTAAGTTTTGTTTCTCGCGGGATAGGCCAAGGTATAAAAGTAGAGTCGAAAACAATAAGAATTAAATTATTAAATTATTATATAAATTATTAAATGAACATTATCTTATGAGATGCCATTTACCAATGTCCGATTTATGGATACGTAACTATTTTGAGTTAGTGAAGGACCAATTTTGAAATATGAAAACCCAGAAAAGGAGGGCCCCCATTGACTGGGGCCCTATGGCCAGTCCGCCCCTGCGTTCGTCGCCAGTTTTTACCTCTCCGAGTGACGATGACGTCACGGAGAGGTATTACACCGGCCGTGTCTGTCTGTGTGTGTGTCTGTCTGTCTGTCTGTCAGACCCCACGTGACCGCGTTCGCAGTTTACAAATCGGAGCAAACAAATACCCGATTTCCGGAACGCGTTCGCGGTTCACGGAAATTTGGCCATTCATCTACCAACACCAGTCTTTACTAACTGGCTTCTAAGGACCACAATCTGCTAGTCTTTGTCCATCCCACATGGACACTAGCCTGTACTTGCTGGCTTCCAAGCACCACCATCTTCTGTTCTTCGTCAATCTCACATTGACACCAGCTTCTATGCACCACCATCTGCAGGTCTTTGTCCATTCCGGCTTCTTCTCCATCGTTATCGTTTGATTTTAAGATATACGCGGCGATCGTGTAACGCTAAATCTTAACGTTAGTTACTTTACAATATATTCTCCAAAACAATTAGAAAAAATATATTCATGGGTTTATTAAAAATATTCATGTGTTTGTATGCGAGCATGGTACCAGCCCGCGTGCACTTCACGCTACTTAAAATTTAACTCTCAATGGAAAAGGGCAGGGATGACCCGCGGGTCAGGTCACGCACCTGTCCTACCATTCTCTTATTCTTGAAATCCTAAGAAATTCTAAAATCCCCGAATAACAATAACAACCCCTCTTTTGAAAGTGCTTTCTATTGACCAAGCCCTGACCCCAATGTAACCTGTTTAAAAATACTAGTATATGATAAAAAACACGTGTTGACGAGCCTCGCTCAATGATTGGAGGACCCGAAAGATTTTTAGCGATAATGATTGGTGCGCCTGGAGTCGCCATAAAGTTATAAAAGCCTGGCACTCACAAAAGAAGGCAGAGTTGCCTACTGGACCCTACGCTGGGGGTCAGTGTTGTTCTAAGTGGCACAATTGTGCCTTTTCGGCACATTTTAAGATCTTCAGCACCGAAAGTACATTTGGCCTGTTTAAAGCACATTTTCAAATTTCATTTTTAACATTAGCGTCTATGGGACGAAAATTCCGCCACTAGGTGGCGCCAAAAGCCTTTCGTTGGGGGGGGACGGAAATTTTCCTACCCCCAGGGGGGAAAGGCACATTTTGAAAAAAGCTTCCATTGGATCAGCACATTTTACTATTGGGGAAAGCACCTTTCCAAAAGTCGAAGGAACAACCCTGCTGGGGGTCAGCCTGACTGACTCTCGAAACTCGTGAAGTAAAAACTTCGTCACGTACGGGTAATTTTACCCTTTCGGTAGTGTAGTGAAAGAACTTAAACTTTCTGACTCGCGACTTTAACTTGTCGAAATACTTAATCGTTCCGTTCGGAATACCGTGTGAACGTGCCTCGAAATACTTAAACTTTTCGTCCGGGAAACCGTGTGAACGTGCCTTGGAAAATCCGTTCGACGTTCGAACATCGTGTGAACGCGCAAAAGAATTTTTAATACGTCGCCGCGCTTACTAAAACACCGGGAAATTCACGTACGTCTCATCTCGCTGGAAAAGAACGCTACGCTCGTAACCGCGCACCCGCAACTAAGCCCGTCGCAGAACTACCCGGAATCATTTTTGGCGGCAAAAGGAATTCAAGCCCGTCGCCGCACTAACCCGAGCTACAGGAAGAAACGCGACGCCACTACTGGACTTTAAGCCCGTCGCTCCATCGCCACGGCGCACCAACGCAGTATCGTAGTTCTTTATTTTTTTTATTTATTGTATTTATAAGGGCCGTTAGTAACCCTTGACTAGGAAACATTGATTATTGAATAAACTTGCATACTATTGATTACTGTGAAAAAGCTGTTCTAATTATTGCTCGTAACAAAAGAAAAACATCATACCCCTAGACACCTAATTTTTGATAAACTAAAAACCATCCCCAAATAGTGAAAGGATAGGTTAAACCCGGGACGGCCATATCGAACTAAAATTAAAGTAACCGGATATAAAATTAAATTAACTTATTAAATATCCCACGTTACAATCGGCTAGGGTTACGAGAAACGTCTAGCCTCCCAATGGCAGGGCTTCCACCATCGGTTCACGCGAAAGCGTTTTTATCTATTATTTTAATGGAAACGAATTGTATATATACCCCAAAATTTGAAGAAAGCGGGCAAGAGGGGTACCCTTCACTTTAGCAAAGTTTCGAAAGATAATAGGAACAACTTTATTTTAAACGATTTAACTATTTTTAAAGTTATTTACTGGCGATTAAAATAATTAATATCATTTATATTTAATTAATTATTTAAGATAAACTTTCTATGTAATGACACAAGTGAGAGTTTATATAGAACGAGTAATGAAGATTGTATCCGAATCGAAACACTACACGCACATCAAAGTTAATATAAAGCGAGTAGGATGATAAGATCTCTTAAAAAACGATAACATTTCCTTTTTGCAGAATATTAAATGGAAATATTTTTCATCATACGCCCCCCCCCCCCCCCAAGTTTGAAAGAGACCTTTTTTACAAGCTAGTGTTAAAAAAATTCAACGGCGAAAAAAGTATTTGACAATCTAAGAATATTTTTTAAATATAAAAAAATGCTGTTTAGTTTATACGCCCCCTATTTGTGAAAAACCTTTTTACGCACTTTTATCATTCTTTATTTGAATTTCAAAGGTAGTACTTCATAATTCAATCTTCTGTAATAACTTTCTTCGGAAAATAATATTTCAAACGTTACAGAGTCTTGCAAGGGGATTCTTGCGGATCTTTGTGAGTATTTAACTGAATAATAAAATGGAGGAAGATAATAATTTAAGTAAAGAGGAAATCAGAAAACGAAAGGCAAGGGAAAGAATGAGGGCAAAAAGGTCAAATCCCGAATTTAGGAAACGCGAAAATGAAAGGAGAAGAGCGTTAGCCGCGGAAAAAAAGTCTAGCACACAAAATGTTGGTCCTACCACGAGGCCAGTTGGCCATGATCGTACGAAAGATAATGCATTAAATAAATGTTCTATTGAAAGTACTGTAGGCGTAGGCATATCTATTAATAAGGAACCCAATAATGTACAAAATGTTAATGCTAATATTGTGAAATCATCGAAAGCGATGAACAAGTACCTTGTACGTCCCATGGTAATGTCTATCCGTTAGTGAGATTAAGAATCTTGAGACAAAATGAAGAATTCAGTAAGAGGGAGTCGCTAACTAAAGGGAAAAAGCGAGAGAATGAGTCAAATTGTGAAATTGAAGATCAGGGTGGAATATTTACCAAGAAATTAAAAAGGGTTGATGAATGGTATAAATCAAGCGAACGTGTAAGAAATCAGTTAAGTAAGGCTACTGAACGCCAAGATCCAAAGTATAGGGAATGTGAACGTGATAGAAACCAAGCGGCTAAGGCGGCTAAACGTCAAGATCCAAAGTATAGGGAAAGTGAACGTGATAGAAACCAAGCGGCTAAGGCGGCTAAACGCCAAGATCCCGAATTTAGAGATAAAGAACGTGATAGAAACCAAGCGGCTAAGGCGGCTAAACGCCAAGATCCCGAATTTAGAGATAAAGAACGTGATAGAAACCAGGCGGCTAAGGCGGCTAAACGCCAAGATCCCGAGTATAGGGACACTGAACGTGATAAAACCAGGCGGCTAAGGCAGCTAAACGCCAAGATCCCGAGTATAGAGACACTGAACGTGATAGAAGCCAAGCGGGTATGGCGGCTAAACGCCAAGATCCCGAGTATAGAGACACTGAACGTGATAGAAACCAAGCGGGTATGGCGGCTAAACGCCAAGATCCCGAGTATAGAGACACTGAACGTGATAGAAACCAGGCGGCTAAGGCGGCTAAACGCCAAGATCCCGAGTATAGAGACACTGAACGTGATAGAAACCAGGCTGCTAAGGCGGCTAAACGCCAAGATCCCGAGTATAGAGACACTGAACGTGATAGAAACCAGGCGGCTAAGGCGGCTAAACGCCAAGATCCCGAGTATAGAGACACTGAACGTGATAGAAACCAGGCGGCTAAGGCGGCTAAACGCCAAGATCCCGAGTATAGAGACACTGAACGTGATAGAAACCAGGCGGCTAAGGCGGCTAAACGCCAAGATCCCGAGTATTGAGACACTGAACGTGATAGAAACCAGACGGCTGAGGCTGCCAGGCGTGAAGATATAGATTTTAGAACGTCTGAACGTTCTAGAAATAGATCTTCAGCCGCAGATAGGCGAGCAAACCCTTCGCTTATAGAGCAGACCTATTTTGATAGCATAAAAGACGGCCCAACGTGGCCGTGTGAAGGATGTTCAAATCTTTTTTTTAAGTCATCTGGCACCATTGTAAAGTCCATAGATTTTTTGTCAGTCCCTGGTATTGAACATAGAGAGTTGAATGATGAAATATTTTTGTGTAGTACTTGTAATAAAACCGTTAAGAGAAAGCAAATTCCAAAATTTTCAAGGGAAAATGGATTTGTGTTTCCTGAAATACCTGCGCAATTAGTAACATAAGTAATTTAGAAGAAAGAATGATATCACCACGAATTCCATTCATGCAAATACGAAGGTTAGGGTGTGACCAACAACGTGGTATTAAAGGAAATGTGGTTAACGTCCCTATAAATGTAGAGTCCACCGCCTCGGTTTTACCCAGGTTACCTCGAGACACAGATACTATTCAAATTGAGTTTATGAGAAGAATGCAGTATAACACACCCTATTTGTACGAAACTGTGAGACCCAAAGTCATTTTAGAGGCCCTTAACGTTCTGGTAAAAACGCCTTTGTATGTTAAACATGGAATTACCGTTAAGAGTGACATATTAGACCCCATTCCTGAAGAACTTGAATTTATTGTTGACGAAAATGACCGTCAGGTAAATCAAGTTGATGTATCAGGAGATAATCCAGTAGCGCCAATAAACGCAGAGAATGATAGCGATGATATGTGGAATGAACCCAACGAAAGTAGTTCGTTAACAGTTGGGAATCAAGACACATTATTAGTTTCTTTAAGTAATTTCTTGCCAAGTAATACCATGCATGTTAAGTTTGCTCCTGGTGAAGGTCAAACCCCAATGTCTTTACTCTTTGACGAGGATGCGGAAGAATTGTCATTCCCGAGCATTTACGTGGGTCAAAAAATGAACCTTAAGGTTAAGGGAAGTTTTGGTGATATTTTTAAATGGGAGCTTCGTAATATTGATAGGCGCTGTGCTAAAAATCCTTCGAAATTGTTTTACTCTTTTGTCAAATTGGAAACCTTGAAAGTTAGTCAATCTATACAGGTTTGCATGAGGAAAACTAAAAGAACAGATGGGTCGAATTATACTGCTGGACTTTTAGCTTCTGCAGGTTCTCTTGATGCTTTAATTAAGCAGGATGATGGTTTTAGGGTTTTAGAAAGACTACAGAGCTCGCCTTCTTATTGGCAACACAGACAAAAGGAATTGATGGGTATGATTAGACAGCTTGGTACGGCTACCTTTTTCATAACGTTTTCGGCTGCCGAAAGTAAATGGCCTGAGCTACTGAATATTTTGAGACTAACCTCTGGGCAGGAGAGTTTACCTAACGATGATATTAACAATTTAAGTTTTTCTGAAAGGGCAAAACTGATTCAGGATGATCCTGTTACTTGCGCTAGATATTTTGACCACCGTTTTCGGGCTTTGCTTAAGGCTCTACAGAAATTAGGTCCTCTTGGCGTTATAGAAGACTATTATTTTAGAGTTGAAATACAGCAAAGAGGTTCGCCCCACCAACATGGTTTGATTTGGATAAAAGATGCTCCAAAACTTAAAAATGATCTCTCAAATGTTAAGGAAGTAGAGGAATTTATTGATAATGTTATTTCTTGTGCTGCTGAGCACAATGACGAACATTTAGATTTGTTAACACGATTACAAATTCACAAACACACAACGACTTGTAGAAAGAAGGTCGATAATAATTCCGTTTGTCGTTTTGGAATCCCGTTTCCACCTATGCCCAGAACCATAATTTACGACCCTGGTTTAAGAGAGCCTGGTAGCGTACAGGAAGAACTCAGATGTAAGGAAAGGTCAAAGAAATTGTATGAGATGTTGCAATCGAAAGAAAAAGAGTTTTGGGTAGATAGTTTTGAGGAGTTGCTAGCTAAGTTGCGTATAACTGAAGACGAGTATATTTCTGCCGTTACTTATGACCTCAAAAGGAAAACAGTTTTGTTGAAAAGACACCCTAAAGATACTAGAGTTAATCCTTACAATCCGTGCGCTTTGCGTCTTTGGCAGGCGAATATGGACATTCAATTCGTTCTTGATGCTTACGCACTGGTTATGTATATTGTATCATATATAGGAAAGTCTCAAAGAGGGATGTCTTTGCTTCTGCGCGAAGCTTCTAAACAGGCAAAAAATGATAAATGTACAGTAAAACAGAAGTTGAAACTAATTGCTAATCAGTTCTTGAATGCCCACGAGGTAAGCGCTCAGGAAGCGGCTTACTGTGGTTTACAAATTCCTGTGTCCAGGTGCAGTCGCGCCTGTGTTTTTATAAACACCAATGCCCCTGAAAATCGTGTACACATTCTTAAGAGTCAATCTGAACTTGAAGAACTACCAGCAGACAGTAATGATGTTTTTGCCTCTGGGATGCTAGAACATTATGTTCAAAGGCCAGAGGAACTAGAGGCAATAACGTTAGCTCAATTTGGTGCCTGGTACGAATATTCCAAAGCCCGTAGAGTGACTAAAGCCGCCCACGATCATGTTGATGAGGGAGAGAGCAATGAAGTTGAAGCTTGTGGTAAATGGCTGAAACTTAAAGATGAATCAGGGTTTATTAGGAAACGTGGCCGTGCTAAAATTATTAGGTACAGAAGATTCAATTTAGAAAAAGATCCCGATAACTTTTATCGTGAACAATTAATGTTATTTAAGCCTTGGCGCGATGAAAGTAATGATATTTTGACAAAGGATATGAAATCAGAATATGAGCTTTGTCGCGAAACTATTAATGAAGTTAGGAAAGAATTTCACAATGAAATTGACGAAGAAGCCGTAGAACAGGCTGTAGCAGATTTTGAAAATGGAGAAATTCAAGTGGATGTTACTAATATCCAGCCTGAATTAGAACATAGAAATGAAGTTGATAGATCTTTAGCTATGGATGATTCCGATTTTTTAATTAATACGGTTCAAGAACCTGTAGGAAATATTAATAGAGAAATTATTGATGGCAATGCCGAAAATACTGTTGCTCCGTCAATTACCTTAATTAATGACTCTGAGTACAACGCCCTTCTTAGAAAATTGAATTCAAAAAAAGAGAGATATATTACCATGTTTTGTATCATGTAAAAGCAAAGAAACTCCGTTGCGCCTCTTTGTTACAGGGGGCGCTGGTGTGGGAAAAGTCTTTTGATTAGTGCTATATTTGAATCTGTGTCAAGGTTTTACAACAAACAACCTGGGAGTAATCCATCGGAAGCGAAGTAATCCGTTGCGCACCTACTGGCAAGGCTGCCTTTAACATAGGTGGGGCAACTTTGCACAGTACTTTTAGTTTACCCGTTAGCCAATTTGGTGGAAATATATCGAGATTGGAAAGTGAAACACTTCATAAATGCAGGTTACTCTATGGTCAAGTAAAACTAGTAATAATTGACGAAATTTCAATGGTTGGAGCGAAAGTGTTTAATCGGGTAAACGCTAGGTTACAAGAGATTATGGGTTGTCCTGATTATTTTGGTGGTGTGTCTGTCGTTCTAGTTGGAGACTTTAACCAATTGAGACCAGTTTGCGATTATTTCGCATTTCAAGGTCAAAGTGAGAAAGATAATCCTTACGCGTCGTTAATTGGTAACCCAATATGGGAGCAATTTGAATTTGCCGAACTTGAGGAAATTATGAGACAGAGAGATGATAAAATATTTGCTGAAGCTTTAAATAGAATGGCTGTGGGAAGTATGACTCAAAATGATATTGATTTCTTTAGTAGTCTGGAGGTAACGCCTGAGCGTGTACCCCAAAAGAAGCGATACATCTTTTCGCCACTAACGCGGAAGTAAACCAATTCAATCAAAATAAGCTTTTAAACATGAATACGGAAAAGGCTGTTTCGGTTTCAGTAGATGTTGTCAATGGTGATCTTAGTAGTGAAGTTAAAAATAACATACTTTCCCAAGTTGAAAAGTTAGCAACGTCTGATACGTATGGTCTGCCCAAACAATTGACTCTTGCGTGTGGCGCGAGATATATGATGACCAACAATGTTGACACCTCTGACGGACTAACTAATGGCGCGACAGGTTGGTTAAGAAAGATAGAGTACGGCACA
>JAEQBA010000182.1:0-21027 GCA_019434445.1 Phalangium opilio | reverse complement strand
GTTTCCTTTTGAGGTCATAAGTAACGGCAGAAATATACTCGTCTTCAGTTATACGCAACTTAGCTAGCAACTCCTCAAAACTATCTACCCAAAACTCTTTTTCTTTCGATTGCAACATCTCATACAATTTCTTTGACCTTCCTTACATCTGAGTTCTTCCTGTACGCTACCAGGCTCTCTTAAACCAGGGTCGTAAATTATGGTTCTGGGCATAGGTGGAAACGGGATTCCAAAACGACAAACGGAATTATTATCGACCTTCTTTCTACAAGTCGTTGTGTGTTTGTGAATTTGTAATCGTGTTAACAAATCTAAATGTTCGTCATTGTGCTCAGCAGCACAAGAAATAACATTATCAATAAATTCCTCTACTTCCTTAACATTTGAGAGATCAGTTTTAAGTTTTGGAGCATCTTTTATCCAAATCAAACCATGTTGGTGGGGCGAACCTCTTTGCTGTATTTCTACTCTAAAATAATAGTCTTCTATAACGCCAAGAGGACCTAATTTCTGTAGAGCCTTAAGCAAAGCCCGAAAACGGTGGTCAAAATATCTAGCGCAAGTAACAGGATCATCCTGAATCAGTTTTGCCCTTTCAGAAAAACTTAAATTGCTAATATCATCGTTAGGTAAACTCTCCTGCCCAGAGGTTAGTCTCAAAATATTCAGTAGCTCAGGCCATTTACTTTCGGCAGCCGAAAACGTTATGAAAAAGGTAGCCGTACCAAGCTGTCTAATCATACCCATCAATTCCTTTTGTCTGTGTTGCCAATAAGAAGGCGAGCTCTGTAGTCTTTCTAAAACCCTAAAACCATCATCCTGCTTAATTAAAGCATCAAGAGAACCTGCAGAAGCTAAAAGTCCAGCAGTATAATTCGACCCATCTGTTCTTTTAGTTTTCCTCATGCAAACCTGTATAGATTGACTAACTTTCAAGGTTTCTAATTTGACAAAAGAGTAAAACAATTTCGAAGGATTTTTAGCACAGCGCCTATCAATATTACGAAGCTCCCATTTAAAAATATCACCAAAACTTCCCTTAACCTTAAGATTCATTTTTTGACCTACGTAAATGCTCGGGAATGACAATTCTTCCGCATCCTCGTCAAAGAGTAAAGACATTGGGGTTTGACCTTCACCGGGAGCAAACTTAACATGCATGGTATTATTTGGCAAAAATTACTTAAAGAAACTAATAATGTATCTTGATTCCCAACTGTTAACGAACTACTTTCGTTAGGTTCATTCCACATATCATCGCTATCATTCTCTGCGTTTATTGGCGCTACTGGATTATCTCCTGAAACATCAACTTGATTTACCTGACGGTCATTTTCGTCAACAATAAATTCAAGTTCTTCAGGAATGGGGTCTAATATGTCATTCTTAACGGTAATTCCATGTTTAACATACAAAGGCGTTTTTACCAGAACGTTAAGGGCCTCTAAAATGACTTTGGGTCTCACAGTTTCGTACAAATAGGGTGTGTTATACTGCATTCTTCTCATAAACTCAATTTGAATAGTATCCGTGTCTCGAGGTAACCTGGGTAAAACCGAGGCGGTGGACTCTACATTTATAGGGACGTTAACCACATTTCCTTTAATACCACGTTGTTGGTCACACCCTAACCTTCGTATTTGCATGAATGGTATTCGTGGTGATATCATTCTTTCTTCTAAATTACTTATGTTACTTAATTGCGCAGGTATTTCAGGAAACACAAATCCATTTTCCCTTGAAAATTTTGGAATTTGCTTTCTCTTAACGCTTTTATTACAAGTACTACACAAAAATATTTCATCATTCAACTCTCTTTGTTCAATACCAGGGACTGACAAAAAATCTATGGACTTTACAATGGTGCCAGATGACTTAAAAAAAAGATTTGAACATCCTTCACACGGCCACGTTGGGCCGTCTTTAATGCTATCAAAATAGGTCTGCTCTATAACCGAGGGGTTTGCTCGCCTATCTGCGGCTGAAGATCTATTTTAGAACGTTCAGACGTTCTAAAACCTATATCTTCACGCCTGGCAGCCTTAGCCGTCTGGTTTCTATCACGTTCAGTGTCTCTATACTCGGGATCTTGGCGTCTAGCCGCCATACCTGCTTGGTTTCTATCACGTTCAGTGTCTCTATACTCGGGATCTTGGCGTCTAGCCGCCATACCTGCTTGGTTTCTATCACGTTCAGTGTCTCTATACTCGGGATCTTGGCGTTTAGCCGCCTTAGCCGTCTGGTTTCTATCACGTTCAGTGTCTCTATACTCGGGATCTTGGCGTCTAGCCGCCATACCTGCTTGGTTTCTATCACGTTCAGTGTCTCTATACTCGGGATCTTGGCGTCTAGCCGCCATACCTGCTTGGTTTCTATCACGTTCAGTGTCTCTATACTCGGGATCTTGGCGTCTAGCCGCCATACCTGCTTGGTTTCTATCACGTTCAGTGTCTCTATACTCGGGATCTTGGCGTTTAGCCGCCTTAGCCGCCTGATTTCTATCACGTTCAGTGTCTCTATACTCGGGATCTTGGCGTTTAGCCGCCTTAGCCGCCTGGTTTCTATCACGTTCAGTGTCTCTATACTCGGGATCTTGGCGTTTAGCCGCCTTAGCCGCTTGGTCTCTATCACGTTCTTTATCTCTAAATTCGGGATCTTGGCGTTTAGCCGCCTTAGCCGCTTGGTTTCTATCACGTTCACTTTCCCTATACTTTGGATCTTGGCGTTCAGTAGCCTTACTTAACTGATTTCTTACACGTTCGCTTGATCTATACCATTCATCAACCCTTTTTACTTTCTTGGTAAATATTCCACCCTGATTTTCAATTTCACAATTTGACTCATTCTCTCGCTTTTTCCCCTTACCTAGCAACTCCCTCTGCATTCTTCATTTTGTCTCAAGATTCTTAATCTTTCTAACGGATAGACATTACCATGGGACGTACAAGGTACTTGTTCATCGCTTTCGATGATTTCACTAATATTAGCATTAACATTTTGTACATTATTGGGTTCCTTATTAATAGATATGCCTACGCCTACAGTACTTTCAATAGAACATTTATTTAAAGCATTATCTTTCGTACGATCATGGCCAACTGGCCTCGTGGTAGGACCAACATTTTGTGTGCTAGAACCTGCTCCCGAAAGAGACTTTTTTTCCGCGGCTAAAGCTCTTCTCCTTTCATTTTCGCGTTTCCTAAATTCGGGATCTGACCTTTTTGCCCTCATTCTTTCCCTTGCCTTTCGTTTTCTGATTTCCTCTTTACTTACATTAATATCTTCCTCCATTTTATTATTCAGTTAAATACTCACAAAAATCCGCAAAAGCAATCCCCTTGCAAGACTCTGTAATTATTCGGTTAAAAACTCACAAAGCTCCGCAAAAGCAATCCCCTTGCAAGACTCTGTAACGTTTGAAATATTATTTTCCGAAGAAAGTTATTACAGAAGATTGAATTATGAACTCCTACCTTCGAAATTCAAATAAAGAATGATAAAAGTGCGTAAAAAAGGTCTTTCACAAATAGGGAGCGTATAAACTAAACAGCATTTGTTTATATTTAAAAAATATTCTAAGATTGTCAAATACTTTTTCGCCGTTGAATTTGTTTAACACCAGCTTGTAAAAAAGGTCTCTTTCAAACTAGGAAATGATAAAAGTGCGTAAAAAAGGTCTTTCACAAATCGAGGGCGTATAAACTAAACAGCATTTGTTTATATTTAAAAAATATTCTTAGATTGTCAAATAATTTTTTCGCCGTTTAATTTTTTTAACACCAGCTTGTAAAAAAGGTCTCTTTCAAACTAGGGGTGGGGGGGGGCGTATGAAAAAACAGTTAAACATTATTCATAGAATAATTTCCATATATGGGGGTAGGAAAACGGTAACAGTTGACAAAGACTAATTGTATTTACCTTAAGTGGACAAGCAACGTTTCACTATTTTGTGGTTTTGAAAATGTATAGCTTGGCAACACTGTCACTTGTCTCGCGAATTGGCGTATGGGTTTTCCATCTTGAAGGAGAGAGGAATGGAGTGGAAACCCCCATACCTATAGCGTTGCCTATGTACCCCCACCTACGGCACCGTAGTCCTCCCAGCATTCTCAGCGCTTAAGTAGGGTCGTACTGGACAAAATTGTAAAGGGCGCTCCCTCTATCTATTGCCGAAAATATTATCCGTATTTTCATTTTAATAGAGCTATTTCAGTGGGAGAAAAATTTCGTCTGCTACGAAAATTGGGCCTGCCTTTGAGTGTAGGGCGGACATTTTGTGAGGGTTTTCTCTATGGGCAAATAGCATTGGTGACGTAGCCATTACCCCCATACCTATAGCGTTGCCTGTGTACCCCCACCTACGGCACCGTAGTCCTCCCAGCATCCTCAGCGGTTAGGTAGGGTCGTACTGGACAAAATTGTAAAGGGCGCTCCCTCTATCTATTGCCGAAAATATTATCCGTATTTTCATTTTAATAGAGCTATTTCAGTGGGGGGGGGGGGAATTTCGTCTGCTACGAAAATTGGGCCTGCCTTTGAGTGTAGGGCGGACATTTTGTGAGGGTTTTCTCTATGGGCAAATAGCATTGGTGACGTAGCCATTACCCCCTCTGAAATAGCTCTATACAGAGAAAAAGAAATTATTATGGTTTTGAGAGGAGCTTCTCATTTTGGTTGTTGTTTAAAATATAACGCACTGCACGGGCCTAGATACATATAGCAGGCAATGAATAAAATATATCGCAATGCACGGGCCTTGATAGATAGAGGAGGCAATGTAGGAAACATAACGCAATGCACGGGCCTTGATAGATATAGGAGGCAATGATTTAACGACTTCGGTACTTGGGTTTATCTTTAATATTTAAATAAATAAAATTATTTTTAATTATTTTAATCGCCAGTAAATAACTTTAAAAATAGTTAAATCGTTTAAAATAAAGTTGTTCATAATATCTTTCGAAACTTTGCTAATATTGACGTTTAAAGTGAAGAGTACCCTTCTTGCCCGCTTTCTTCAAATTTTGGGGTATATATACGATCCGTTTCCATTATAATAATAGATAAAAACGCATTCGCGTGAACCTTTGGTGGAAGCCCTGCCATTGGGAGGCTAGACGTTTCTCGTAACCCTAGCTGATCGCCGCGTATATCTTAAAACCAAATAATAGATAAAAACGCATTCGCGTGAACCGATGGTGGAAGCCCTGCCATTGGGAGGCTAGACGTTTCTCGTAACCCTAGCCGCTCGCCGCGTATATCTTGAAACCAAACGATGCCGGTGGAAAAGAAGCCAGAATGTACTGACCGGCGTCCATGTGGAATGGACAAAAGACCTGAAGATGGTGGTGCATTGAAGCTGGTGTCAATGTGGAATTGACGATGAACAGAAGATGATAGTGTATAGAAGCTGGTGTCAATGTGGAATTGACGAAGAACAGAAGTTGGTGGTGCTTGGAAGCAAGCACGTACGGACTAGTGTCCATGTGGGATGGACAAAGACTAGCAGATTGTGGTCCTTAGAAGCCAGTTAGTAAAGACTGGTGTTGGTAGATGAATGACCAAATTTCCGTGAACCGCGAACGTGTTCCGGAAATCGGGTATTTGTTTGCTCCGATTTGGAAACTGCGAACGCGGTCACGTGGGGTCTGACAGACAGACAGACAGACACACACACACACAGACAGACACGGCCGGTGTAATACCTCTCACGTGACATACGTCACTCGGAGAGGTAAAAATAATATTAAAATTTATCATCTTCCTTACGAAGATAGAAGAAATTATTTTAGAATAAATCAAATGCATTTTAAAATGAAAATTGAAAAAATATCTTTAATATTAGAGCCTATACTTTTAAAGAAAATAAAATAACTTTTTTTACTTTATATTATGGTCTTTATTCCTACAAAACCATCTTTTGTTATAAGCTTATACAATCAATCAAATATTGACAGGAAAACTGAGGAGATCGGGAAAACCCGGCTCCCCCGCCTCAACAGTGGCCGCCATCTTGTACGGTATAATGGCTGCATACTCTCTTATGTATACATTAAGGCTACATTTTCTGCAGGTTGAAAAACGCGAAAATTTCACAGCAATTTCAGAACTGCAAATTGTCTGCCGTTTCTACATTTTCTGTTTATTATCTGTTAATTGTCTGTATTGGCAGAAATATGCAGCGCGATTCTGCAAACGCGATGCAAAAGTAGAAATAACAGCTGCTATTTTAAAACTGTAATTTGACCACAGTTATAGACATGTTACAGTTCTGCACAAGTGATGGAAAAGTAGAAATAACAGCTGCTAGTTTAAAACTGTAATTTGACCACAGTTATAGACATGTTACAGGTCTGCAAAAGTGACGAACAAGTAGAAATACCAGCTGCTAGTTTAAAACTGCAACTTGACCACATTTATAGACATGTTACAGGCCTGCAAATGTGATGGAAAAGTAGAAATCCAGCTGCTAATTTAAAACTGTAATTTAACCATATTTATAGACAGGTAACAGGTCTGCAAAAGTGATGGAAAAGTAGAAATCCAGCTGCCAATTTAAAACGGTAATTTGACCATATTTATAGACATGTTACAGGTCCGCAAAACGTATGGAAAAGTAGAAATACCAGATGCTAGTTTAAAACTGTAATTTGACTACATTTATAGACATGTTACAGGTCTGCAAAAGTGATGGAAAAGTTGAAATCTAGCTTAAAATTTAAAACTGTAGCTATTCCACATTTATAGACATATTGCAGGTATTCAATTCAAGTAAAATGTCCTACTTTTGAATACCTGCAATATGGCTCTAAATGTGGTCAAATTACAGTTTTAAATTAACAGTTGGATTTCTACTTTTCCATCACTCTTTCAGACCTGTAACATGTCTATAAATGTGGTCAAATTGCAGTTTTAAATTAGCAGCTGGATTTCTACTTTTCTATCACTTTTGCAGACCTGTGACATGTCTATAAAATGGTCAAATTACAGTTCTAAATTAGCAGTTGCATTTCTACTTTTCCATCACTTTTTCAGACCTGTAACATGTCTATAAAAATGGTCAAATTGCAGTTTTCAATTAGCAGCTGGATTTCTACTTTTCTAAAACTATTGCAGACCTGTAACATGTCTATAAAAATGGTCAAATTACAGTTTTCAATTAGCAGCTGGATTTCTACTTTTCTAAAACTATTGCAGACCTGTAACATGTCTATAAAAATGGTCAAATTGCAGTTTTCAATTAGCAGCTGGATTTCTACTTTTCTAAAACTATTTCAGACCTGTAACATGTCTATAAAAATGATCAAATTACAGTTCTAATTTAGCAGTTGAATTTCTACTTTTCCATCACTTTTGCAGACCTGTAACATGTCTATAAGTATGGTCAAATTACACTTTTCAATTGGCAGCTGGATTTCTCCTTTTCCATCACTCTTTCAGACCTGTAACATGTCTATAAATGTGGTCAAATTGCAGTTTTAAATTAGCAGCTGGATTTCTACTTTTCTATCACGTTTGCAGACCTGTAACATGTCTATTAAAATGGTCAAATTACAGTTCTAAATTAGCAGCTGGATTTCTACATTTCCATCACTTTTGCAGACCTGTAACTTGTCTATAAAAACGGAAAAATGACCGTTTTAAACTAGCAGCTGGTATTTCTACTTTTGCATAGCGTTTGCAGAATTGCGCTACATATTTCTGCCAGGCTAAACAGTTAACAGTTAACAAACAGAAAATGTAAAAACGGCAGTCAATTTGCAGTTCTAGAAATGCTGTGAATTTTTCCCGTTTTTTGAGCTGCAGAAAATGTAGCCTTAATGTATACATATTACGTCATGGTAGCGATAAAAAAGCGTGTATGCAGATGAATTACAGCTTAATATTTTTGTAAGGGATGAGTACAAGTTGGGAGTCCAAAATAAACCTCTCCAAGTCGAGACGCAATTTAGAGGCTATTTTTAAATATTTAAATAAATATAATTGATATTTATTAATTTAATCGTCATTAATCTACCATAATTCTAGTTAAATCGTTTTATGAAACTTTATACCTAAAATAATTTTAAACATAGCTATTGTTGATGTTTGAACTCAAGCGTAAGCCTCTTTAGCAATTTTCGGAAAGTTGGTATATAAGGCGACTGATTAACAATAATAAATTTGAAAACACGCAATCGCGTGAATCTTTGGTGGAAGCCTTGCCATTTGGAAGCTATCGTTTCTCGTAGCCTTAGGCGATCGTCGCATACACCTCAACCCTAACGACGATAGTGGAGTAGAAACCATTGTATCTCTCTACGAACACGCTTGCTCCGATTTGTCAACTGCGAACCCTGCAAAGTATCTGAAACGCGCCTGCAATGACCCTGCAAGTATCTGAAACTCGCCAGCATTGACCCTGCAAAGTATCTGAAACTCGCCTGCAATGACCCTGCAAAGTATCTGAAACGCGCCTGCCTAGGTCCTGCAAAGTATCTGATACGAGCCTCCAATTATCCTAAAAATATCTGAAAAGCACCTGCAATGATCCTACAAAGTATCTGAAACGCGCCTGTAATTATCCTACAAAGTATATGAAAAGCGCCTGCAATTATCCTACAAAGTATCTGAAAAGCACCTGCCATTATCTTAAAAAGTATCTGAAACGCGCCTGCAATGATCCTAAAAAGTATCTGAAATGCGACTGCAATAATCCTAAAAATTATCTGAAACGCGCCAGTAATGATCCTGAAGTGTATCTGAAAAGCGCCTGCAATTATCCTACAAAGTATCTGAAACGCGCCTGCAATGATCCTGAAAAGTATCTGAAACGCGTCTGCAATATTCCTAAAAATATCTGAAAAGCACCTGCAATTATCCTACAAAGTATCTGAAACGCGCCTGTAATTATCTTACAAAGTATCTGAAATGCGCCTGCAATGATGCTAAAAATTATCTGAAAAGCACCTGCCCTTATCCTAAAAAGTATCTGAAACGCGCCTGCAATGATCCTGAAAAGTATCTGAAATGCACCTGCAATGATCCTAAAATGTATCTGAAAAGCACCTGCCCTTATCCTAAAAAGTATCTGAAACGCGCCTGCAATGATCCTGAAAAGTATCTGAAACGCACCTGCAATGATCCTAAAATGTATCTGAAAAGCACCTGCAATTATTGCACAAATTAAAGTATCTGAAACGCGCCTGTAATGGTCCTTAAAAGTATCTGAAACGCGCCAGTAATGATCCTGAAAAGTATCTGAAACGCGCCTGCAATTTTCCTACAAAGTATATGAAAAGGGCCTGCATTTATCCTGCAAAGTATCTGACGTGCGCCTGCAACTATCCTAAAAATTATCTGACATGCGCCTGCAACTATCCTAAAAATTATCTGACATGCGCCTGCAACTATCCTAAAAAATATCTGAAAAGCACCTGCAATTATCCTACAATGTATCTGAAACGCGCCTGTAATTATTGTACAAAGTATCTGAAACGCGCCTGCAATGATCCTGAAAAGTATCTGAAACGCACCTGCAATTTTCCCACAAAGTATATGAAACGCGCCTGCAATGATCCTACAAAGTATCTGAAACTTGCCTGCAATGATCCCGAAAAGTATATGACACGCGCCTGTAATGATCCTGAAAATTATATGAAACGCTCTTGCAATTATCCTACAAATTATCTGAAACACGCCTGTGATGGTCCTGAAAAGTATATGAAACGTGCCTGTAATGGTCCTTAAAAGTATCTGAAACGCGGCTGCAATTATCCTACAAAGTATCTGAAACGCAGCTGCAATGACCCTGCAAAGTATCTGAAACGCGCCTGCAATGATCCTACAAAGTATCTGAAACGCGCCTGCAATTATCCTACAAAGTATCTGAAACGCATCTGCAATTATCCTACAAAGAATCGGAAATGCACCTGCCATTATCATACAAAGTATCTGAAACGCGCCTGCAATGATCCAATAAAGTATCATAAACGCGCCTGCAATTTTCCTACAAAGTATATGAAATGCGCCTGCAATGATCCAATAAAGTATCATAAACGCGCCTGCAGTTATCCTAAAAAGTATCCGAAACACGCCTGCAATTATCCTAAAAACGTAGCAATTTCCGACTGTAACATGCATACAAAATATCTGGAAGGTACCTGTAATGAGCCTACAAACATCCTGATTTCTTACGGGAGTTACTAATTCCCTTCTGTTTTCTAGCTGTAAGGTAGCTCTCTTATGACTCTAGAGTAGCTAAAATTTTGTATACTGTTGTACTGAGTTTTCCAACGGAAGATATGTTTTCTGCAAAACGTCTAAAATGTTCTGCATTGCTCTCTGGAATGCATCTTAATTTTGTCTGAAGTTGAACCTTTTTCAGGTTTATTCCAGTATTATTCCAGAATATTCCAGTTTATTTGCAATATATTGCAGATTCTAAAAAATCTAAATAACAGCAAAATGCAGCCGTAAATTTTTTGTACGGGTAGTGTCTATTGTCAAGCAAAATTTCCCGCTCTTTCTAGAAATCCCCAAAATATGCACTATTTTTTTGACAATCTACTTGGAAGCCATCCACCTCGCCTTGATGACGCTGTTATTCGCTTCGCGCAAAATACCTAACCTTCTAGAGAGAAAAGGTTCCTTTCGAACTTTCTCGGGGAATTACTGGCGCCAAAGAGTTTATCTTGAACTGGCAATGACCCGTTTTCTATGGGATGGGCGGATTGAGCTTGTCAATCGTAGCTTTTTCCTATCCAGGGAAAAATTCGATAATCCCCGTGAAACGTTTACAGCTTCGTGTTATAGATTTCAATTCCAGCCTATGGCTTTTATAAATTTTGAAAAATAAAAAAAAATAATTTCAGGAACCTTAATTAGGGATAATGTTTTATAAACTTATAGCCCTCTTGTAGGCGTTTTAAATCCTACAGGTTTACAGGTTTATTAGAGTGCGCGGCATTTGAAAATACACAATATATATACAAAGTTACACTAGAGAAAAATATATACAACAATGCTAGCGACAAACAGAGGAACGATTAATTAATTAAGTAAATATATAAAATTAGATTAAAAAAAACGAAACTAAACTAAACTGCACTAATCGGAGGGGGGCGCTGCACAACCAGTGTCCAATATAGCGTGGGGATCTTGGAGATTGGCACGCCTCCTCGCTTGCTTCTTCTGGAACCATAGTGAGAGCACACTCCCCACCAGTTGATGGTCCCATGGAGCATCGGTTAGGCCCAGGACAACCTCCAGGGAGTCGGCAGCGTGGGTATTACGCCATAGTTGAGCCGAGGGGCCACTCAGCGTCGCGGGGCACTCCAGGAGGACGTGCTGGACGTCTTCGGCCACGTGGCCACACAGGCGGCAGGCCGGGGATAAATTGCCAAAGTCAGCCTGACGAACTCCTGTGAGGAGAGACCCGGAGCGGGCCTGAAAGAGAAGCCCACTGACGTGGGAGCCGTCGTAGAAAAGTTCAGGGGAAGGGTGCGGTTCAGCGATGTACGCTCGCAAGCTCCGCTTTTTCGCAACAGCGGTGCGCCAGATGCGTTGGGCATGTTCGCGTCCCTCGCCTTCTACGAGGTGGGAGGCCCCATTCTATAGGCGTTGTTGCGGTACCACGTTCGGTACCCTTACCATATTTGCGATCCAAGAGCGCCACGCGTAGCGTCCAGGCCGTGACCAGACCATTCGACCGGAGGGAATCGTAGACCTGTTTGGCCAGGTGGGTACGGGGGAGGAACTTCAGACGTCCAAGGTATTTTAGTTTGGATTTAGCTTCGCGAGATTCCATGGTGCTATGTATTTCCTATGAGCGCCTGTAGAATGATTTGTCCGCAGTACACCGGAGCTTTAAATTGGTGAAAAAACCATTTACCTGCTAATTAAACGCCTATTTTTCCATATTTTATTTTTTTCTTTCTTTTTCGAGATTAGTATGCCTAAATGCATTTTAACTGCACATTCGTATAGATTATAAAGTTTTGTTTTAAATCTTTCTAACTCAAAGTAGAAATACGAAATTTTGGAAAATAAACGATACAATACGAATTACTGCCGACCAAAAGTCTAATAGATGTTATCTCTAAAAATAAGTCTTAGTCATTCCTCTTTTGACGTGTGATGGGCGGGCCGCTCGACCCTTCAACGGATTTTCCCGATTACGGAAAAACCTCGCTTTCTAAAACCTCGCTTCTCCTACATTTTAATTCAGATATTGAGAGTATATAACTCTCAAGATTTACGTTCATTAAATTAATGACACCTTTATTATTATTATTTTTTTGCAATCTTTAGCGAGTTATAAGAGTTTTTAATCCGATTTGAACCCACGTGTTCTTCTGTGGGCGCCTGAACGATGCTTTACCTCACTACACTGTGCCTTGAATTACAAGGAAGAATTTCTTTACGTATCAATAAACCGCAACTTTTTATGAATTTGATAATTAAGTGTGACTAAAGGAAATCTTAAATGAAAAATTGACATATATTTAGATTTTGAACGAAATATAAAAAGCGCTTTTGAAAGCATTTTAGAAATACTCACGAACCGACCAAAATACACAAACGTTTGTAGAATTATTTCGCGCAAAATTACAAGTTGGCATAAAATTAATTAATTGCACAATAAAATAAAATGTATAGTGATCTTAAATTAACCCACAGTACTTTTGTCTTCCCACCCCTTTTTGAAATAACCTATATATTGTTATTACAAAATGTTTTGCATTTTGTGTATTGTTTTCTATTAAAATGATTTTAAGCTTATGTAAAGGGAAGATTTGGTGGTTAAGAAATGTAACCACAAAGCTTCCCTCGAACTCTTTTTCGATGTTATCATGAACTAAACCGCAATGCTCACGGAGAAGCCCTGGGAAGGTGAGAGAGATGGCTTCGGTTGGAAAATAGCAAAACCCACGTCGTCACTGGCACACTCTCTCGCATCTCTCAGATTTTCCATCCTTCTTATTGGCCAAAAAAAAGGTTTTCAAGTCGTTCAAAAACTATAAATAGGAAAGGGCGCTCTCCAATGTCTCTTGCGACTTCTCCTCCGAGACTAGTACCCTTTCAAAGCCTTTTAAAATCTTCGCAGTTTTATTAAGACTTTAATTTCCTCAACAGTCCTAGTACTGTTTCCAAACAGCTTTTTTAAAAGCTAAATTCGAGTTAAACTTGAATTCGTTTTAAGTTGCGTGTTTTTTAACATTTTTAAAACTAACTTTTTGCGAAAGTGTGTGCATTGATTCGGTTAATTTTCAAGTTTTTTTTAACTTGAACTTTTTTGCGAAACTGTGTGAACTCGGTCTCGGTTAATTTTCAAGTTTTTTTTAACTCGAACTTTTTTTTGGCGTAAACTCGGTTTAAACTTGAACTTTTTCGAAAGCGCGCAAACGCCTCTTTTTGGACCACCAGATTTGAAGGTAAGCTCATTTCCGTATTTTTTATTCAATTACATACTTTCAAATATGGTTTTGAATTTTTTAAGTGGTTATCCCCTTGACTATATTACGTATAATTTATTTAACCTTAAATTTTTGATCCAATATACGCCATATACGAGGGGCTATCCACTTCCAATATATTTTGGAAATTCATTAGTGCTTATCCCCTAGACCAGAGCTGTGATAATTAGCTGACAACTAATTGAAATAGAATTAGCAATTAGATAAATATTTGTGAACTAATTAATTAGCCAATTAGCAATTAGACATAGAATATAATTAAATTCAATTAGAAATTATGTATTTATTTATCAAACTAATTAATTAGAATTACTAAGGTAAAAAAGAAACCATAAGTAAAGATTGAATTGGTTTTGAATTTCTTAAGTGGTTATCCCCTTGACTATATTCCGTATAATTTATTTAACCTTAAATGTTCGATCCAACATACGCCATATACGAGGGGATATCCACTTTCAGGATGTTTTGAAAATTAATTAGTGGTTATCTCCATATTATTTATTTAACCTTCTCTACGCGATATACTAGGGGCTATCCACTTTCAGGATGTTTTCGAAATTCTTTAGTGGTTATCTCCTAGACTATATTCCATATTATTTATTTATCTTTCTCTACGCGATATACGAGGGGCTATCCACTTTCAGGGTCTTTTGAAAATTATTTAGTAGCTATCTCCTAGACTATATTCCATATTATTTATTTAGCTTTATCTACAAGATATACGAGGGGCTATCCACTTTCAGGATGTTTTGCAAATTCTCTAGTAGCTATCCCATAGACTATATTCCGTATTATTTATTTAACCTTCCTTAAATTTTTGATACAATGTACGCGATATACGAGGGGCCCGGGATAGGTACTGCCGGATGCACATTTTTTTTTTCACGCGCCTCACGCTCGTGCGTCCCTTGAAATAATAAAATAATAATCTAAGCTTTGTCTAAATAAATATATGGGCGCATTAGCGCAAAACGCGTGAAAACTATTCAGTGGGCATCGGACTTTAGAGTATGATTTATTTGACCCAAAATACGCGAAAACCAAGGATTATCTACCCTCAAGATGTTTTGAAATTTCTTTAAAGGGAGGGTGAAACGGATAATTAAGTGATTTTTACCGATTACTGTGCTATTATAAGACCAATCTGAATAGCGAAACATCCATGAAATAGTTAGGAATTATTTTAAAATTCAAAATAGTTTGAGATTCGATGGATAATTTGAAATTTGCTCGTCCTGACTTGATAACAAAATTCCCCTGGTTTAGCACCAGATTTGATAAGAATTGCGCGCGATGTAACAATTCGTGTTAAGTGAATTATGTCAACAATAAAGCAGGGCGATTGGTCGGAGGCGCAAAATAAAAATTTTCCATGAATTCTCAAACTAATTTGAATTTTAAATCAATTCGGAATTATTTCATGGATCTTTCATTATTTTACGAATTGATAAAGAATCACTGGATTTTCCTTTCACCCTCCCTTTAAGGGCTTTTGCTTTTGCAATATCCATGATGATTTTGAACGAATAGCTTAAAGAATATGAGGTAAAAACATACATTTTAAAAAGTTTGAGATACTAAAGGTTTTTGGGGTCTACTATAAGTCCATCAATTGTTACTAAGCTTTTCTAAAGCAAAATGCTTATTTGGGTACTAGTATGAACAGATTCCACGATATTTCTTCGGATTCTTCGGAATCTGGACCAGGGACGAGCTCGTCACCCATTTCTAGCGCTGGAACGCAGACCCCTTTGTCCAGTGCCAATAATGCTTCGGAGGACGAGGACGAGGGGACTTGCGTCCAATCTATACCCAGAGTGTTAGTTAAAGCTTTCGCTTTGAAATTTAAAGAGAGGGGCATTGGAGTCCGCAACATTCAGGACCATTTCGAATATCGCGGTCATGTCACGAATGACACTGGTGCTGTCACCAAGCATATAGTGGTCCAATGTAAATGGGACAAATGTTCAAAACTGACAAAAATCCAGCAAAGTTGTGCTGGAAACCTGGAGCGACACGTTCAGGTATGCAATTATCCTTTAACAATAATAGATTTCCATACATTTTATCATTTTCTTGATTATATCTGATTTCTCTATTCCAAAAGAAAACCCATGGAGGGATTCTGAGGGTCAGGCAGCCAAAGAGGTCCGACGAAGAGTTGTTGGCACCTTCGAAGAAGGTAGTGAAATTCAGACACGACTCCATGCAACAAAAAAACTTCGAGGTTGCCCTAATGGCTATGGTGGCCAAGGACGGAGTTGCATTTTCAATGCTCGACCAAGAAGGATTTCAAGAAGTGGTGGCGAGGGGTGGACCCCAAGTCACTGTACCATCTTCGATGGAACTTTTGGCCGGGATGAAAAATCTACTTGAAAAGAAAAACCTACAATGTTTTGTGTTAGTTAAAACAAAATTTATATAAAATATTTTTTATGAATATAATTAAATATTTTTAATTCTAGTCGACTAAGGAGGAAAAACACCTCGTGTTAATTCGTTGGGGTGAAATTGTCGAGGTTTACGTCAACTTCATTGACGAAAAATTTCACCATCACCGCGCAATTCCTGTAGGTTTTGTTCAGATCATGGCACTCTCATCCGAAGCTAATTTTCTGAAGATTAAGGGAGCCCTGGACGAAAGCGGAATAGAAACCTCAGAAGTATGTACTTTAAAATTATCCCCATATTTGGTTTGGTTCCCAGCAAACTATTTATTATAAATTTTTCGTGTATCGCAGGTGTGTTTCGGTTCTCATGATGGACGCGCCAAAGGTTCTCTCCGACTACAATAACGCTAAGTCGTGGGTTTTGCCAGGCTCACTGACCGAAAATGGTAATTAAATTTGAACCACGTGACAACCCTTGGAAGTTGAAACAAACATTTTTAATTTCCTGTAGGTTTCAAGACGCTGGACATAATTACAAATGAAGCAGAAGAAGGGTTTTCGGTGCAATCACCATGGAAGAGCTTAACATGCATGCCCAATGCTCTCTATATGGTTTTCCTACGTCAACTGGAAGTGTCCCGGACGGGACCAGTATTTTTGGAAAAGTCGAAAAATGGATTTCCACCGTAATAACTTCGCCGACTTTGTCGAAAAAAGTTTTTTCGGTGTGTTCCGAAAGGAATTTAACGAGATTCCAATCAGTAATGGAAGGAATTGGATCTCTGCTTAAGGTACTATAAATTCATACTTCTTCAGACATACCACTTTAGGAGGTAGCGCTCTTTTGCAATAGCTTTCAAAATCTAGTGCTTTTCCCTAGAGCTCCTTTAAAGGGAGGGTGAAGTGGAAAATCAAGTAATTTTTCTTCGATTCCTTTTTTGTTAACAAAAACGCAGGGAGTTTTGAGATTGATTGGAGGGCCATATTTCAAATTATCCTTAAAATCTGAACCTAATTTGAATTTCAAAATCATTCGGAGATATTTCCTGAATGTTTCACTATGCAGACTGGTCTTATACTTAGAAGAATCGATAAAAAAATCACTTGATTTTCCACTTCACTTTAACTCAACTGAGATCGTCAGTTTGATCATTCTCAATGAATAAAGGCAGTGTCAATATCAAAAATGACCTTAATTTTCTTATATTTATTAAAGTATGAAGAGGAAAGAGAGGAGACTCTTCATTCGACTCTGGAAAACTTAGATTGTGCAGATAAAAGCTCGAATGACATGGACGTCATTATGGAGTTTTTGGAGTTGGATAGACCTATCCAAGTAGCGGCCAAAGAATTCGAATCTTTCGAGCCAGTGGCGGCGAAGACTCTGGGCCTACTAGTCGGGGCGTTCGTCCAAATCAGAAAGCTTGAGTGCTTACATTTTCAAGACTTTAAAGAAAATCTCAAAAAAGATTTTACTGACACGTTCGCTAGTGTCATAAAGGATGAAAATTATATATTGGCTTCGTTTTTGGACCCACGCCAGAAAAGATACATGTTCACAGGTAAAATTTTCTTCCTTTGAAGTATCTTAGGCTAACCCTCTGTCTCTTGCCTTATTGATATCCTCTCCCGGAGGCGAATTCTATTACACAGTTATTTAAATTATAATGTATGCATTTATCTCTTTACAGGTCAGTTTGTTACTCCAGAATGGATCGAAAAATATCCAGCGTTTTGCGTTCCAAGTTTCGATGAGGTGTTGCAAATTGTCCAAAAAAATAAAAGACATGGAAGACGAGGACGAAACAGAAAATGAGCCGGAAGCCGAAGCTGGAGACTCCATGTTCCCCTCCCTAGCTCCACCCGGTGGGTCAAAGACATTGGCAGCATCGCCTTCTGGGGAGGTCAGCCTTTATTTAAAGGAAGCTTTACCCCAAAAAGTAGATAAAAAAGTAACATGGCTCCCCTAGACATTTGGAGGGCCAAGGCAACCGCCATGCTAAACTCGCCAGAAAGTACTTGGCATGCTCAGTCTCAACTACCCTAATGAGCGTTGCTGCGGAGCGGGTGAAAACGTTAACGCGTTACCAGCGCTCCGGCCATAACCCAAAAACCATGGCAACTTTGCTAAATGTGAAAGCCTTGAGCGAGCTAAAGAAGTAGATGAGCCAGAGGTGAGTTTCCGCTTCCCCCATTGTAAGTGCATTTCAACGAATAACCTTTATCTTGTTTTTTTCTTCTTACCAGGGCTCTGTCATCGAGCCATAGGTTGGCGTTAAGAGGGGATTAGGGCTACTGGCGAAACCCCTCGGAGTACACTTCCTCCAAATAAAAACGCGTCCTACATCGAGTCAATTTATTTATAAGAATTACGCCGCCACGTAGTTCTTATGAGTAAATGACTCCATTCTATTGTACCTCTTGGGTGGACGTGGAACAATAGGCTAGAGTTTTTCTCTTTTCAGTTGGCGTCTAAACATTCACTTCGAATATGCATCTAAAGCTCAAAATTTGCTTCTAATGCCGACTAAATTTAGTTTTAAGAAGGACGCTGCCACGTCCAGCTTAAGACTTAATTAGTCGTTTTTAGTTTTTCTTTTTCCAGTTTCCTCATCATGAACTGGTTCTGGAATCACCATCTGATGGGATTCTTCCAATTCGTTTAAAGGCTATTCTAAGCCTAGCGCATTTATATACTCGGAATATAATTATAGTTTAAAGAATGACGCCGCCACGTCAAGCTTTACACAAAATTATATTCCTATGTATTGTTGCACATTCATCTGGAAAGAATGTGTAAGCCGAAGTTATTACCTTACTTCAATCAGTTGATCATCGGTGACGTCCACTCAGGAGCTTTTCTACTGGATCTGAAACAATCCGTTCTCGCGTAACTTTACATTACGAAACGCGGTTAAACTCGGCTAACAAAATTTATATTTGTAACCTCAATTTGATTTTATGACTTATAAAAATAAAACCACTTGGGACTTTGGTCCTTGAAAACCAATTTAGCACACATTATTCTTATAAGCTTACTGAATATATCCCGAATCTCGGAAATATTCGTGATAACGTGAACTCATTCATGATGTTGCCTATAAACATTACTTTTTACCGTTTGCCTTGCAAGTCATAATCATCTGAGAATTTTTATCAAACAAGGTAGAATTATCGCCCCCTTTGTGGAACGCGAAGTGTCGTAATACCGCCTCCTATGAGTATATCTCGCGTAACTTTACAATAGAAAACATGGTTAAACTCGGCTAACACAATTTATATTTGTAACCTTAATAAACTTTTATGACTAATAAGCTAAAACCAGTTGGTACTTTTGTCCTTGAAAGTTACAAACATTTAAAACGAGTTACTCCTTAACCTTTCCTATAATTATTCCCGAAAATATTCATGTTATTAAGAAATAAAATTCATGGTGCTTGCAAAACATTTTTTTTAACTTTTGCAATCATGGATATGGCGTAGCTACCTAATAAAACACAATTTTGAAGTTCCAAGCCCTTAAATACTATGGAAGATAGATATGAATAGGTATCTGTAGGTCTACTTAAAGGAAATAAGGAATAAAACGATGCCTGACTTTGATTCGCCATTTTGAAAGTCAGTGATGTTTTTCAAAAAACACTACTTTCAAAAACATAGTAAAATTACTTCGCGCTAAATTAAAAATTTGTAATAAAAAAATTAAAATGCGCAATAAAATGAAATGTATAGTGAAATTAACCTCTTCAAATATGAAATGTCACCAAAAGCTTTTATAATTTCAACTAATAGAATAAAAAAAATGTTTTTATTTTTATTTATTTTTTTATTTTTTGCTAAACCATGAAATATCCCAACCCTTTAATAACCAATAAGTGTAGCCTAAAGATCTTTAACCTTTTGAAAAGGCAGGCTCACCACTCTCCTCCCTGGTAAAGGGAAGGGTTTGGTATGAAAAATAACGCCAAAGTTCCCTCGACCGGTTTTTCGATGTTATCATCATTAACTAAATAGCAACGTTCATGGAGAAGCCTGGGAAGGTGAAAGAGGTGACTTGACGTGGAAAATTTCAAAACCGCCGAAAACCCACACCCACCGTCACTGGCACACTCAACACTATCGCTCATACTTTCTAGCCCTCTCCTTGGCCTTAAAAACCGGTTTTAAGTCGTCTTGAAAACGTTCAAATAATGTCTTTTATACTCGGGTTACCTCTAAAATCAATTGTAAACCAGAGCACTCTCCTTTTTAATACCAAAAACCAATAATCCAACATTTGTAGGAAGAACAACACCACGTATTATTAAGTAATATTGAGGAGTACTGGTCTTATACAAAACAATTTAGCGCAGACAAAGGCAGGGCATTGTGCGCAATGTCATATATATCTTAAAAGTTAAATTAACTGCATCAACAAATAAGACGGATGCAGGGTGTTCCGAAAAATGTGGTAAGACCGACGTACAGTGGATTTTATGGGCAATTCGAGTCGAAATCGACTAAAGTTCTTTGACATTTGAACAAGAGACACCCTAAACAAGTTATGATTGCAGTATTTAATCCGTTAATTAAATAAGCCCACTGTACTTCAGTCCTACCACCCCTTTTGAAGCACCCTGTATATAGTTATTATAAAATGTTCTGCACTTTGTATATTTTTTCTCTCTTTTTTTTGGAAAACAAATTAAGTATTCAAAACCAAAGAAAAATAAACCGATAAGAAAAACAGCCATATGTAAAACAATGATTGAATAGAATATGAATAGCTTAATTGTGTGTTGAGGTTCATGGTACAATGTCTTTTACAGTGTTAAGGGCGCCATATGCCACTTTAGAGCAAATAAAGACTATATCAATTAATTCCAATTGCTTACGGCGATTACTATAATCTCAAACTTGCTTGCAGGTTTCTGATGTCAGACCGTTCGGTACATGGATAAAGAACGCGCGTGCGGAAATTGGTTTTCACGCTATAGGAATAGGATAGTCAACTCCCTATCTACGGCGACAGGTCATTCTGTTTATACCTTGTTTCAGCTTCGCTTGTCCGCATGCTCAAACTTAGGTTTCTATGTAGCGTAGCTCTGTACGTGCTTACAAGAGACGAAAGCAATACTCATTTTCAGGATTTAAAGCTCGAGATTTTAAATCCTGAAAATAATAATCAGTCAGCAGAAATA
>JAEQBA010000181.1:0-185773 GCA_019434445.1 Phalangium opilio | reverse complement strand
ACGGCACATCATCAAATACTACGCGTAAACGATTAAATAACTTCAAACATCACAGCTATAGGAGTGTATGAAAAGCTCAAGCCCATTCCCACTTGTGTTTCCCTTTTTTTGACGTAAAAAGGAAACATTGGGAAGCGTTACAGTTTTAAGACTTAAAATTCAGAACGTACTTTTTGTAGCTAGTACCTACACTAGACTTCGAAAGCACAATAATTCATTTATTTCATACATATCGAATGGATATTTGAACTATGGGCAAATAAGTACTTCTTTAAGCACACTCCTCTATGTCGATGTGAAATGTTTGACGATAAATTGATCTGCAAACCTGATTACTATTCAGGTAACTTGCCCATCATCACGGCCGAAGACATAAAACAAGTACGGCAAAGAATGCGCTATTGCAAGTTTCCTGACCTATGTTCAAGACGGTTGGCCCCCAAACCACCTAAGGAGGTGGATCATTTTCGTTTTGACTGGATGAAACGATTGGAGATCTCATCCATGGATGGTATCTTACATTGGGGCTCACGAGTGATTATACCACTGGTCTTTCAAAGCCAAATGCTTGCCGAGCTGCTCAGCACTCATCAAGGTATGACAAGTAGGAAGGGTCTTGCGCGTAGCAAAATACGGTGGCCAATGATTGATAAACATATAGAATATCTCGTACGAACATGAAGCATCCATGCCACCCGCTAACGTCTATGAACCCTGGTCGGAAGCTACTGCACCCTTGGAAAGAATACACATGGACTATGCAGGGCCTATTAATGGCAAGGTGGTCTTAATCGTTGTAGACGGTTATAGTAATTGATAGAGGCACAGGTCATCTCGGCAGCAACAGCTTTCGCTACAATTGCGAACTCTTCGCGCGCTTTGGTCTTCCGATAACTATCGTGTCTGACAACGGTACTCCTTTCACCGCCAACGAAACCGTACCGTAGCTCAAGATGAATAGTGTAAGGCAAGTCCACCTTATCATCCAGCTTCCAATGGTCTAGCTGAGAGAGGAGTCAGAAGACTCAGGACCATAAAAACCGGAATCACGAAACTCACGGACGGAGATCTGCAAATGCGAATTAGTCGCGTACTACTAAATTACAGACGAACACCAATCACGGAAACAGGATTATCGCCAGCTGATCTAATGTTGGGCTACGCCATCAGAACGCTACTGGATGTAATTGTCCCGCGTCATGACATAAACCGTAAGAAGCAACCGCTAAAGAAATCGATGTTTCAAGTTGGTGACTCGGTTTACGCGAAAAATTATCGCGACGGTAGCAAGTGGTTTGTAGACGAAAAAGTAGCCACTTGTGGTAATGCGCCCTTCGAAATTGAAACACCAACTGGTTAATTACATGGCTCCAGCTTTGGTCTAGTTCAATTACCGTCAGTAAATTATTTTTAATTTGCGAATTATGCTCTTATTTCAACGTAGTTAATAAACTATATCTCTGCGCGTGGAATAATAAATCTTTGAGAACGGTAATTTTATTTTCCCCAAAATTGGAATCGGTGACGTACCAGTAGCTTATGTATGGTTATTTCACATCTCTATGTAAGGCAGTGCTTATTTCCTTACTGGTATTTTATTCAACCCATGGTGCCGAATAATGTATCAGTAAAAACCGATCTTTGAGCTTCAAGGTCAGCATCTAGCGAGAGTCAATCTACAGTTTAAAGTTCATCTATAGACCGAGTAGGCTAAATAGGCCCAATATGACTTCATCGCTACTACGTTTGGGGAAATGGGATGAAAAATCGGAAATGTTTTAGAACTTCAGATTTTAGAAAATATAGTTCTTTACGCAATATGGCAAAATTAAATGTTCAATGAATTAACTTCGCGCTAATATATTTTCGGCATCCAGTATATCCGCATAGTTCACCATTTGGTGCATAGAACATAGAGACATATCGCCGATAAGCTGAAACTTGTACATTTTCCAACAAATAGGTGGGTTGACGTCATATTGGGCCTATTTACGCTGCTCGGTCTACTACAGATAATCTAGCTCTTTTCCGGTACTATTAAAGAGTTTAACGTTGGGCCTTCCTAGCGGTTGGGAGTATGAAAGTATACATAATTTTATTCGATATTCAATGTTTAAAAGAGGGTGCAGAGGAAAATGACGATGTTTTTTTAATTATTCTACTAATTGTTAGACTTTTGAGCAAAGTGAAACTTTCACGACATAACAAACATGAGCATCTTATAATTAGAAGAATCATCGATAAAAAGTCACTTGATTTTCCTCTTCATCTCCCTGTGATCGGAAGGATCAAGAAGTGGCACTATTTATAAGACCAGTGTCCATAGTGAAATCTCAGGAAAATGCCTTCAAATGATTTTAAAATTTCTATTAGATTGAGATTTTAAATTAGCACCTCCGACCAATTACGTAATGCTTTGTGTAACCACGCTTGCGAGATTTATAATGTCGCCCCACGTGGCCATAAAAGCCTTGGCTATAACTAAGAATAAACTATACTGGTTCCTTAGATTCAATCATACATTATTAACTAACTAATTAAACAATAAATAATGCCGACTTGCATTAATACAATTAAAGAAATAATAATAATAATTACTAATTAATGATGAAGTCCAATACTTGGGCGAAGACGCCCTATGCTCGAGCATACTACTACATCTTAGTAGTAAAGAAAGACTGACTTAATAGTGATAAGCAGTCGATGCTTATATAGTACGGGGAAAGGTCAGAGGTAACTCTGTGTGTTAATCCTCTATGTAACCTTACACCCCTGGAGTAGAAACCCAGGAGGTCCCTGAATTATTACGGAAGGTTACATTTGCTTTCCTGTTAACAAAAATTTCCGTGTCTCACACTATATCTCGCGACAAGATTGTAAGACAGCGCGCAATTTTTATCAAAGCTAGCACAACGGGGACTTTGTTAACAAAAAGCCAATAGGCCAGGACAGATAGGCTAAAAAAGGGGCTTGACCTAGAACATTTGAACATAAAGATGAAAATTGGTACATGTGTTGTTTTTGAGCCAACAAAAAAGTCCCCTGCTGTAGAGGGCGAGCTTTTGCCGCCATCTTGGAAAATGGCCGCCGGGAATGCCAGCTTCAATGTATTCCACATTCTTCAAAAATTATGAAAATTGGTGAATATTATGATTGTAGGCACAGGGACATCATAGTTAAATTTTAAAGCTCTGTCCTTAATAGTTTGGTTGCCATATTGGAAAATGGCGACCGTGAATGCTGAGTGCACTATATTTCACCATGTTGTTGGAAAATTATGAAAATTTATAGATATTATAATCAGAGCTGTATAAACCTCATTGTAAGATATTGAAGCCATTCATGAGATAGTTTGGCCTTCATGTTGGAAAATGGCCGCCAAGAATGTGATTTAGATACAGTATAATTTTCAAAAATTATGAAAATTGGTAAATATATTGCTGAAGACCGTCTAAACATCATACTTGAATATTGAAGAAGTACTAAATATAGTTTGGGCGTCATCTTGGAAAATGGCTGCGGGAAATACCAAATATATTACCAATATATAAATTTTTTTGATATTTCTCTTTTGAGTATATGATTTTCATGAACGTATTAAACACTATAAAAATAACTATTTCTAAGTCAAAGTTTTCGACCCCATCTTTAAAAATGGTCGCTGAAAGATTACTATTCTAAATCTGAAACAAAGAAAAGCAAAGCTATATTACTCAGATAATGATTTGGTTTAAAATGGGGTTTATACATACCACTCAAGACCAACTTTTAATACTCATTATCTTTAAGTGCGGAACCTCTTGTGTAAAGAACTGTGAATGTAGACGATCCGAATTAGTTTGCTTAGCAATGCGTGGACATTGTCGCGGTACTAGCTGTGATGGAGCAGAGCAGAAGGGCGTATCGTGGCTGAAGGGGCCCGAGTTCGGGGTGCCGGTTCGGGAGTTGCTTGGGTTCGCCCTTGGATCAGACCGTTCCATGTCCCGATCCCTAAAGGTTTTGCTCGCCGCCTCGCACCCGCCCAGGTGTTGTCTTGGCTCTCCCTGCTATTGGCAACCCTCTGAGGGCCTTGGATACATTGTTTGGGCCATTTGACACTGCTGTGCATGGAGGGAACCCCCTAGTCCCGCCGAGCCTTCTGCTGCCTTAATCCTTCCCTGTCACCGACCACCTGGATGAGCTCGCCGCTGACGGTGCCCAGCTTCTGTAGGTACTTGTGGGTGCTTGTAGGTACTTGTGGGTGCTTGTGGTTACTTGTGGGTGCTTGAAGGTACTTGTAGGTACTTCTGAGTGCTTGTGGTTACTTGTGGGTGCTTGAAGGTACTTTTAGGTACTTGTGGGTGCTTGTGGTTACTTGTGGGTGCTTGTGGTTACTTGCCACGGGTGCCTCTGGGTGCTTGCAGGTACTTGCCCCGGGTGCTTGCAGGTACTTGCCACGGGTGCCTCTGGGTGCTTGCAGGTACTTGCCCCGGGTGCTTGCAGGTACTTGCCCCGGGTGCTCCTGGGTGCTTACCCCGGGTGCTTGTAGGTACTTGCCCCGGGTGCTTGTAGGTACTTGCTCCAGTTGATTGTAGCTACTTGCTCCGGGTGATTGTAGGTACTTGATCCGCGTGCTTGTAGGTACTTGATCCGGGTGCTTGTTGGTACCTGCCCCGGGTGCTTGTTGGTACTTGCCCCGGGTGCTTGTAGGTACTTGCCCCGGGTACTTGTAGGTACTTGCCCCGGGTACTTGTAGGTACTTTGCCTCCTCCATAGGATTAACATTACACTAAATTTTGGAAGCTCGTAACTCTGGTTTTATTAGAGATACGGGGATATCCTTTGATTATGTAATAGTCCTATTTGCCTCTTCCCTCCTTTGTTAACATTTGCTCCATGGGGTACTCCATATACGGGAAAAACATGGAAAACTCAGGGAAGTATATGGGGAAAAGCCTGGAAATCTCAGGGAAATTTGTTTTCGAAAAGTTGTATGAAGCTTGTTTTGGGACATATGTTATAAACTCATGGTTTTAGTTATATAAAGTTTTACCAAGAAGCGATATCTAGTTTACTAGAGAGAAGGTATTGGATGCCTAAGTATTCGCGCCCCATAGTCCCAGTCCCACTTTCAAAATACAAGGGGGGACGTAAAAGGAGGCCGGGCTATTTCGCCTCTCGGCAGTCGGAAAATACGTAGTTTTCGTCATTCGCGTCGCGTTTACGTGAGTTTTCTGGTCCGTGACCAAATAAGCATTTTTTAAACTGGACATTAGGCCAGTGACTTTCCTGACTTGGAATAAATAAACTGGTCCGTTACCATTGACCAGAGCACGTCGTCTGCTAAACTAAAGAAGTGGATAATTAAAATATGAGAATTTTAATGTGTGGAGTCTGATTACCCTTGAACTTTCTTAGTAGTCTCGTGGACCACTGACCCCCCTCCGATTTAATTTTTGAACTGGACCAGGGAATTTTTAAACTGGTCATTTGCCCTGTGTCACCGCCTTATTTCCCACGCTGGCGCGAGTTGTTTTGCGTTGTCGAGTGCGTGATGGAGTTGGCTATGCCTGGAGTCCCAACCTTGAAGGAGAGAGGAATGGAGTAGAAACCCCCACACCTATAGCGTTGCCTGTGTACCCCCACCTACGGCAACATAGTCCTCTCAGCATCCTCAGCGGTTAGGTAGGGTCGTACTGGACTAAATTGTAAAGGGCGCTCCTTCTATCTTCAAAATAGAAGCTAGTTCTCATACAAATAAAATGGCGCTCCGCGGCAGCACTTAGCAATCGCCTACCGAATCGTAGGGGCGTGCGCGAGGTACATAGCCAGAGATACGGTGCCGCAGGTCGCCCATCATTATTTCCAATCCATCTCAACTTCCTTATCACTGTCCCAACCCCCGCGACTTCCAACCACTAGCATAGCCCACTCGATCACGCTCTCTTTTCCCCGGCTACATATTTTGAAGATGGCACTTTTTAGGCGTATTAACAATCTTGAATCATCTTGGTGAACTTTTAGGGTAGCCCTGACTATATTTTGTTTAAGGTTTTAAGCTTCATATGAAACAGACGTTAGTTTATGCTACAAAAAAAGTGTGAAATTGAAAATCTCGGATCGTCTTTATGAAGTTTTAAGGATATCCGAATTTCATATTGGGCTTATGACAATTTTGAGCTAAATGATAAACGTACATAATCAGCATTTTTAAAAATTTTGTAAAATTGTCAATTTGGTCCTATTTCTGGAATTTTTAGGGGGCGCCTCGCGTTTCAATGAATGATTGTAAAAAATTGTATTATGTTAATTACAATAAGAATACAAACTTTTATTGATTTACGTTTTTTTTTGAACTATCATAATAAATAAATGTCTGATTGAGCGAAAGTTATGGTCCCCTATATATATTTGTTTCTGCTTAGTGCAGGTCTTGAAAATGTAAAACAGTTTCTTAACATTCTTAATTAAAATGAAGACTGAAGGAACAGATATTAATCAAAAATGTCTTGATTAGAATCAAGACCTAAAAAGTATCGATAAGACTGTGGTTATCACTTGTCTGAAGGATCAGATATTAATTTTTCTTTTTAATTGAAACTTAAATGCATGCTTAAGAAAAAACAACGTTCCATTACCGTTTTCCGTTGAAATAAATTATTTTACTGGTAATCAATTTCAAAAATTTACTTATCTCGGCTTTTCGACCACAATTCCATTCCCCCAAAACATTTTATCATTACATTAATTACTTTTGGGAGATAACGTGTCAAAATAAACTATAAAACAAAAAACTGTAATAGCGGTCTGTTAAGCCATGACAACAACCTTTTAAAAGTTACAAGCAGTACCGTCGCTAGGGTTTGAAATTTGGGGGGGGGGCTAAATCTGGGCAAACTATTTTAAAGTTATTATAAGAACTTAATATAAACAAGATGGCCCAAGGGCTGGGACTTAATAGTAGCCACATCGTTATCTATTTAATTAGCACATGAATAAAAAGAAAAAAATTCAAAGACCCTAAACAAAAAATCAGAAATGTCCGACCCCACAGTGGTAGCGTGTCTTACTGCTGCGCCAGCCAGCCGGGTTCAATTCCCGGGTGCGGTGTGAAAAATTATTAATTAAAATAAAATCTCGAACTGAGCTCAGCTACCACTATTGGTTCCATTTAAGCTAAAATCTGACGATAACGAAAGCGAAAACCCCGGCCAGTACTACTACGGCAAGGGTCAAACTAAGAGCCTATCGTATACTACGATGTGGCTAAATTGCATAATGGGTTCTTTGGAAAATGTGTAGACCTTTAAAACTATCCGTAAATTTGTGTCAACGTGAAATTATTCGTAAATTTGTGTCAACGTGAAATTATTCGTATTTTGAAGATATACAACCTTTTATTGATAAAGAGTACGGAACCGATTATGAAGGATTTTCACTCGTCTTAGGTTTATTTTTAGTTTTGGTTAGCTTTTAGTCCACACTATTGGGACTCCCTTCGAAAGAACATGAAACATTTTACTTGTTTCCATCTGTTTTTTTCTTCAAAATTTTACTGTTTGATATTGAAAATTTTTTATATATTGCTACAGAATTTTAGGTTGCTAACAGCAATTTTTTGGTAGGGTTTACTGATTATTTTTGGGGGGGCTAAGTTTGGAATTTGGGGGGGGGCTATAGCCCCCCCCCCAAAAAGGCCTAGCGACGCCACTGGTTACGAGGACTATATAACCCTTTCGAGACTAACAGGACCTGAGCAAACTATAGCTTAACCTGCTACTAGTACGAACAGATGTAAACTGGAGTTGAAATTTCATCATGTGCGACCTGTGGCCCAGAAACTCTCCCATAGTCCCAGTGTGTGTAGAACATAATTTTTTTCGCTGTTATCTGCCAAAATCAATCTTTCTAGGTAGTGCCGCCTCCTCACTTGAATATTTCATGATATATTAAGGTTTGAACGAACAAAATTCTAGATTACTCTTTTCACTACCATGTCCCTCTGCTACCTTGAAGCAAAATTTCCTCTCTTTTTGCTGCTCATTACCGGTGCCATTCCCTTGACTTTCTGTTCGTTATAACTACTATCATGAGTTTATTAATTTCAAACCAAAATATAAAAAAATGGATTCATTTTCCTTTTGTGCTACTTAGAATATAACGTTGTGCCGCGCCTTATCAAATAGTCTCTAACCATTGTTAGAAACTAGAGAGAGAAATTGGGCAGTAACACTGATCATGCCATGAACTATGAGAAAGAACAATACGACGGTTCACTAAAGTACACTTAATATTACATCATTTTGCAAAACCGCGAGTAAAAATGTTACTGTCCCTATTGAATTTGGCGCCATGTTCCACTGCGAAGCGTGCTGGTCACGAATGGGGATGTAACGTCTTTAGGAACCTTTTAAAACGCAAAAACCATACACGTACTCTCCCAAAAGTAATTAATGTAATGATAAAATGTTTTCGGGGAATGGAATTGTAGTCGAAAAGCCGAGATAAGTAAATTTTTGAAATTGATTACCAGTAAAATAATTTATTTCAACGGAAAACGGTAATGGAACGTTGTTTTTTCTTAAGCATGCATTTAAGTTTCAATTAAAATGAAAAATTAATATCTGATCCTTCAGACAAGTGATAACCTCAGTCTTATCGATACTTTTTAGGTCTTGATTCTAATCAAGACATTTTTGATTAATTGATCAAATGAGTTCTTTGTTTACCCGGAAGGGACAAAACATTTTCTTTAAAGTGTTCAAATGGGTGAAGTGACCTTCATTACAGTAAAATGAATATATTTTTATTCATTCAGATTTTAGTCGAACCATTACTATGCATATATATACACTAAATGAGTGTTACGCGACAATCTTAAATGGTGTAAGGCGACACTCTTAAAAACGTAAGGCGAAACTCTTGAAAAGTAATAGGCGACACCCTTAAATGGTGTCACGTGACACTCTAATAAGATGTAACGCTACACTCTTTAATGGTGTAACGCGCCACCCTTACATGGTGACACGCGAAACTTTAAAAAGGTGTAACGCGAAACTTTAAAAAGGTGTAACGCGACACTCTATAAAGGTGTAACGCGACACTCTATAAAGGTGTAACGCGACACTCTATAAATGGGTAACGCGACACTCTATAAAGGTGTAACGCGACACTCTTAACAGGTGTAATGAAACACTTTTATAAGGTGTCACGTGACACATTAAATGTTGTAACGCGCCACTCTTAAAAGTTGAAGCGCGCCACTCTCGAAAGGTGTAAAGCACCACTCTCAAAATGTTTAACGCGACACTCTCAAAAGGTTTAACGCGACACTCTCAAAAGGTGTAACGCGACACTCTATAAAGGTGTAACGCGACACTCTATAAAGGTGTAACGCGACACTCTATAAAGGTGTAACGCGACACTCTATAAAGGTGTAACGCGACACTCTATAAAGGTGTAGCGCGACACTCTATAAAGGTGTAGCGCGACACTCTTAAAAGGTGTAATAAAACACTCTTATAAGGTGTCACGTGACACTTTAAATGTTGTAACGCGCCACTCTTAAAAGTTGAAGCGCGCCACTCTCGAAAGGTGTAAAGCACCACTCTCAAAAGGTTTATCGCGACACTCTATAAAGGTGTAACGCGACACTCTCAAAAGGTGTAACGCGACACTCTCAAAAGGTGTAACGCGACACTCTATAAAGGTATAACGCGACACTCTATAAAAGTGTCATTGACACTCTTAACAGGTGTATCGCGCCACTCTTAAAAGGTGTAATGAAACACTCTTAAAAGGTGTAATGAAACACTCTTAAAAGGTTTCACGTGACACTCTTAAAAGTTGTAACGTGACACTCTTAATAGTTGTAACGCGCCATTCTTAAAAGGTGTAACGCGCCATTCTTAAAAGGTGTAACGCGCCACTCTTAAAAGGTGAAACGCGACAATCTTAAAAGGTGTAAGGCGACACTCTATAAAGGTGTAACGCGACACTCTATAAAGGTGTAACGCGACACTCTATAAAGGTGTAGCGCGACACTCTATAAAGGTGTAGCGCGACACTCTATAAAGGTGTAGCGCGACACTCTATAAAGGTGTAGCGCGACACTCTTAAAAGGTGTAATAAAACACTCTTATAAGGTGTCACGTGACACTTTAAATGTTGTAACGCGCCACTCTTAAAAGTTGAAGCGCGCCACTCTCGAAAGGTGTAAAGCGAATCTCTTAAAAGTAATACGCGACACTCCGAATCAGTGTTTGGAGAAACACTTAGCGCTATTAAGTAACACTCTTATAAGTTGTCACTTGACACTCTTAATAGGTGTAACACGACAGTCTTAATAGGTGTAACGCGCCACTCTTGAAAGGGTTAACGCGCCATTCTTGAAAGGGTTAACGCGCCATTCTTGAAAGGGTTAACGCGACACTCTCAAAAGGTGTAACGCGACAATCTCTCAAAAGATGTAACGCGACACTCTATAAAGGTGTAACGCGACACTCTATAAAGGTGTAACGCGACACTCTATAAAAGTGTCATTTGACACTCTTAACAGGTGTATCGCGCCACTCTTAAAAGGTGTAATGAAACACTCTTAAAAGTTGTAACGTGACACTCTTAAAAGTTGTAACGTGACACTCTTAAAAGTTGTAACGCGCCATTCTTAAAAGGTTTAACGCGCCACTCTTAAAAGGTGCAAGGCGAATCTCTTAAAGGTAATACGCGACACTCCGAATCAGTGTTTGGAGAAACACTTAGCGCTATTAAGTAACACTCTTATAAGTTGTCACTTGACACTCTTAATAGGTGTAACGCGCCACTCTTGAAAGGGTTAACGCGACACTCTTGAAAGGGTTAACGCGACACTCTTGAAAGGGTTAACGCGACACTCTTAAATTGTGTAACGTGCCACTCTTAAATTGTTTAACGCGACACTCTTGAAAGGTGTTACACGCCACTCTTAATAGGTGTAACGCGCCTCTCTTAATAGGTATAACGCGCCACTCTTAATAGGTGTAACGCGCCCCTCTTAATAGGTGCAACGCGCAACTCTTAATAGGTATAACGCGCCACTCTTAATAGGTGTAACGCGCCACTCTTAAAAGTTGTAACGCGCCACTCTTAAAAGTTGTAACGCGCCACTCTTAAAAGTTGTAACGCGCCACTCTTGAAAGGGTTAACACGACACTCTTGAAAGGGTTAACGCGCCACTCTTGAAAGGGTTAACGCGCCACTCTTGAAAGGGTTAACGCGCCACTCTTGAAAGGGTTAACGCGCCACTCTTAAATTAAGTAAACGTACAGGTGGATGGGAGGATAATAGATTACTTGGATAATAACTATGCCTTTGCAATCATATTTTCATTTTTAAGCTGAATATTCATTGCTAAAAATTATGAAAATAAGAAGAAATAGCCTTGAAAGGCTCAAATAATAGTTAAGCAAGTGAACACGACAAAAGAGACTTAGTAATAAGATATCCAATAGCAGATATATTTACCATCTGTTACAAATTACCTCTTAAATTGGTTATATTATTTATTTAGTAGCCATGGATGAAAATCGCAGTCTTGCAATCTATGCGGACTACACTTTAATTGTACATGGCGGCCCAAGCTTAGACTACCATATAGCACAATTTAACAATAAAATGGACAAACTTGGCAAATGGCTACGAGATAACTCCCTAGCATTAAACAAAGATAAAACTATCTTCCTGATATTTTAGTTTTATATTTATATTTATAACAATGAAAATACAATTTTCGACCCGCAATTTTCAATTTGGCTAAATTTAAACGCCCTAATCCAAATTACATACCGAAATAAATATTACATAAAAACTTCTTAATTTTAAATATTAATGAAAGTTATTAACAAACATTCGTTTGATAGACAGAAAAGTCGGATACCTCCTAAATCTAATGCAAATATATATACGCGAATATAATTTGAGATCAAAGCAATTAATTTATAAATTATTACATAAAGGTAAATCATTCAATTGCAAAACTTAAATTAACATACCTTGAAAATTGACAGTGTAGGTTGATTTCTTTAAAATTCGGACTGTGCATTGACCGTGATTTGTAGAAAACGAACCGGACTCAATTCGACGCGCGATCTAACCAATGACAAAGTAGAGATTAACGATTTATAACCGGATTCGCGAAGCAAGCTCTCTAGTTAGCATAATCCACGAGCTCCATATCATGACAGCGCGATAATCAGGCTTAACTATGGCCAGTGAGAGTGGCGGTCGAAATTTGCTGGAAAATTCAAAAAATACAAAGTGAGAGTTGTCAACTTAGTTTCGAATCATTAGAGAGGTTAAGCGCGCACAGAAAAAAAACGGGTACAGTTACGTTCACAGTGCATCGGACAAATGCACTATAAAAGGTAGTTACACGTACCCGTACCCGTTATTTTCGGTGCGCTCTTAACCTCTCTATTATAATATCCCCGACTTCTAAAATCGATTAAAAAATTGGTGAAGCTTTGTTAATTTTAATAACGGTTTTGAGATTAGTTTATCATTCTGAAGCGAATAAACTTAACTTGTTTGAACCCTTCACGCTCCATTTAAGTTTGCACCGAACAGGATAAAATCTGATTAGAATCATCCACTGTGCATTGATTAGATAATTATATTCGTTAAATGCTGTTCAAATACGCACCCTGAAGCTAAGTGAACTGCCCCTCGATATTTTTGGGGGAAAAGTAATCCTAAACCGGTTTTTCATTATTACAATCTACCCTTAATTTTCCAAACAGGTTTGGTGAACTTTAAAAGCGAAGGAGGATTGGGGAATTTTTTTGCAGTAGAGAAGTCCTAAGGTTACCGGTGTGTCAAGTATAGCCCTCCCTCTTTCCCCCTAGGTATACAGTCTTTAGAAAAAAGTCTACTTACAGGAGAAATGAAGGTCATAAAAAAATGTGGTGTTTGCTACTGATCTTTTCAAAAAATAGAAAATTACATAAAACACTATACATTGCACCAGAACGTGCCAAGTATTCAATATCCTTGTGGTTTTGATTCATGTACAAACAATTTCTTAAATTATAGCTCGCTTAAAAGTCACTGCCAAAGGCTACACAGAAAAAGACCATGCCCTGAAAATAGCTTAAACACAAATTCGGTTCCACCTTCAGTTTTAGAATATTCATTGCAATGCTCTATTCAGAACTGGCAGAAAGGATTTGAAGATTTTAAGTGCCTTGTATCACATTTAAAATCTCACATAAGGCAAGGCCTAGGAGTTATTTGCCCTACAAGTGTAACGAATTAAATAGTTACAATGTACTCTCTTCGTTTACTACACATTTGTCTCGAAATCATAAAAGTGGTGCTGTACCTTATGGGAATGCTTTAGTTTCTCCTGAAAAAACGAACAGAAACCCCGGTAGTGACCTAATTTTTGATGGTGGTAATGGTGCCGATTCAAGCCTAAATTATGATCTGACTGATACAGATCCCGAGACCCTATTTGCTAGAAACTTGGGGCTTTTTTATCTAAAGCTTGAGACTAAAAAGTTAATTCCCGTGTCCACCATACAAACAATTATTGAAGAATTTCAGTCTCTAAAAGAAATTGAATGAGATCATATCGAAATAAAACTTAGGTTAAAACTTAATGATATGGGGCTTGATGAGACAACTGTCTTGCAAGTTTTAAAATCTATAAAAGAGTGCGATTTGCTAGGCACAATGAACGGTTCTATTTTTAAGACAGACTATCACCGTAAAAAGTTCAACGAATCTCAACTTAATTATAAAAAAATATCTTGGTTTGGAACAAGGCCGAAAAAAACAAACGATATGTGTGAGGTTTATCATTTGACTGAAGTTCAGATATTGCAATTTTTTTTAATTATTTTTATTCCTTTAATCCTTAATCAATATTTAATTCAATCAACTGATTTTACTGTTAAGCGATCCATTCCCTCTAAATTAATTTAAAAAATTACATATCTACGCTTTTTCAAGAATAATTCCATTTTCCGAAAACATTTTGTCATGAAATTAATTATTTTGAAGGGAGTACGTGTTGAGGGTTCAATATTGAATATTTGAAATATTATACTAAGTGTTTAAAATGAGCAAACGAACTTTGATGTAACTCGAAAGTAAAATGTAAATATTTAATAGTAGACGCATATACAGTTTGACGCGAATTTATACATTTAACTTCGAATATCGAAATGCTACATTTCTTTATCGCGACCCCAATGGCAGCATCGCCCCTGTGTTTTAGTTCCTCTCTATGTAATTTCCAAAATGGTGTAAACACTAATAAATATACACCGCCTAACTGATCGGTCCTTTGACGCAAACGAGTGTCAAGCTATAATAATAATCATTTATGTACATGTATTTTTATAGTGTTAGTTTATTAAGGTTAGGTCTGGAAAGTCATGTACCGTTTATTAATGTGAAAAGGTTTCTACCTATATGGTAATATGGGCTAAAGGTGGGTTTCCATACGCGCTTGAAAGTCAAAAAGATTGAGCTTGAGCGTTTCAAAATCCGTGCGTCTCAAGCGTTCCAATAACTATTGCCATCTTGCGGCGTAGCATAAGTATGAGCACAAGCGTTACCTGTTTCCAAAGAATATAAAAATAGGTGCTTAGCTCGCGTTGCAGTTCAAAAAATTCTGAAATCAAAATGGTGAATATCAATCAGCGGAAACGACGTTTGCTTATTAAACGGAATTTGTTGCTAATTCAGTTGTATTATCAATGAATTTCAAAGTTCAAGCCAAACAAAAATAAACACATAGATTTACACGTGTCCTCAAACTTTCAAAGGCTATTTGAATAGCAAAATACCGAGATAAAACCTATATTGAACCTACTTGATAATTTCATTTCAGTTGCAATAAATTTGCAGTGATATTCCACGGTATCCATTTTCTTCGTATATCCCAAATTGCTGGCTTATTTAAAACAAGATAAATAAATATTTCTTTCATCACCACCGTTTCTTTATTTCCCTGCTTGCTTTTTAATTAATTCTTTCAATTCGCGTTGTGTAGGCATCTTCATTTCTCAATCCGAGTCCGAACTTATAAAAACTTGGGCCTTGGCCATATGGAATTTGATTCTCATTGGCCGAAACGTCTATGACGTCAAGCTTGAACTGCCTAAGCTCAAGCAAATATCTACTCACGACAGATACAAGCTTGACGCTATTTTCAAGCGCAAGCGGGCTACTTTTCAATCGCAAGCTACTTTAAAAGCGAGTATGGAAATGGTACCGACCTGGAGCTTAAGCGTAAACTTGAAATTTTCAAGCTTGAGCTCAATCTTTTTGACTTTCAAGCGCGTATGGAAACCCACCTTAAGTGTGGTGCGACGGCTCAGATGACTCATACACTGGAATCATATATTTCATGTATTGGGAAAATAGAGGAAGAGGGGAGGTCGGAGTTGAGTGTGACTTCGCACAACTGGTAAGGTACGATGTGCTGAACCATATTATTTCCACGGGAAATGAATATAACAAACCATTGGTACAGAGACGTATTTCTATTTATGTAATCTTTACCCTTACCTTTGGTCATATTTATACCGATATCCTATTTTTCCAGTGTATAAAAGGAGAGCTAACTACTTAAAGAAACCACAGAGTACCAAGGTTGTTGCTTCGTCTTAAGTAGACAACATTAGTTAATAAATTAGTTTGAGCAAAATAAATTCTTTATCATATTTTCTGCAACATCAATCTTCTCAGCAACTTACAACAGATTTAAAATTTTTTGGTGCAAACTTGAAAATTTGTTAAGCCAGCCTTAATTAAACTATGTCCGTCAAGGTGCTTACAAGTTATTACTGTTTGTTCATTAATATTTTCACACTGCATCCGCATTGTACTGTTATAGATAAATCATCAGCCTTTCCACCTTTAAAATCACCAGTGAATGAAAAATATCACCTAAACATAATTTATCCCTTTTCACTCTTAAGTGCGTTCATTCATATGTGCATAGTGCGTTCGTAATGCATTGTTATAGAGAAAGCATAATCGCCACCCTTTGAAAATCAAAAATGCCTCTTTAATAGTCTACCATTGTGATTGAGGCACTCTTCCAGACGACTGTCTATGTCTTGCAATACATTTGCAAGCAGTAAACTCATGACGCATGGTAAGACTACGTTAAGGCTTGATGTAGGGGGGTATGATAATGCCCTTGTAATTTGGCACGAACAGTAGAATGGCTTAGTGCAACTTCTTGTTCCACCGCTCTATACTAGCATGAGATTGGCTTGAAAGCTTTCTACGACGTCAAAGTCTCTATCCTCATTACAGACTATACAGTCTCTTCTACGTTCACGATCTTGCACTACCGAAATCACGAAGGTGCTCGCACCCGAATGCTGTCGGTGTGGAGACCGTTCGGCATAAAGCACTGCCTTTAGTTGAACGTTACCGCGACCTTCACCCAAAATAAACGTGCTGTCCAATTTGTCCTGCTTAGAACAGGTTGGCATTTTGCTAGGAAACGAGACTAACTACTGTAATTCTATTACTTAGCTGCTACACTGAAAGACCCTGTATATCTAAAGAGACCGGAAGTTCCTCAAAGTTGAGTTTTCAAAAATTTCCAGTTTGAGCAGGTCATGGTGTGTATAATGGTGAAGGTCGCTTTAACGTTCGACACGTGACACCGCGGTATGTTTGGTCCTCCAATGTCCTGACCCGATAGGTCCAAACAATTACCATCCTGGTTTTTCGGCTCAGTGTTGCTGTATTGCCGGTCCCATTAGAAATACAAGGTCTGTAGTGTTACAATTGTAACAATACGCCTGTTAAAAAGGCACAAATACTGTAAAAAACCATTGTAATAATGGTTGGCCAATTTTTAAACACCCCTAACCTTAAACTTTGGACAAAATAAGGAAAACATAAAGGTTTCTTTGGGAATAACTTTGAAGAAGGTCCGAGTTGTCTGTGGAACCGAGAAAAAAGGCCGCAGTGAAAAGTAATCGTCGTTACGTAGCAGTTAGGTTCGAATTTAATTAGTCTCGTCTCTTAACAAAATGCCAGTGTATTCAAACCAGGGCAAATTAAACATGATGTTTACGAGGATTACCCAAGACGGCAAAACCTTTGCGTGAACTAGTTGAAGCCGATCCATTATTTTTTAGAAAGGTACTGTTCTCTGACGAGGCTATTTAGGTATGGTACCTTAAACCTTCATAACGTGCATTTTTGGGTGGGCATTCTTGGAAACCAAATTATCAGACCCTTTTTCTTGATAAGAAAATCTGTGAAGGCATTTAATTGGACTTCCTGTGTCATGAGTTCGTTGCTTGTAAAGTTATTGCGAGACATGGACAGATGAAGAGTGCCTGCACCACAATAGTAATCACATTGAACATTTCCGTTGACGTTGATGTGTACCAAACAGATTAGAGGTTGTAATTTGAGGCCCAAATTCCAAGACTAATCGCAAGACTGTGCTTTAAAATTTTCCGTTGCTCCCCCACTTGACTGGTATGCTAGGTGATATTTCAGTAGAAGAAAGCTTATTGAATAAGGGATAGCGAGAGATGGCTAGCGATGTGGCTTAGTTATGGGCTAGACGCCCTTGTTTTATTGGCAACATTATTACATTGAATGTTGCCAGATTAAATTGTTGCTGATGATTTTGGGAACCATGTTAATGATATATTAAAATTTAAATGGAAAAGTTTCATTTTGACACATTCCTTACCCTAAAATTTTGTAGTTGGAGCCTATTAATGTATTATAGTGATAATGTAATTAATTTTAGTGTTAAATAGGAAAACATTTAGGCTGAAAGAACAACTAGCGTAGTTTGATCTTATTTTATTATTTCAGTTCAGGGTTATCTATAGTTACCAAAAAAACCTATTGTTTTCGATTAATTTCACGTTAAATATGGTTATTAAGTTGAAATTAACGGCTTATCTTCTTTTACTAGTGTTATTTCAGTTTATTAAACGAGTTTGAACAAGAAATTATCCCTAACTGCAAACTTTAGAGGCGTGACTGTTTGACTCTTGCGGAACAATCACTATTTTGCCCCAAAACTTTTAAATATCGCTCCTTTTCAATGGCTCTCTTTTCAAAATGGGGAAAAATGCTTTAAATGACAATTTAATTAATCGTAAGAATTAAACAGTAAAGTGGAGGCTGGGTGAAAGATAAGTGTAGTTTTAATTTTAATTTGTTAGTTTAATTATAAGGTATCCATGAATTTACCCAAAACACGAATCTTTCACTTTAATTATACTTGATTGAGTTTAATTTAACGGCTTATCTTGTTTATCTAGTGTGGATTTAGTTTATAATACAAGTTTCAATAAAATATTAACTTAAATTGTAATTACCCTAAAATTTTAATGTATGCAGTTATATGCACTTTTGATATATTTTAATGATCATTTAAATTAATTTGAAAGTGAAATAGGAAACTACTGTGGCTGTACGAAAACCTTGTGATGTTTTAATCTTAATTTGAGCGTGGTTCGTTAAAAGGGATTAAGCTTAAAATTTATTTGAATTTTTTACCCAAATTGCAATGTTTTGTGCAGTTTAATATTTTTGCCATATATTCATCATTGTGGTACCCTAAACTTTTGAATTTCGCGGCAATTAATGTACTTTAAAGATAGTTTAAATTAAGTGTGAAATAGAAAATATTGGGCTTTACCAATGGCTTGGGTAGTTTTAATCATAATTAAACAGTTTATTTAAAAGTTATTTGAGCTTTTATCCAAAAATGTATATTTTGGTTTAATTTCACGTTAATTATATTAAATTGAGTTAAAATTAACGTAGGATTGTGTTTTGGCAGTGTACATTTGGGTTATAAAATGAGTTTAAATGTATGCATTACCTTAATTACAATTTTCAGTGGAGTTTTCGATTCTCATTTTACGCAAAACTTTTGAATTTCGCGCCTATTAAGGTACTTTGGAGATAATTTAAATTAGCTTAAGTGTGAAAGAGAAAACATGGGGCTTTACTAACGGCTTGGGTAGATTCAATCTTAATCAAAAACATCATTTAAGAGTTATCTGAGTTTTCATCCAAAAAATGTATATTTGGGGTTTAATTTCACGTTAATTATACTTAATTACGTTGAAATTGACTTGTCGTCAGTGCTCATTAAGCTTATAAAATGACTTTCAACAATTAATTCACCTTAATTCTAATGTTTAGAGGGGTTTTTGATTATTTCCAACACATTGCGTTCAATTTTTATCATATCCTGTTCTAGGTTTGTGGTATGGTAAAGATTATCTATACAATATGTTAATGAATGATGTTATTCTATAGTTTAGCTTAAATACCAGTAATTAAATCAAATACCTATACAATTCATAGCCATTTAAACCAATAAACAAACGGCAATGTGGACTATGGAAATAGCAAACAACGTAACCCTCCGTTTCTAACGTGGTTACGTTGAGAGAATCTGTGATGTAAACCTGAAAATTATTTCACCAATTAAATTATATAACGACACTGTCCTCCTGGATTAACCAGCACAACTGTTTCTTATGAATTAAACAATCCACTGTTAGTAACAAGTAGTTTATAAAATGATAACGTAACATCACAGTATGACTGATTCAATAGGATCAAAATTGTTTTAACGAATAATCTGGTCCTCTACATTGGTTTAGTTTCAGGAATTATATCACACACCTTCACAATTAGTAGCATTTTAGTGAGATTAACAAATAATGAAACCGTTTATACCTGTCCTCAAATGAGAATGTTGAATTAACTGCGCTAAGGTAAACACTACTCTTTTAACCGCCGTAGGGAAAACACATTGAACATTTGGTCATCTTTCCTGTAATATTTTGAAGTTGAATTCTTCACAGGGTGAAAACACTACCGTTGATTTCTAAACCATAATAACTTGGATATATATATGCCATTTTTTACCAACAAACGGTCATGATCAATACAGTATTAAGTTACGCGTAAAACCTAGGCCCTAGGGTTAGGATTTGCAGCATGAATCGAAGCAGACTGCGTATTTTTGTAATTCCAATCCAAAACAGTGCTGGAAATAAGCTTTCTTATAATCTTTAAAAGTAAAGACACTATAAACACTATATTACATAGACAAACTAAAACTTAAGCCTTGGCCGTAAAGAACGTCGAAAAGCTTACTTTAAATGATATAAAAACCTCTATTGACTGTAATTATTTACCTGAATTACTTTTCTAGACGAAAATTCGACCTGATAACGACGTATTTCTTATTAAGGGTGCTACAGTTAATTAGAAAATACATATAAAGGTGCTCAAGCTCGGATGAAATACCAAAGTAATTGGTTAGCGTCTACTGCTAAGAAATTAGGAAAATCAGCAAGAAACCCAACATTTGAAATTTGTCAACGTAACTTGTTAGCACCCACAAACCTAGGCCCTTCTAGTTGTCAACGAGAACGAAATGTAGAATTAGGTTTAAGCGTGCTATAAGGTTAGGCTGACTTCTGACCCAAAAGTAATTTTTTGACGTACTATCTTAATTAGTTAAATTACAAAAATTAGAATTCATTAATTAAAAATCGAAACACGTAAGTTTCCCATTTAAGAAATGCTTGTTAATTTAGAAGTATTCCGAAAACTAACTTCGCTATACTTTTTCCGTATGGCCTGCCACAATTGCCTTAAAAAACCGAAATTTTTTTAATGCTTTTTCTATGGGACGCTAACCCTAAAAGGTGTGACTTTTTCTTTAACATTACGGAAGGGTGTCATGTCATATCTACAAGGGCCTACCGGCCCTGTAGAATAACAGCAACCCAGCCTTTATACATTGTGCTCTTTCCGCCTGAAACTGTAGCTGAATGCCTCATTCAAGCTACTTTGCCCGTATTCCCTATTATCTCTCGCAAACGCCTGAAACAGAAGTTCAGAGAAAATATTTAATTTGAAACAGTATATAATAAATAGGCTTCAATACAGCTGTCCATCGAATTAAACTAAAATTTGAGGGTTACCGCACTATATAACAGGGTGAATTTTTTAGTGATGTCAATCTTGTTTCTTTCCCAATGCTACAAAAATCCTGAAGCAGATCTTTTCTTAAAAGGGGTCCCGACAGGCTTGTTTTACGTCCATCTGAAGTCAGGAAAACTGCTGTAAACTCACATAATAGCGTTAAAGTACTTTCTTTCGCAATTTCTTTCACACTACCAGCTCCAAGGTGGTAGTGGATTTTTCCTTAATCGGTTTCTATCCACGGTTGTTTTTCGTGTGTCCCGGCCACAAACACACAAACATACATACATATAGCACACCATCGCAAATCTAGGTCTGTTTACATAACCACGGTCCACACCTAGAAAGAATAAAAATGTGGTTATGGAGTATGCAGATAAGCTATTACGTAACGGTTTTGTGTGTGTATGTGTTGGATGGTGGGTTAAAGGTTGCGTTAGTGTTTTTTGATAATCATTTCAGCACTATTAAAGGTAGCTCGTCGAGGTGCAAAGATAATTTTCCTTCATTGTGGTGATTTTCATTGATGCTTTTTAAAGACATTCATTTAGGGATGGGAGTTAAGGGTTGCGTCTGGATTTCGTGTAATCACTAAAATTTCATTGGCGATTTTAAAAGGGATTGTGACTAAGGCTTACTTAGGAGCTACAGGTAATCATCTTAATACCGTTCAAGGTAGCGGGTCAGGAGTACACTCCCTTCTTACTTGGTGGAATTTAAAAGAGATGGGAATTGAGGGTTGCGTAAACGTTATGTAGTTCAATATATGACTATTTCTAAATATACGCTCCCATATACAAATACCGTCACACCTAGCTTTTACGAAAATATTTTCGTGACTAGATAGTTTTTCGATTTCAGTGTCTCATTAAAAACTAGCGACTAAGCGAAAAATGTAAACGTACTTGTACTTTGAAATGTATCTAATTTTGCTGTGGTTTAACAGGAGTAGAGTCTTATGTTTAAAATTGCTATAGGGAGAGGGCGTTTGTCAGGGAGGGAAAGAAAATCCGACGTCATTTTATACCTCTACCTAGGGGAGCGTTTGTAGGCGCGATACTGAAATTCCCCCGTTAGGGGGATGGAATCGAGGTAAGAGATATAAGCCTATGACGTAGCAAAAATGGGTTTGCCATCTCCCTATTGATCATGTTTGCTCTTTTCCAATTTAGCGGTTCCGGTATGCAACATTACAATGTTCAAAATATCGATTTCTATTACGGTGCTGTTCATTTCTGGTCCATATTTCTTTCTATCAACTTGGTACACCAGTGGGATTACAACTAATTTCTTTCCGGAAATTAAATATCCAATTAACGGTATTGAAGACCTGGAAAACCACAAGAGCCGAAAACTGATGGTTTGGGAGGGCGATACTTCGGGGTCCTCTTGTTACATGCATAGAAAAATGAAAGTTGTAAGTTCATCTTGTTTGATTATCCATTATTCACAGAATGTATGATAAACCTTTCTACGTGGTAGGAGGGTTATATCATTAATTCGTGGTATTATGTTGTAGTTGCACAAATCTGTAAAAAACCCATATAAGTCGAAGGAATAATGTAGCGAAATGCTATGTGACCGTTTTGGAACATACTTCAAAGGGACGCACTCGAGTTAGAGGATTCGGGAGCCGTACTGAGAGTTCTTATTGTATTGATCCATACTCGTTGAAAGTACTTGTTAGGCAAACAATTAAATCGGGCTACGATAGTTTATGTTCAGGACACTCACAAACAATGCACAAACACCAATTACGGAATCGACGTCTAGTTTGTAAAGTTTCTAAGGCATCGTGAATTCGCGGTGCTTCCTTGTAGGGAATCTCTTTCAAGGACTTCCCTCAGTCCCTCAGTTCCTGTAACCAATTCTAAAGGCTGGATATGCATTTTTAACCTAGGACATTGTGCAAGTTTCTAGACAATATGGATATCTTATTCCTCGAAGAGCATTTTTACAACAATTCTGCAGAATTTCGAGAATTTGTTGAAAAAATATTTAATGCGCAACTGCCAATCGTGGGACATGCGAGGGATTACATCCTCTTACTCACTAAGTTAAAATATATTTTTCGTGTGGAACAAAATCAGTATTACTTTCGTCTTGGACAAGCTTCAAGAGCCAAGCCCGTCGGACTAAAAGTCTCGAACGACAATAATTCTACTGTGAATCAGCAGTTCAATGTAGAGTACGTATATAGTTTTTTACACTGCAAGTTCCTTATGACAAAAAAAAAGGTTTTTAAAAACGAAAGATATATACCACATCATTGATTTTGGATCGCTTCCTTTAAGGCACATGTATTATCCCTACTGACCGTTTATGTCACGTCTTCTAAGTGTGACACTATTTTAGACATTGGTATAAATAACCACCCTAACAGCCCATAGGATTTAAGGTTAAACATAAAGTGTTCGCTATCGTGATGTTTCTTATTCTTTATTCTACCTGGCTTGTAGAAACAAAAGCAATGGCGTAGCCAGAGGGGGGTGGAGGGGCGGCCGCCTCTGGCATCACGGCGAAAGGGGCATCATTCTACCGTTTTCTACGGTCCGTAGAATGATGCCCCCTTCGCCGTGATGCCCTAAACTGCGGAAACCGTTTCAGTTTTTCAGGCGATAATTTTTGTCTAGACTTTAGACAACAAGACGACCCAAGGGCTGGGCTCGTAATAGTAGCCACATCGTACCGTACATAACAGGCGTACAGAAAATTTGGGTGAATAGCCCCTCGATGCACTACCTTTAACTGTTTTAAAATTATTACTTTTTTACTTCTGTTATAATAAAAATGGTGTGACACAAAAGGAAAACGCGAATATCCCCACGATGCGCATCCTTTAACAGTGGTAAAATGAAATACTCATACAAAGAACTAAAGATGATCAGAGTGAATAGCCCCTCGATGACCCAGCAAAAAACAAAAACCCTTAATCCTTACTTCAATAAATTTACTTGCGTTATAATTGCAATATCTGTGCCCCCAAGCTAGTACTTTCTTTTAAAATTCTCGATTTGTGGAGAAATAGACTTAACTTCTAATTTTAAACACCACCTTAAGACAATTCTAAATATAACATCGGTATTTACTTGCTTTTGATTTTTAAAAATTCACCGCGATTTCTTTCAATTTTGAAATAGGGCAGCGGGATTGAAAGCCTGAAACCCTTTTTGTCGACGGGTGACAGGGTAGGATTGCACTTTACGTGACCCACCCAACTAACAATGGTTTCTAATTAATTGGGCCCTGAGGAGTCCGAAAAAAATAGTTAAAAAATTATTTGGCCGCCGCAAGTTGGTCAAAAAATTTTTTGAAAATTTTAAAATCCATGCACTTACCGCCATTACGAACGCTATCCGCTTAATGCATTCTGCACTCAATCTTTCAAAATAAGCCGAGGGTGACTGTGAAAAATTGACGTACTCGCGCCGGAGTTATAGCTATGGAATTTTTTAAGCTTACGGAAACCGTTCATTTCTTATAAAAGGACGGAAATATAATGAGAGAAAAACAGCAATGTTTTGGGGAAGTCTTTGAAATTTTGGGGAAGTCTTTGAAATTTTGGGAAATGCCGTCAAATTTTTTTTGGGAATTTGATAAATGTGAAGGACGATATTTTGGAAAAGGTGTCAAATTATTTGGGAATTTGATAAATGTGAATGACGAAATTTTGGAAAACGTGTCAAATTATTTGGGAATTTGATAAATATGAAGGACAATATTTTGGAGAACGGTGTCATATTATTCGGGAATTTGACAAATGTGAAGGACGATATTTTGGAAAAGGTGTCATATTATTCGGGAATTTGAAAAATGTGAATGACAATATTTTGGAAAAGGTGTCAAATTATTCCTGAATTTGATAAATGTGAAGGACGATATTTTGAAAAAGTTGTCAAATTATTTGGGAATTTGATAAATATGAAAGACGAAATTTTGGAAAAAGTGTCATATTATTCGGGAATTTGACAAATGTGAAGGACGATATTTTGGAATATGTGTCATTATTTGGGAATTTGATAAATGTGAAGGACGATATTTTGGAAAAGGTGTCAAATTATTTGGGAATTTGATAAATGTGAATGACGATATTTTGGAAAAGGTGTCAAATTATTTGGGATTTTGATAAATGTGAATGACGAAATTTTGGAAAACGTGTCAAATTATTTGGGAATTTGATAAATATGAAGGACAATATTTTGGAAAAGGTGTCATATTATTCGGGAATTTGATAAATGTGAAGGACAATATTTTGGAAAAGGTGTCAAATTATTCCTGAATTTGATAAATGTGAAGGGCGATATTTTGGAAAAGGTGTCAAATTATTCCTGAATTTGATAAATGTGAAGGGCGATATTTTGGAAAAGGTGTCATAATTCGGGAATTTGATAAATGTGAAGGACGATATTTTGAAAAAGTTGTCAAATTATTTGGGAATTTGCAAATTTGTGAAGGACGATATTTTGGAATATGTGTCATTATTTGGGAATTTGATAAATGTGAAGGACGATATTTTGGAAAAGCCGACAAATTATCCCTGGATTTGATAAATGTGAAGGACAAAATTTTGGAAAAGGCGTCAAATTATTCCTGAATTTGGTAAATGTAAAGGACGATATTTTTGAAAAGGTGTTTACATTTATCAAATTGCCGAAAAATAGGCACTCTTTCCAAAATATAGTTGCAATGACTTCCAAAATATTGATGTTGACTTTTGTTAATTAACCAATAGTTTGTTACCTTTTCCAAAATATAGTTGAAATAAATTGACGCCTTTTCCAAAATATAGTTGAAATAAATTTACGCCATTTCCAAAATATTGTTGAAATAAATTGGCGCCTTTTCCAAAATATAGTCGAAATAAATTGACGCCTTTTCCAAAATATAGTTGAAATAAATTGACGCCTTTTCCAAAATATGGTTGAAATAAATTGACGCCTTTTCCAAAATATAATTTAAATAAATTGACGTCTTTTCCAAATTATAGTTGAAATAAATTGACGTCTTTTCCAAATTATAGTCGAAATAAATTGACGCATTTTCCAAAATATAGTTGAAATAAATTGACGCCTTTTCCGAAATAAATTGACGCCTTTTCCGAAATGAATTGACGCCTTTTCCAAAAAATAGTTGAAAAAAATTGACGCCTTTTCCAAAATATAGTTGAAATATATTGACGCCTTTTCCAAAATATAGTTGAAATAAATTGACGCCTTTTCCAAAATATTGGTGAAATAAATTGACGCCTTTTCCAAAATATAGTTGAAATAAATTGACGCCTTTTCCAAAATATAGGTGAAATAAATTGACGCCTTTTCCAAAATATAGGTGAAATAAATTGACGCCTTTTCCCAAATATAGTTGAAATAAATTGACGCCTTTTCCCAAATATAGTTGAAATAAATTGACGCCTTTTCCCAAATATAGTTGAAATAAATTGACGCCTTTTCCAAAATATAGTTGAAATAAATTGACGCCTTTTCCAAAATATAGTTGAAATAAATTGACGTCTTTTCCAAAATATAATTTAAATAAATTGACGTCTTTTCCAAAATATAGTTAAAATAAATTGACGCCTTTTCCAAAATATAGTTGAAATAAATTGACGCCTTTTCCAAAGTATAGTTGAAATAAATTGACGCCTTTTCCAAAGTATAGTTGAAATAAATTGACGCATTTTCCAAAGTATAGTTGAAATAAATTGACGCCTTTTCCAAACAATAGTTGAAATAAATTAACGCCTTTTCCAAAATATAGCTGAAATAAATTGAAGCCTTTTCCAATATATTGATGTTGACATTTGCTAACTGCCCTATAATTTGTCTCCTTTTCCGAAATATTGTTGAAATAAATTGACGCCTTTTCCAAAATATTGATGTTGACATTTCGTACTTTCTCAATAATTTGTCACCTTTTCCAAAATATTGATGTTAACATTTGGTACTTTCTCAATAATTTGTCGCCTTTCCCAAAATATAGTTGCAAAAAACTAGACTCCTTTCAGAAATATTGACGTTGACATTTGCTAATTTCCCTATAATTTAACACCTTTTCTAAAACATAGTTGCAAAAGCTCTACGCCTTTTATTTCAATTTTTTTTTACAAAAAAATCAAATTTACCAAGGATTGTTAATTGACCAATAGTTTGTCGCCTTTTCCAAAATATTGTTGAAATAAATTGGCGCCTTTTTCAAAATATAGTTTTACTCCCATTCAAATTTGACAAATATCCCAAGGATTTGACACATTTTAGAAAATAATGTTGAGTGAATGAAAAAAAAAGTCCCCGAATAATTTGACGGCTTTTTCCAAAATTTACCGTTATCAATTATCGAATTCCCAAAAAATTCAACGATTTTCCCAAAACATTTCAGTTTTTCTCGCATTTATATTTCCGTCCTTTTATCAGAAATAAATATTTTCCGTAAGCTTAAAAAATTCCATAGCTATAACTCCGGCGCGAGTACGTCAATTTTTCACAGTCACCCTCGGTTATTTTGCAAGATAGAGTGCAGAATGCGTTAAGGGGATAGGGACTTCAATGGCGGTAAGTGCATGGATTTTAAAATTTTCAAAAAATTTTTTGGCCAACTTGCGGCGGCCAAATAATTTTTTAACTATTTTTTTCGGACTCCTCATGGTCCAATTAACTAGAAACCATTGTTAGTTGGATGGGTCACGTAAAGTGCAATCCTACCGGTGACAGGAATTATAAAGGGAGTATTAAACCGTCCATTTAAATTAAGGCAATACCATAATCCTCTCTCGCTTCAAATATATATCGAGCAAACGTAAATCACAATTCATAATGCTTAACTTAACTTGTACAAATAAATCCAATTCTTAAACTTACTGTTATAATTCCCTTCCTTTTAAAATACACGAACGAAAAATACCACCTCATTCCAATTCTCTCCCATTCACTCTACCTTCGATGACGAACGAAATATTTTATACTGCCTAGGGCAGTTCTCTTTCACGACGCCACCACCACCGCCAACAACAGGCCGGGTCAAACTAAGACCCACTTCGTAGATGTTCACCATACGATGTGGCTAAGAATGGTATTACCAAGAATGGATTTAAGGATAGGACAAAAGATATTTGTCTTTGTTCTATCCTTATATTTGCCCAATGTTCTTATTAGCTTAAATCCGTTCTTGGTATTACCATTCTCTAGACAAAAATGCAAGGTTCATGTGTGATAGAGCTGGTACAATTTCCTAGAACGTATGAGAGACGAATTGTCAGAACTGGATTGATTCACTGAACGCACGCGTGACGCGTGTTTCGCCACAGTCCTTTTTCGCGGTGTAGCTGCGGCCGCGGCGCGGGTAGGAACTTTCGAGAAGATAAAATATGTGTCATTCATTCACCGTTTGATCAAGGTGTAATGGATGGGGGTGTAATAACAGCCGCAACCTCCCTTGGCATCAAAACCCTGGCTACGCCTCTGAACAAGAGGTCAGTAATGTCAAAACTGTAAGAGTTGGGGACAGTTTAAGATTCGCTCCATAATGTTAGAGATAGGCAAAAATGTTGGATTCAATCTAGGAGTAGACTGTCTTACCCCACCTGTAATGAGTTGAACTTTGGAACATAGCTAGATTTCGAATCAAACATAATTCTTGGAACAATTCGTTTTGTATTATTTTTAATCATTATTCATAATTGATGCGGTCGAAACCCGGAAAGAGAAAAGGGACTGGATAGTATCAGTAAAGATAAATGGTATCTCAATACCGTGCAAATTGAACACGGGAGCGCAAGCGAATCTCCAGTCACATGAACATCTAGCGAGAATGTCACCCAGACCCGTGAAGCACACCACGGTTAACACTGGAAGCCTCAACGCATACGGAGGCTCGAAGATTGAAACGTTCGGAGAAATCAGAGTACTCTCAAGTCAAGGGGGTTGCAGTACACACCTAGTCTTCCAGGACTTCGGAAGGAATTTTCCAAGGCGTTCGTTAACTTCTCAGAGGTTTCGAAAACGACTGTTCGTTGTCTCTAAAGCCACTTTCACACTTACATGGGAAACCAGTTCAAAGCGATTCAAAACACTTCCAAAGTGAAGTGTGAACAAAACTGATACTCGAGAAGCTAATGACAAACGCGATTTCTTGAATCACACTCGCCGATTGTTTTAAACATCACACGTCAGCCTCCGAACAAAAGACTCGCTACGTGCACACCTAACGAGGACTTTATGGAAGGTGGGAGCCCGTTTCCGCAGTTTTACTTTTCACACCTAAATAACCTATAACCCCTTTTCGTACAATTTTTCAAAACTTATTTCCGCACAGTTTGCAAATAAAACATTTTTACTTTCTTGTTGGTTACATTTTAAAATCCTGAAACTTATGCTACTGGCCCATTGGACCGAATATAGCCAAATGTGAGGTTTTGTAATCATAAAACTCTCGATGCTATACAACGATAGATTTATTTTTCATGAATAAATAAATTACAAGTTTAAGAGCAAGGCTCTATTTTAGCATAGTCTTATCAAACCATACCTAACCCTACCCAATCTAAATCTTTGCGAAAATGGGTTATGGCAAAAAATGAACTAAATTTCGATGTAAAAACTGTGCGCAAATGCGCCATAAAAATTGTTCGGAATTGGGCTACGATTCTCAAAAATTGTGCGGAAATTGGCATGTCCGTTATGGCGGGTACCTTTTCGGTCCATGACCAAATTATTTTAAGTTCAAACTCGTCTGAAGGGTGTTACTTTGTTATAGTTATTAAGCAGTCTTTGGTTGGTTAAATTTGCTTATTCAGATTAATCGCCTCAACGTTACAAGTAATTTCCATGTTTGTTGCCGCAAGTCCCAATAGTGTGAGCTTGACTTTTACCCGGACCGGAATTAGTATTAATTTAAAAATTTTAACGAAACTTAAGAAGGCCAAACACAAAAAGAAACCTCGTTGCAACCGAAAGTTTACAAAATATTTTTTACCTCCTTATTCTGACTTAGAAACATTATTTTATTTTCAGAGTTCTTATGTTTTTCGACACTGCGCTGGCAACTCCAATTGAACGTAAACCGGCATTTGAAGTCAAACAGCTGTTGCACCGCCCATTGAATACCGAAACTTGGCGTCCACTTGGCATGGAAATAATTTTGAAAGCATACATGCCATTATATATAGGAATTCCTGTCGCAACAGTTGTACTCATATTAGAAATAAGTCGTCAATGTTGGAACGAAAGGAGGCACCCAGTTCGTAGCGTGTGGATGTGAAAAAGATGTTGTTGATGAAAAGTATCTCCTGTAATATTTTGTATCATGGGAATGCGCGGAGACTGCTCCTTGTATTCCCCCCCTCCTTTTAACATCGATAAGGTCTATTGTCCGACATTTATACACTTTGTCTTTGACAGCGATAACTAATACATTCTTTTCAAATTATCTACCCAACAAAAACATCTCTGTAAAAATATGCCAAGTTGTTTGGCCGTAAAAAGAAGTGAGATCTAAAATACGGCCAAGTTATTATCTCCAGGTGAACCAACATTTTATTCGACTTAAAACTTCTCAAGAATGTTTTTCTGACTTGGCCATTAGCATTTCAAAGATTCGTTTAATTCCAGATATGGATCGAAATTAAAATATTAAATCAAATTGGTTAAATATTCTTGAATAAGCTTGTGGTTAAACTTGTAACTTCCGTTCTTTACCTTCACGGGCGCAAAGAAGAAGGATCATGCAAGTTTGGAATGCTAATGGCCAAGTAAGAAAAACATTCTTGAGAAGTTTTAAGTCGAATAAAATGTTGGTTCACCTGAGCCCGTATTCTGCACAAAAAGTATGCTCCTCCTCCGGACTTAAGCTCGCTGATTGGTCGGTCAGGATCGAACTTAGGGCTTTTCAGTGGCGGTGGCGGTTTTGGGGCAAAACTCACTTAGGACTTGTGATAGGTAGAAATTTTCGAGCAGACGACATTGACACGTGTCAAAATATACACCAAATTCAAAGTAGTAATTTTAGAACCCGGCAAACCGTTCAGCATCATGAATCGGTTAATTGACCGGTTTTTTGCTTTCTTTTTCCACCGGAACTTAGCAGACTACACTTCGTCGTTGCTAATGGCGGTAATGGCAGGTAATGGACTATATTGTTCTTGGTGTTGTTGACTTTAGAAAGAAAGACAACTAAATTATTGTTTTAAATACTGTTAGTTTACAAAATATAAGGGTTTGCGTTGTTATAATTTAAAAAATATGCCTTTGTTTTGTGGGAAAATGAAGTCGAACTCTGCCCGAAGTCGAAAAGGATTTACACCGAGGCTTATGACGAAGAAAGTCCTCTGTCTGTAGACTGTAGTAAGTACACTGTAAAAAATAAGCGTGCTTTTGGCATTCAAAAATGGTAGTGACCGTTCAATTTTGAACAAGCCTCTATTGACGCGTTCTTATTTAACTAGATACATTCAATTTTCAACAAGGAGCGTTTTCGGCGTTCAAAACCAACCATGAGAATTCATTTTTGAACAAAGTACCGTCATATCGATCAAAACTTAACTCTACCATTCATTTTTGAACAGCTTTTATATTACCATTCAAAAATGAATCCTTATCCCATTCAATTTTGAATAACCAAATATGGTAGTTTTGGTGTTCTAATAATAGTGTATTAGTACTTATATTAAAACAAGAGCAATCTAGCCGTTCAAATAAGAAATTTTTGGCTTTCAAACCAGATTGCTTATGAAGTTCAAATAAGAACTTTTTGAGTTTTAATCGCGATTATTTTTAACGTTCAAACGAGAGCATTATGGGCGTTCAAACGAATGCAATATGGGCATTCAAAAGAGTGAATATGGGCATTCAAACGAGTGCGATATGGGCGTTCACACGAGAGCGTTATGGGCGTTCAAACAAGAGCTTTATTGGCGTTCAAACGAGAGCTTTATGGGCGTTCAAACGAGAGCTTTATGGGCGTTCAAACGAAAGTGTTTTTGGCTTCAAAACAAAACTATAAGAAAAAAGCGTTTTATCGGTATTCAAACGTGAACGAAATTGTTCAATCTCAAAAGGTGTGCAAAACAAAATTAGTTCTGCCCTAAAATTACTTGATTCCGCTAAGTAAACAAAGCTTTCATTAAAAATACAATAACTTCTCAACACTTTCCTATAACTTGCTTGTTTACCGTGAATTAAATATATATTTGTCTGTATAAACTTCATTATACAATAATATCAAAGGAAATGCTACGGATTATTGCGTATTTCAACTTTCCTTTATTTTTACATAGGCCTTCAAATAGTTTGATAATGTAATTTATTGCTACAACTTTATAATCGGAAAGAACTTGATAATGAACTCTTTCCTTAAGTGCACACTTTCTTCATATAACTGAAGTATTATTTCACACAACGATTATGGTTATGTGTTTCAAATTCACCAACCCTCGGAAGATGTACAAGCTTTAAACACATCTACTTTAGCCCACTCGGATTTCTTTCTTATATTTGCGTATATTTAATATATTGTGCCCTTCCATTAGGCATTCAGCGATGAAATTAGAAATCAATTTTTTTCCACCATGTATTATTATACTGCTCAATTTTGAACGTAAGCAATTGAATATGAACGCCTGATCAAACTCTCCGATGTTGCTCAATAGTGAATGCTTAAAAAACGTTTAATTTTTTAAATTAAATTTGAGCGATATCGTGCTTAAATTTGCACGATAAACTAACCTCTTACTCACCGTTCAAATATGAATGCGTGAGCGTTTAAGTTTGAACAATAGTGTTCTGATCAAATTTGAACGCAAAGAAACTATTCAAATTTGAACGCAAAGAAACTATTCAAATTTGAATGCAAAGAAACTATTCAAATTTGAACGTTAAAGCGTACCACCACAGTGTTGGGGCTATGCACGTCTAAGCATTCAAAGATGAACCTCACTTTTTTACAGTGTAGTAAAAAAAGATTTTATTGTTTCTGTTATTGACTTATTGTTTGGTTCTGTAAGATAAGTTTCAAGCAACAGAGGCACGCTAGTAAATGATTGGAACATGAAATGAGGCACCATCCCATAGCGAAGGTATTTCGTCATTCATTGGCCATGACCAAGATAATTGTGTTTGATACAAATATGATTGCCTAATCCTTATGGGTCATGAAAGCCTGATTCAATGTGCTTATAATATATATTCCATGACTGTCACAGCCATCTTCCCTGGCACTTGGCACCATGAACTGTACCTATTTTATAATCAAAGCACCAACAGCGAAAGAAATAGTTCTACCTTTTATTAAGCAACTATTGCATTAATGTTCAACTGGTAAATAATGTTGCACACATGTCTAACAAATAGAAATATTCATATGCTTTTTTTATTATAGATTTGTGGTAATGACATTTCTATCATTGACACTTGCAATGGCGAATTATCTAGGGTGGGCAATTCCTCTAAGGATATCTGCCAACATTGAAGTGTTGTAATCAACTTGCATATTAAGGTATTAACACGTTTATTAGTTGAGCATGCTTTACTCTAAGGTATCCCTTTAAAGAAAAGGCTGGCATAGTTGTTGCAAGTATAAACTACCAACGAGTGTGTGATTTGCGCCTATACAAATATGAGGTGAGCTCTTTAAAGGTTTCTATAAGATAAACAAATCAAACTTAACTAATATTATTATGGTAATAAAGAATCAATTATAGGAAAATAAGTAACGGAGAGGAACCAATGTCGAGACGGAATGATGAGCTGTTACTAGAAACAGTTTAGCAACATTATTTAAATAAAACTTGAGGTTATTTTAACTTTATCACATAGGATTCTCGATGTAAATTAGTTTCTTATTTTCAATATCTATAAGACCATTTTATTAGACGGCCACTAAATGCACATCAATGGTATTATTATCTGATATAGGCAAATGTAAGAGTCTTTTGGGAACGTATTTGGATGAAGAAGGACTGGCATTCATGTGCATATGTTCTTGAGCATTGTTGTTTATGAATTATCATTATAAGATTGTATTAATATAGAACCAATGGAAATCATGTATCGAACCTAAAATCCTATATATGGAAAAAAAGGGTTTTATTGATCATCTTTGTTGCAGTTTTAAAAGAAGATTCCCCATATTTGTATTTCCAATCGCACATTTCAACAAGTCACGAAGCATTACTGAAACAAAATATTTAAAATGACCTTCATTTTGCATATTCTATTCTAAAAACGTACGTGTTTCAATTTAAACTTTAGTTATTAATTTATTCGTTACTACCCCTTTATTGTTAAATCACAATTAAATGTAGTAAAATGTGCTATGTCCTCCGCATCATTTAACGAAGAGTCAATTAAAAAAAGTGCCACTATAGGAACTAGTAAGCCTATTGGTGATTCTACGGTTATATTTTTATCTCAGTGATCCGTCTTTAATGTTTCGAGCACCCCTATGTATTTAAAGGAAGATGCCACACAAAAATGAATTAAGACAATAAAACTGTAACATTTTAATGGGTAGGAAATAGAGGGTCAACATATTCTTGTGTTTCATTATTATTTCTCCAACAGTTCCATAAAAGTTGGACATTTACATAAATAACTGGAGAATATCCGAATTCGAGTATAAGATAGCCAACAATTTACGGCATACTGACAAATGTCAAGTTCAAAACTGGGAATAAAGGTACATTTTAGGAGTTCATGGACGTAACTTTTTCGGCCTCCAGTTTTACCGCTCTCCATTGTCGAAGCAGTCTTCTTTCATATATAGCCTTTCAAGATGCTCAACATCTTCTTGATCTCTTCCAACCAACAATCTTCCTCGTTGACATCATTTAACCTATCTGTGATCCCTGATGTTTTATCCAGTTATCTTTCCTCTGCTGTGTGGTGCTTTGACAGTGAATGAAGTTATTAAAGTACATTGTTCCTGTATTGCTATCTTTAATTTGCTAAAATAAACCTGTTAGTAACAGAAGAAAATGAAGAGAAATTCCTACTAAAGAGGTCAAAAATAGTTCCCATTCGGGTTCATGTCAAACACGTCATTACCACAAATCTATAATATATAAATATGAATATTTCTATTTGTTAGATATGTGTGCAACATTATTTACCACTTGAATATTAATGCAATAGTTGCTTAATAAAAGGTAGAAGTATTTCTTTCGCTGTTGGTGCTTTGATTATAAAATAGGTACAGTTCATGGTGCCAAGTGTCAGGGAAGATGGCTGTGACAGTCATGGAATATATATTATAAGTATAACGAATCAGGCTTTCATGACCCATAAGGATTAGGCAATCATATTTGTATAAAAACACAATTATCTTGGTCATGGCCAATGAATGACGAAATACCTTCGCTATGGGATGGTGCCCCATTTCATGTTCCAATCATTTACTAGCTTGTCTCTGTTGCTTGAAACTTATCTAACAGAACCAAACAATAAGTAAATAATAGAAACAATAAAATCTTTCTTTACAACTTACTACAGTCTGCAGAGGACTTTCTTCGTCATAAGCCTCGGTGTAAATCCTTTTCGACTTCGGGCAGAGTTCGACTTCATTTTCCCACAAAACAAAGGCATATTTTTTAAATTATAACAACGCAAACCCTTATATTTTGTAAACTAACAGTATTTAAAACAATAATTTAGTTGTCTTTCTTTCTAAAGACAATAACACCAAGAACAATGTAGTCCATTACCTGCCATTACCGCCATTAGCAACGACGAAGTGTAGTCTGCTAAGTTCCGGTGGAAAAAGAAAGCAAAAAAAAACCGGTCAATTAACCGATTTATGATACTGAACGGTTTTTCGAGTTCTAAAATTACTACTTTGAATTTGGTGTATATTTTGACACGTGTCATTGTCGTCTGCTCGAAAATTTCAACCTCTCACAAGTCTTAAATGAGTTTTGCCCCAAAACCGCCACCGCCAATGAAAAGCCCTAAGTTCGATCCTGACCGACCAATCAGCGAGCTTAAGTCTGGAGGAGGAGCATACTTTTTCTGCAGAATACGGCCCCTGATTATTTAAACGTGGATTTAACTTTCGGCTCACTCTGAACCGTTAATATCTCTTCACTACAGACACGAAAATCAACACCCATAGTTTACTACACCTTGGGCCTCAATTATTTGCTCTTTAATTCACTAGGCCTATTACAGATAATACTTGATTTGACCGACAGAGTGTAAGCCTTAGCGTTCTTCTTGATATAACCAGAAGTGAGATGAGACTTATCTCACTTCTGATTTAACTTAAGCAAGGATTATTCTATATACAGATGTAGTATAGCTTAAGTAATATATAAACAGCCATTTCAAATAATAATATTAAAAAATGTCCTTGGAATATCAAAATGAATCAGAGCTTTCAAGTTACAAAACTACTAACGGCATCGTAATTACGAAAAATACTTCCACATATTCACTTTATATTATGGACAAGTTGGGAAAACCAAAATATTACCTCTCCGGGTCAAGAGGTCTACTACTAAAAAGTTATTTACCTAGATATGGAATTATTTCTCTTTTTTGAAGTAAAAATTTACGAAATATTGAAGCAGTATTCCAAGCATAGCGAATATACAGTAAAGCAGACGACATTTTACATCCAATAAGGATAAATCTTGGACACATGGAAATCAGTTAATGGCAAAAAGAACAGGAAATGAAGTCTACGCTTCAGCTGTTTACCCTATATTCTGATAGCTACATTCACAACTGGTTAGCAGTGTAAACACTATCGTCTCGTCTCACCTCAACAATACTCTTAGTTTGCCAACATGAGTGTTAACGTTAAATAATACCAAAGCTAAATTGTAGCTAGACGCACTGATAGTCAATGCGCACCATAAACAGAATAAAAACTCTGTAGCTTAGCCCTACTAATCTAATTGCCACCATGATCTTTTCTTCTATTATAAAATCTTAACCTGATTATTTAAGAGTGTATTTAACTTTCGGCTCACTTTGAACCGTTGATGTCTCTTCGTTTCAGACACGAAAATCAAAACCCAAAATTTACTTCACCTCAGACCTCAATTATTTACTCTATATTTCACTAAGCCTATTGCGGGTTAAACTAGATATACCCGCCGGAGTCTAGATCTTAGCTTTCTTCATGAAATTACTAAACCAAGGATTATTCTATATACAGATGTAGTATAGCTTAAGTAATATATAAACAGCCATTTCAAATAATAATATTAAAAAAAATCTTTGGAATATCAAAATGAAACAGCTTTAAAGCTACAAAAGCACTAAATGCATCATAATTACGAAAAATATTTCATCATATTCACTTTATATTAAGGATAAAGGGAATATTATGGTTCTGTAGGATTTCTTTAAACATCAAAACAAAACGAACTTCTAACGCAGCGCACTGCGGCACTAGTGTAATAACGGACGGACCCACACAGACAATAACATAGACTGCTTTTTAACTCTTTCCGTTTTAATTTTGAATTGAGAAACAAGATTATCTTAAATATTGAAATAAATATAATTAATATTTAATATTTTCTTCGTTAGTTATTCGCCTTATTGAACGTTACATCGCTTTAAAAAAGAACAATTAAACATTCTTGAGAGACTTGACTAATATTGGCGTTTGAAATGAAGCATACGCCGGTTGCTTCGCCTTACTAAAATAGGTAGTATATAAGGGTTTCGAATCGCAGCTATGGATAAGAACAGCGCAATTGCGTGAACCTTTGGTGGAAGCCCCACCTTAGGGAGGCCGGACGTTTCTCGTAACCCTGGCCGATCGCCGCGTATGTCTTAACCTTAAAGATGATGATGGAGTAGAAGCCAGGTGTGCAGACTGGTGTCCATGTGTATGGACAAAGATTAGAAGATGGTGGGGATTAGAAGCCAGTGTTTACAGACTGGTGTTCCATGTGGGATGGACAAAGACCAGAAGAAGGTGGTGTGTAGAAGCCAGTGTGTACAGACTGGTGTCCAAGTGGGATGGACAAAGACCAGAAAATTGTGGTGTGTAGAAGCTAGTGTGTACAGACTGGCGTCCATGTGGCATGGAAAAAGAGCCAAAATGATGGTGGACTACAGAAGCCAGTGGGTAAAGACTGGTGTCCATTGGAGATGGACAAATGGCCAGAGGATGGTGGTGTTAGACAGGTAATGGATAATAGCTATGGTAAGTGGAATACAATTTTCCAAATTTCCGGGAACTGTAAATGCGGGCCGGAATTTGGGAAAACGTTTGCTCCGATTTCAAAACTGCGAACGCGGTCCCCTGGGGTGTAAGTCAATAACAACAGACAGACAGACAGACACGTCGAAATTAGAACCTCTCCGTGACATACGTCACTCGGAGAGGTAACAAGTTGGGAAAACCAAAATATTACCTCTCTGTGTCGAGAAGATTATATAACCTTAAGTATCCAATGAAAACGTCGACCTTTTTGCCCTCATCCTTTCCCGCGCTTTGCGCTTCCGCATTTCACCCTTACTCTCAACAATATCTTCCTCCATTTTGCATACAAAAAGCAAATACTCACAAAAAGAAGCGGCAAAAACCTGCTGGCTCTTTACAACCACTTAATTTGACTTAATATCCAACTTTCAAACACAAATATTTACTGGTAGATAAATTGAAAACCTACAAGCAAAGAAAAATTCTCAAGAATGGCTCCCGCAAATTTAAAAGTTCTATCTGATTAGATTTAAAATATATATTTTTGAAATTTTTGGTCTGACTGGTATCTACACCTAGAGGGTTTTCAGTCAAACAAACAAGGAGCGTAAACACAATAGTGGAAGCTTCAGTCTTATTTAAAACATGTAAAACAATTATCATCTTTGCAAAGAGCTTACACATGTCTTTTTTACCAATGCCTAACCGTTTGGATTTTTCTATTTTTTGATACAAAATAAATGTTTTATATTCTTATTAAGAATAAAACAAGAGGATAAAAAAGGTCCGTCCTCTCGTAATTTTTTAAGCTTTTATCATGATTACTCTATACAACAGTAACAAGGAGTATAAACCCATTAGTGGAAGCAGTATTTTTTTTCCGAAACAATCTCGCTTATGTTTATCCTCTCTAGACTTCGCTAAAAACGTATTACTCTTACGTAAAATATTAATAGATAGGCAAGTTACCTGTCATTTTTATTAAACATGTATCTCAACGTTTTTTATTATACTGCAAAGTTTCAACATTTTTGAGTAAATAGTTTTTTATATAAAAATTATTTTCCAACGACGAAATGATGAGTTCAGTTCGAAATTCTACAATATCATCCGATCTACCGGCCCAAATGACCTGAAATTTTACCGAGAGGTGTATTTAACAATAGACCTATATCACAATTCTGTCCCTCAAAACAAAATCTATGACGTTACGCGCAATCCAAGGTTGTCTTTTAATAAATATAAAAAAACGGCATCGACGTTCAAGATCTTAAATGACGCCGGTTAAACAAAATAGAAATAGAGAAAATCTACAGTTTTTTTTATTTTTTAATGTCCATTGGGTTTTTACACGGAGTAATTTTCTAAGAGTGATAATTAAAAGTCCCTTATAATGGCATTGAAACAAAGTTTGGTTTCCTCAAATATTACACCATTTTGGCAAAAAACAAGCCGCCAATGGAAAACGACATAAGACATATCGAAGACAGTCTGAGAAAAAACCTATATATCAGGGAATGGAAAGTTTAGCTTCCTCTAGTACATATTATTGTCACTAATTTCTAAAGGCAGGAAAGTTGACCCAAATATTTCTCCCTGCCTGTTTTCCCATAGAACCTACACACCGAAAGCACTTTTGTCGCACTACCGCATTGTGAAACAAAAGAAAACCCACTTTCCATTCCTGTTATATGGCTTCTTTGGTCTGATATAAATTGCGCTCTCTTTGCCTTCATTTCAACTCATTTAGTTCAGTAACGTTTAGTATAAGTCAGGTTGAATAATTGTTGCTGAAATATGGCTTACCTAATTCGGTAAATAATTTTCAATTAATCTGTTATTATAAACCAATTTATTTTAATAAACACAGAAAGAAACCTTTAAATTAACTAATTCTTTATTCCCTTTAGCGCAGAAAAACCACCATACGTAATTAAAGTGAAAGTTGGTAGTAGAAAAACAGTGTGCGACAGCCTCATTTGTACAGACCGATACTTCTCAAGGATGCCAATTAAATTGTGGGAACATTTGACCGACGCGCCGTTTCGAAGATTAAATGAAAAGATGAAATCGGTTGAAGACATGGACTCGTGCATTGGCGAGACATCGGTTGATATACAAGTGGAGAATAAAACTTTGTCCAATCACAAAGTTCTTGTGAGTTCCTCCGAAAAATATTTTTCCTTGGGAACAATTACCTTGTTTGGTCTCGGAGCGAACCTCCAATTTCGAACACAGCGATTCAGTTTGTTGTAAAACAGAGCTTCAACTCAGCAAGATTTTCAAGTCTCAATATGGAGAAGATCACCGTAACGAAATATCGACTCCAAGCAATTTAAAAGACGTCCAGTGCTTCAATTGCAAGGGGTTTGGTCATTATAAATCGACATGTACACTGAATATGGCTTCCAACAGTAGACATGAAAATCGAGCTGTGCCGTATACTCAAAGAAATACACCATCTACTGAACAAACGCAGTCCACGTCCACGTCAACATCAACTACGCAACAAACGCCATGCACGTCAACATCAACTACGCAACAAACGCCATCCACGTCAACATCAACTACGCAACAAACGGGTTGGTTTCCAGTTCGGTTTTAACGTCTTTGGCGGTTACGAGGGTGAAGTCCGTGTTTTCGAGCAGCATCACATACTCTGTAGGTTGAGGAGTGATTTCATCTGTACTTGGTAATGGCAGCCTGCTCATGGCATCAGTGTTTCCATTTTTACTACCTGGGCGATACTTGATCTGGTAGTCGTAAGCCGCTAACGTTATCGCCCAACTTTGTATTCTTGCTGCTGCGGTGGTTGGTGTCTGTTTGTCGTTCGCCAAGAGGATTGCCAGGGCACTGTGGTCCGTAAGTAACGTGAATTTTCTTCCCAGTATGTATTCTCGGAAGCGTGTTACGCCGAAAATCAAAGACAGGGCTTCCTTTTCAATTTGACTGTAGTTGCGCTCGGCGGTGGTCAACGTCTTTGAGGCAAATACTATCGGTCGATCTGACCCGTCTGCTTCCACGTGGGATAAAACGGCTCCAATGCCAACTGGCGAGGCGTCGCAGGCAAGTACAAGTGGTTTAACCGGATCGTAGTGTGTGAGAACGGTTGAAGAAGCCAAGATTCCTTTCGCTTCCCGAAATGCTTGACTAGCCTCCGAATTCCAGATCCATTGTTCCTCCTTGCGTGTGAGCTTATAGAGCGGGTTGAGTAGATTGGACATGTTTGGTACGAATTTGGAATAATACGTGACGAGACCCAGGAAAGACTTGAGTTCAGCTACGTTTGTAGGTGCGGGCGCATCCAAAATAGGTCGAAGGTTTTTCTCGGAAGGTGAGAGACCTCTTTCGTCTAGTTTATGCCCAAGGTACTCCACCGAAGTGACCATGAATTCGCACTTCTCACGCCTCAGCTTCAGTCCTGCTTCCTGCAGTCGGGATAGGACTATTTCCAGGTTTGCGTAGTGTTCATCGTCGTTGCGACCCGTGACAAGGAGGTCGTCCTGGAAGATGGCTACGCGAGGTATGTTTCTGAGTAGTAGTTCTATTTCACGTTGAAAAACGGCAGGCGCTGACGAAACTCCGAAAGGCAATCTTCTGTATCGGAACAGGCCTTTTAATGTCGTAATGATGACGAGATTGCGAGATTCTTCGTCCAGCTCGAGCTGATTGTAGGCGTCTCGGAGGTCAAGCTTCGTGAATTTCTGTCCTCCGTTGAGCGTAGAAAAAAGTTCGTTAATTTTGGGCAAAGGATATTGTTCCGTTAATGTTGCTTTGTTAGCTGTCAGCTTGAAGTCTCCGCAGATGCGAATCTTTTTATTGGCCTTGAGAACTGGAACTATTGGTGCGGCCGAAGTGGCAGCTTTGACTGGCTCGATGATTCCGTCTTTTTGTAGTCGGTCGAGTTCTTCGCTAACCAATTCTCTGACAGCGAATGGAGCTTGTCGAGGCTTGAAGATTTTGGGCGTGTAATCGGGCCTTGTCTGGAGGTAAACTTTGACTCCTTTCAACAACCCAAGTCCAGGGGAAAAGAGTGACCCATGTTGTTGTAGTATGTCTTCTAATCTTGAATCGGCGGATACGTTAGCGATGGCATGTTTCGTCGCAGCGTTGGGTGGTGTCAAACAGAAGGCGTCAATCCAATTTCTTCCGCAGAGAGAGGTTAAGGGTTCGGTAACAACTATGAGTGGTAAAGTGGCGCTCAGATTACGTAACGTCGCGGTGACTTGTACGAAAACTTCGGTGGCAACCGGCATGCCGTTGTAAGCTTTCAGTGAAGTTAGCGCTGGTTGAAGGTCGGGCATCTGAGTGCGTTTCTTGAGCTCTGTATACGTAGACGCAGAGATTACCGAGTATGACGCTCCCGGGTCGTGTTCCATCTGAACTTTCACGCCATTGATGAGAAAATCGTACATGTAAGGTTTTGGAGCTGGTTATAGAATGGGTGTAGGGCGAGTATCCTTGACTTGAAAAATGTCGTATTCGTGGACTGTATTGCCTGAAGTTGACGTCGAGGTTGGTTCGACAGAAACTTGCTGTGATGCTTGATTCAGGGAATGTACCCTGTGGTTTCTGTGATTGTTGTTGTTTCTGGGTGCGTTGTTCGTGTTTCGACGGTCTCTCTTTGCTGACAAGCACACTCTTTCCAAGTGTCCTTTTTTCTGGCAGTAATTGCAGGTAGCCGAAGAATACTGACAGTCGTCTGATCTATGACTCGTCTCGCCGCATCGGTAACATTCTCTGGTCGAGGGTCTGGTGCTGCTGGGTCTCGAGGGTTTCCTTGACCTTGAACGGGAGGTCTTGTTATGTAATTTTGTCGATAATTGGTGAACGCCATTGGTCGCTCCAGTAGCTGTAGTGCTGCCGTTAATATCTTGTAGGTGTCTCGCAGCTGATTCCATCGTCAGCGCGATGTCAAGGGCTCTTTGTAGGTTTAAGTCCTTGGAAGGTTCATTGATGAATCTTGCTTGGATGGAGGGGTTCTGTATACCCGCCACAAGCCTGTCCTTCAGCATCATGTCAAGGTTAGCTCCAAAATTACAGTGTTCAGCAAGTTTTCGTAACTGTGCGATGTACGTGGAGACGGATTCGCCGGGCAATCGATCTCTTTTGGAAAACTGGATGCGTTCGGTGACTTCGGAAGGGGCTGGATTGAAGTGTTCCGTGAGCAAGGTTACTAACTCATCGTACGTCTTCTCTGTTGGTTTCAGTGGACTCACTAAGCTTCTCAGTAAAGCGTAGGTCGATGGACCGAGTAATGTCAGGAAGAAGGCTCTCTTCTTGATAGCGTCGGTGATGTCGTTGGCAATAAGATACAAATCTACGCGCTCAGCGTAAAGACTCCAAGGTTCCGTGTTGTTGTAAGGTTCGAAATAGCCGGTGACTGGGCCCTTTTTGCAGGTGGGTTGGTTAGTTGCTAGTGCCATGGTGGACTTGTGAACGTAGAACTTTTAACGCGTAGCCGTGGCTGCAAGCAGTAAGTAGCCGGATCGCTTGGCTTGTTGAAAATCGTTATCTCGCCTCCGTCGCCATTTGTTGTATCTTAAGGCAATGAGCACACGACGAGCATTTAATATTAAAAGGTAACTTTATTACTAAATAGTATTGTCCGATAAAATATGCTAGTTATTACATTGATCGTCAGAGAGATAGTGAGGGGGAAAATAATACAGCTCATACTATTTATACATATTGCCCGTAGGCCAAAAAACTAACATCAGTAGGTAATAGTTTTTTTAGAGATCGTTAAGACACGACACAAGTAACACCTGCAACATCAAATGAGCTTCAGAAACCTGACGCCCACATAAATGTTGAAAATACAACGACACACGACGCCGACAAAACAGCACTTAGTCAGATGTCTCAGGACGTATTTTCCCAATAATATCTTAGTGTAATTGCTCACTTGAAAATAAAATATTAATTATATCAAAATGAAATTTCACTGAATTCATTCAACCATAAGATATTTCCTTGTACCGAATTAATTGCCCAGAAATAGACGTATATAATATTCACATAATTGGTGTTTACAGCCGGGAACAATAAAACATTACACTTTTCAGTTTATATGGACTATTTGTTGTTAAGAACTCAAGTAGAAAACCGTTAATCACCGCCTCCTATATGTAATAATATTTAATATAGGAGGCGGTGCGTTAATAAACTAAAATATCTACTCATAACATGGAGTATTAACCTATTAGTGGAAGCTGCAGTGTTTTTAAACATATAGACGTTACAAGGAGTATAATCCCAATAGTGGATGCCGTAACTTTATTCGAACATGAAACAATCTCGCTTATATTTATCAGACATCACCATCTATTACGAAATTATATCTAGAAACGCAAGGAAAATATGGATGACAAAATGCAATCGGCTATTTAACTACGGCGATATATTTAGCGACACCACCCTTGGTTCTATACATATCATTTACAACTGAAAAATAAGATGTGAATTTACGTTTTGACTAACTCCAAGCCGTTAAGACGTCTTTACAGAGAATTTGAAACACAATCGTAACTCATAGTGTCTCGAATATGTACGTTTCTATCCATGAACAGTGCTGAGAGAATGAAACAGCGGAAATTCCCTTCAAAGTCGTTGCTTCACTGAAGCCAACATTGTCAAGTACAGCGTTCAGGCAGAAGGCTATAAAAAATGTAGTTTTGCAACAAGTAGGGATAAACGGATACAGAGAAAAGAAATTATTATGGTTCTGAGAGGAGCTTCCCATTTTGGTTGTTGTTTTGCAACGCAATACACGGTTCTTGATAGATATAGGAGGCTAAAACTGTTCCACCTGTAGGCGGAACAGTTTCATTTGCTGCCTGAGTCGCTTCTTCCATAGCCGGAGCCCCATTGACAGTTAAAACATTGGCCACATCTGTGGCCAAAGTTGCTACATCCATTTCTGTTTGTTCGATTCCATCTTAAAAATACACGATGTTACAAAAAGGATGCTGGGACAGATAATAAGAAAAATGTTTCACCTTTCATTTCTGGGCAATTCTTTATGAAATGCCCAGGTTTTCTGCACTTGCAGCAGGTGCGCGGCTTGCCACCACGCCCATAAGGGTTTTTGTTGTCACCTTGGCGACCCCCTCTACCTCTACGACCACCTCTTCCTCGGCGACCTCCGTTTTCGTAATTGACATTTAATGTCAAGCCATTCAACGCACCATTGAAAGTCATACCTGACATTTTGATTTTCTACCAAAAAATTCACAAATTTTATATTTTAACATTGATTATTTTGCTCACAGTAACTAGCTTATGTTATTAAACATTCTAATTCTTAAAAATAAGTCTATCCTTCAAAATGTATAAAAAAATGAAATAATTTTTGCATACAACTTACTTTAGATGAGGTTCGTTCAAGTTTTTTGACGGTTGTGAAATTTTAAAAAAGGACGCTTTACAGTGCTGCCAATAATTCGTCATTAGCGCCGGCTAGGTTAGCGGTGGACTCTTGAACTTTCGTAACCGACCTAGAACATTTGAACAAAAAGATGAAAATTGGTACATGTGTTGTTTTTGACCCAACAAAAAATATACTAAAAGTCCCCTGCTGTAAAGCGCGACCTGTCGCCGCCATCTTGGAAAATGGCCACCTGGAATGCCAGTATCAATGTATTCCACGTTCTTCTTCAACGAAAATTGGTGCATATTATGAATGTAACCACATGAACATCGTAATAAAATTTCACAGCTCTGTCTTAGATAGTTTGGTCGCCATACTGGAAAATGGCCGCCTTGAATGCCAGGTACATTTTGTTTCATTTTGTTGTTGGAAAATTAGGAAAATTTATAGATATTATAATGAAAGCTGTGTGAACCTCATAGTAAAATGTAGAAGCCATTCATGAGATAGTTTGGCCGCCATGTTGGAAAATGGCCGCCGGGAATGTCACATAGATACAGCATACTTTTCAAAATTCGGTATTAAATCGTTTCCTAGCTATTGTTGACTTAATATTTTCATTAAATACTCTCAACGTATTTGTAAGATGTTGATTATCTGTAATTACTTTAAACTCCACCTTATCATAACAACACCCAGTTACAACATGTGTTCTCGGAACCTTTTTTTCTCAAATGTCTCGATTTGAGATTCTCTTGTTGTGGTTTTGGTTTCAGATTTAAGAATTAAGACGTTCCAATTCGAGTGTGATAGACTAGCAAAAGAACCAAGATATTCCGCTACTACAATAGCTAGGGAACGATTTAAACGCCGAAGAATGGGGATAGTTGGCGATCCCGAATCGTAAGACCCATTCACACCACTCAAGCCCAGCTTTTAATAATCATTATCTTTAAGTGCGGGACCTATTGTGTAAAGAACTGTGAATAGAGACGATCCAAATTAGTTTGCTCTGCAATGCGTGGACATTGTCGCGGTACTAGCTGGTATAGAGCAAAGTAAAAGGGCTTGTTGTGGCTGAGGGGGCCCCAGTTCGGTGTGCCGGTTCGGGAGTTGCTTGGGTTCGCCCTTGGTTCGAAACGTTCCTTGCCCCGTTCGCTTAAGGTTTTGCTCGGCCGCTTCGCCCCGCTATTGTCAACCCTCTGAGGGTCGCGGATACATTGTTTCGGTCGTGTGGCACTGATGTGCTTGGAGGGAAATCCTCCGTCCCCTCGAGCCTCCTGCTGCCTTAATCCTTCCCAGTAACCGACCACCTTCTGGCTGGGCTAGCCGCTGACGGTGTCCAGCTTCTCTCACCTGCTCAAGGGGCGTTTGTCGGTGGGTACTTCTGGGTACTTGTAGGTGCTTTTGGGTACTTGTAGGTGCTTTTGGGTGCTTGTGGGTACTTGTAGGTGCTTGTGGGTACTTGTAGGTGCTTGTGGGTACTTGTGGGTGCTTGTGGGTACTTGTAGGTGCTTTTGGGTACTTGTGGGTTCTTGTGGGTACTTTTGGTGGCTTGTGGGCTCTTGTGGGTACTTGTGGGTGCTTGTAGGTGCTAGTGGGTACTTGTAGGTGCTTTTGGGTGCTTGTGGGTACTTGTATTTGCTTTTGGGTGCTTGTGGGTGCTTGTGGGTACCTGTAGGTGCTTGTGGGTACCTGTAGGTGCTTGTGGGTACTTGTAGGTACTTGTGGGTACTTGTAGGTACTTGTGGGTACTTGTAGGTGCTTGTGGGTACTTGTGGGTTCTTGTGGGTTCTTGTGGGTACTTGTGGGTGCTTGTGGGTACTTGTGGGTTCTTGTGGGTACTTGTAGGTACTTGTAGGTACTTGTGGATGCTTGTAGGTGCTTTTGGGTGTTTGAAGGTACTTGTGGGTGCTTGTAGGTACTTGTGGGTACTTGTGGATACTTTTGGGATTGTCTTTACGAAGTTTTAAGGATATCTGAATTTGATATTGGGCTTATGACAATTTTGAGCTAATGTTAATCGGACACAAATCAGCATTTTTAAAAATTTTGTAAAATTGTCAAATTTGGTCCTATTTCTGAAATTTTTAGGGGGGCGCCTCGCGTTTCAATAAATGATTGTAAAAAATTGTATTATGTTAATTACAATAAGAATACAAACTTTTATTGATTTAGGTTTTTTTTTTTGAAGTATCATTATAAATAAATGTCTGATTGAGCTAAAGTTATGGTCCCCTTTATATATGTTTCTGCTTAGTGCAGATTTTGAAAATGTAAAACAGTTTCTTAACATTCTTAATTAAAATGAAGACTGAAGGTACAGATATTAATCAAAAATGTCTTGATTAGAATCAAGACCTAAAAAGTATCGATAAGACTGAGGCTATCACTTGTCTCAAGGATCAGATATTAATTTTTCTTTTTAATTGAAACTTAAATGTATGCTTAAGAAAAAAAAAACGTTCCATTACCGTTTTCCGTTGAAATAAATTATTTTACTGGTAATCAATTTCAAAAATTTACTTATCTCGGCTTTTCGACCACAATTCCATTCCCCGAAAACATTTTATCATTACATTAATTACTTTTGGGAGATAACATGTCAAAATAACCTATAAAACAATAAAAATCTGTAATAGCGGTCTGTTTAGCCATGACAACAACCTTTAAAAGTTACAAGGTCTATATAACCCTTTCGAGACTAACAAGACCTGAGGAAACTATAGCTTAACCTGCTATTAGTACGACCAGGGAGAATTGATGTAAACTGGAGTTGAAATTTCATCATGTGCGACCTGCGGCCCTGAAACTCTCCCATAGTACCAGTGTGTGTAGAACATAATTTTTTCGCTGTTATCTGCCAAAATCAATCTTGCTTGGTAGTGCCGCCTCCTCACTTCAAATTTTCATGATATATTAAGGTTTGAACGAACAAAATTCTAGATTACTATTTTTACTACCATGTCCCTCTGCTAACTTGAAGCAAACTTTCCTCTCTTTTTGCTGCTCATTACCGGTGCCATTCCCTTGACTTTCTGTTCGTTATAACTACTATCATGAGTTTATTTATTTCAAACCAAAATAAAAAAATGGATTCTTTTTCCTTTTGTGCTACTTAGAATTTACAAATGTATATAACGTTGTGCCGTGACATATCAAATAGTCTCTAACCATTGTTAGAAACTAGAAATTGGGCAGTAACACTGATCATGCCCTGAAGTATGAGAAAGAACAATACGACGGTTGACTAAAGTACACTTGATATTACATCATTTTGCAAAACCGCGAGCAAAAATCTTACTGTCCCTATTGAATTTGGCGCCATTGGTTTTAGAATAATTAAAATGTTCCATTGCGAAGCGTGCGGGTCATGAATGGGGATGTAACGTCTTTTGGAACCTTTTAAAACGCAAAACCATACACGTACTCTCCCAAAAGTAATTAATGTAATGATAAAATGTTTTCGGGGAATGAAATTGTGGTCGAAAAGCCGAGATAAGTAAATTTTTGAAATTGATTACCAGTAAAATAATTTATTTCAACGGAAAACGGTAATGGAGCGTTGTTTTTTCTTAAATTGGTTCAAGGACTCTTTTACCTCATCGTAAAAATTGAAGCTTTGGGATACCTTGGTAATATTGAATAGTTTAAGGTAAAATGCATCGTTCAAGCCGAATTAAGGGCGTTTTCAATTATGGCGTTTAAAAATTTATACATTATTAGACCGAAATTTTTCTCCACATTTTCTTAATCTAAATTGATAATTGTTTTTAATAAAAGTAGTAACCCCGCAATGTACTTTAGTTTGCTGTGGGGTTAACCTAAAGAAATCTGCCAATAAAATAAAACAAACCGATACCTTAACTAAATCTATATTGAAATAGTTAACCTTCAATTGTTTTTTCTTCATCAAATAAAGGTTTCAGACGCTTTTCCGGCTCTTCCAACAGCCCTCTTTTGAATCGTAACAGTATCTTAACGTTTTCGAGGTCCACTTCATCAGGCCCTTGATTCTGATTTTGCTTGACGACTAAAATCCCTTCATTGACGGTTTTTGTCGCGACGCAAACTTGACCCCCATGTCCATTCTCATCTGGAACTACACCTATCCTCCAATATCTTAAATTTAGCCTATCAGCTCTGGAACCTTTGTTTTTCATGTATCCATCGTTGTCGGATACATACACGATGAACCCAGTTTTTTTCCTTCAATTGACTCCATGGTAATGGTTTCAAACACCTACTCTATTCAAACAAAAATTGCTGAGTGAACGCGCTGGATGGTACAACTTGTTCTTCTTCTCGCATGCCTTCAGACCTTTTTCTCCCTTGCGAGCTTTTCCCCCGCGACTTTTCTCCCGTACGGCTTACGAGTGTGAGAAGTAAAAAAGTACACTCATCCTATTCCATTGGCTTTCCTGGCGATGCCGCCAATACTTGTAAAGGCGGTTATGGTAAAGGAGACTGTAGCGGCTAACAACTGCGTTTCTACAAATCCAATTGCGCTGAAAATTTCTCACTGGCTCATGGATAGATCAGCCACCTGAGACGCGGCAAACAGGTACAAAAGCAACTTAAATTTAGCTCAAATAATACCGTTATATAAGAGTGGCGTAAAAGAAAGATTAGGAAAACAGAAAAAAGGAATTTAACTTAATCTTTTACCATTAATATCCTCAAGGTTTACTTGTTAAAGTGAATTCAGAGTGACCTAATACAGAAGTGCGGCAAACAGGTAGGGAAGCAAGTTAAATCTAGGTTAACTGGTGCCGGTAATATTAGAGTGACCCAAGAGAGAGAGATGCAGAAAAATGTAGAGATTCAAGGTTAGTAAACCACCCGATATTTGGAGTGGACAAAGGAATATTTAAATGAGCCCGCAAGCCTTCTAGCGTTAATTTGCGCGTGAATTCACGCGTGAGTCTAACGCGGGGGAAAGTCGATTATAGTGATCTTTACCTCCAATTTGATTATGTAAATATAAATCTGTCTGCAAAAGAAATAAGAATTGTATTAACTATAATTTATATTTATATAACCAGTTACCAGTTCGACTTATTGCGATAAACAGAATTATGTAACTTTTAATGAATAATATATACTTGACGACCTCGAGAAGGTCCAGGCATGTTACTTAATATGGGAAGATTAAGTTAAGCATTTAAATAGTATAGTAAGCCATTGTCGACAAGCAAAAAAACGTATATTTATATCACCTCATGCTGTGTTGGCTGGGCAATTAGAACGCTGGTCAATGGGACGTCATTTGGAAGATCGACACCTCAATTTTCTTTGCTTAATCATTGAGAATTGCATTCAGTCTAATAGATGTGAACGACTAACCTCATTTACCTCCATAATTCTTTAAAAAACATCAATAGTTTCATCGGGCACTATAAATCAATAATGATAATACACAATTAATATTTCATTAGGGTTTAAAGGGAGCGGTTAATCAACTACTGAAATAGGGAAGAGTACTTCACCAACGCGATCTTTCTTAAACACATGAGAAGACACTTCTTTACTTAAAATTGATAAAGTACGTCATAATCTTGTTTGTTTTAGACATATCTGCCAATAAGAAAGGTTTTCCGTGACTATCGTTTCGGTGAACACTTCAAATAAATATTAGTCACCTACCAATATTGCACGGCAGTATCGCATTATTTGCGGCTTGTATCGTGGTGTTAACGACATCATGGTTCTTTTCTACATCTTCCTTTTCAGCATCTTCGGGCATGATATTATTGGTCGCAGGTTCCAATTCATCAAAACGTTTGATGGACATATCTTTCATATTTTCTGGTGCATCTTTATTATGGAGTTCAAGATCCGCAATAATGTTGTGGCGGTAATGCCCCACCGGCTCAACGCTTGGTGGCTGTGACTCACTCTCTTGTGCTAGCGAAAGGAATGTCCCAACGTCTTTCTCCGCCTGACTGTCAGTCAGTTTGACGTTTCAATACGTCTATCTAATTTAATTGTATTGTGGTTTTCGATGTCGTATCCATCTCTTACACTTACTTTCGTGAGAAAAGTCATCACATTCATGTAGACTGTTGGTGTACATGGATTTTGTCCATTTGACTCTTATTGTGAAGGTCAAGATCTGCAAAAAAGAAAGTGGATTTAAGTACAAAGTGAATAGGCGTGACGTGGGGTCATTATGACTCACTGTCTCGCGTAAACAAAGGAAGTGCCCCTATATGCTTCTAAATGTTACATTTTGCCCGACTGACGTCCTTTTTTCGTTGTTGTAATTGTATCTTCTTGGATTGAAGTTCCTTTGTTGTGGCTTCCTTTTTTCTTCTTGTGACAAAGTTCTGATAACGTCATCATCCAAATTTATATACAGCATCCCCAACACCACCTCTGGGGTGTTATGTTAAATTTTAGCCTTTAATATATCCATTTCTTGTTGAAGATACTTGTAGTCTGTAACAGAAAAGTACACAACGTTAGTTCAATTATCTCAGAAGTGGAGGTGTTGTTTGTTCCTATTTTGGGCATTCAGTGTTTAGGCCTAGATATGTGCACGGTTGTGAGGTTTGATAATGAGAATATACAACCAGTAAACACAAAGTTGGCTGCACAGGTTGCAATTAACTCTTGATACGTACGACATATCTACTGAATTATCCAGATATACTCCGTTATATTCAATAATAAATTGCCGTGATTATTACACTGCAGCCATTATTATTAATAAATTGTTAACGTTTTGGATTAAAAGAACACAGTAAGCCTTGGCCCTAACCCTATTTTCTGGATCAATTTCAATTATTCAAAAGATCACAACGCCTTACTAAGCCTTGGTACTTAAGACAGTTTACATAAATTAGAAACGTTTGGTTTTTCTTACCATCACTGATATGTAGAACGTGTGCAACAATGGGTCGTTTACCCTTGGACCAGCGGACTTTCGTAGTTGCTGATTTAAGCATTTCGCATTTATTAATGAAAGCATCTTCTTACGCTATGCTTATTTTATTATCCTAGATCCAATACACAAGAGCTTATTTTCAGGCTTTCGCGTCCTTTTTTTGGCGTGAATTCTAGAGGTCCAGTATTCATCCAAGTTACACTATTGCGTTCCTATCAAGCATAATTTAAAATTGTTTCCCGAGTAACTCTTTAATATTGTACATCTCATATTGATATCAGCTTGTCTGACGTCTTATAATCACTACTGAGTGGTGTGAGTTTCACCCATCAATCAAAATGCGATGTGACCATTGAGACAGCCGTTCATTAACGAATTACCACTCTTACATAAGTGAAAAACATTGACACTTGATGTCAACTAATATTCACGTGCTAAATGTAACAATTACGTGAAATTGGGTAATATAGACACATAAATCATTCAATATTTTAGTAGGGGGAATATTTTGACCTTTCATGCCGAAACTTTGTTTTCAAGCCTTTCATCCAAGAATTCTATCAGAGGAGTGTTATGTATTTTATAAATAGTTAAACAAGCGTCCTAAAGATGTCGCTACTATGTTAAAGATTACCTATACCATGACAAGAGAAATAAAAGACATACAGACGATGACCTAGCATAAAACTTGTCACGTTATTTCGTAGCTCTATTAATTCATCGTATCTAAACTCTTAATTGCTAACCCTCAATAAACATAACATGGTGTCAGATTAGCTATAACGAACCCCGTCTTCCCGTTCGTCCTTTTTGTCGTTCCGGGTTTCTCTCGCTGTTTTTCTTTAGGCTTTCCTTTTTGTGTGTTCGGGTGTTGTCAGGCCTAGGCTTAGCTCCCCCGCGCGCTATCTCTTGCTCGCGCTTTGGCTCGTAACATGGCAGCGAATCTCCCCACACTAAAACCTTTTCTGGCGGGCCCTAACCCGTCCGAATCGTGGAGATTTTGGAAGCAAGATTTTCAAGATTATCTCCAAGTCTTAAAGTATGATCAAGAATCGGAAGCTACTAAAACAGCATTATTTCGTCACGTCTGTGGCGACACTCTGAAACAACAATATCGGGGCTTTACGCTTAACCCTGTTGCTCCTGCAACTGACGTTTCCCTGACTCAAATACTAACTGCCTTTGACACGCACTACAGCGATTATCAAAATGAAATCTACGCAGCGTTTGTTTTTCTCGAACTAAAACAAAAAGGTGAGAAATTTGAGGATTACTATGCTCGTTTGCGATGCTCTGTCGAAGATTGCAATTATGGTGCCTTACAAGATCGACTCCTACGAGATAAAATAGTCCAAGGCCTCCGTGATGGACCCTTAAGGGAAAGACTGTTACGTGAATATGGAAAGAAAGCTACTAATTTACAAGACCTTATAAGTTTTTGTAAAGCTGCTGAGCACTCTCGTGCCCATGCTGATGCAATGAGTGAGTCTAAGATGCATCTGCATGCTATGAATTGGAGACAAAATAATACTAAGCTTAAGTCAAAGCCCAAGTTTCAACCTCCTGTGCGATCGGCACATGGAAATTCCATACAGCACGTTAAAATTCCTTCGCAACCTTCCTGCAAATTTTGTGGACTCTCCCATGTGTTTGGAAAAAACACTTGTCCTGCTTTTGGGCAAACTTGTGCTAAATGTGGAGGAAAAAATCATTGGGCTAACTTCTGCGAATCAAAAGGCACTCATAGACATCAGATTAAACCACAGACTACTAAATCTGGTCGTAAGCTACATACTCTTACTTCTACTGACAACAATGCCGCTCAAAATACCTCAGATGTCTACTTTATCGGCGAATTAAAACAAGTTGACGAACTCAATACTATCACCGATGAAACTGAATGGTTTCAAGATATATCCTTGAATGGCAACAAGGTCACATTCAAGCTAGATACTGGAGCGCAAATCAATACACTTCCTGAAGTAGTATTTGCCAATTGGCCTACTCAACCTTCCATTAATCCGACAACACAAATGGTGCAAACCTATAACGGAAAACGCGTACCAATTTCTAGATCCTGTACGTTCACTACTAAACTAAACGAAGAGGGCACACCCGAGAAGTTAGAATCCTTTCTAGTCACCACTCTGAATTCAGTTCCTATCCTTGGTCTGCCATTTTGCGTCAAGTTCGGTCTCATACAACGACTTTATAACTCCAGTGATACCTCAAGTGATACGGAGATTTCTACCTTGATCTCACAACCACCAGAAACTCCTGATGATATAATAAAAGAGTTCCAAGATGTCTTTACTGGAACTGGCCGTTTCACCAGACAAGTCAAAATTCATCTCGAAGACAATGTCGTTCCTCACGTTGCAGCGGCCAGAGAAATCCCACTGGCGCTTCATGATACAGTCAAAACAGAACTCCAACGCATGCTTGACGAAGACATCATAGCCAAAGTGGACACTCCCACCGAATGGGTTAGTGCCATAACAGTTGTCGAGAAACCTGTCAAGGACCTAAATCACGACAACGGTAGCGCAGAAAAGACGAAAATCAGAATCTGCCTGGATCCCAGACCACTGAACAGTGCCATAAAGCGTCCACATTATCCTATACCCAGTCCTAATAAACTCTTCGCTAACTATCAAGGGTGCAAAGTCTTTACCCTTCTGGATGCGAAGAATGGGTTTTGGCATCTACCACTCGAGGAAGAGTCAACATATTTGACAACATTTGCAACCCCCTGGGGTCGTTACCGATACTTGGTTTTGCCATTTGGATTGATCAATGCTCCTGAAGAAATTCAACGCGCTATGAACGAAACATATGAATCGGAACCTCAGGTAGAACCTTATTTCGATGACATACTACTTGGCTCGGTGAATACTGAAGAACAATGCCAACTTCTTCGACGCACTTTGACGCACTTTGACGATCGCGCGACAAGCGAATTTAAAATTCAACCCTGACAAACTTCGTTTGGCCAAGACTTCCATCACGTATCTTGGCCATAACATTGACGCTAATGGAATAACCCCTCATCCTGATAAGATCAAAGCATCTAACACGCTTTCTTGGAATAATTACCTACCATTCGAAGTTCACCTCCAATCTCTCCAGCCGCACACACAACCTCCGGAAATTAATGCGTAAAGATAATGTATGGCTTTGGGATGCGAATATGGATCGCGACTTCCAAGCATTGAAAACCGCACTCGCTGAGTCGCCTTGCCTACAACTCTTTGATGATAAGAAACCTGTTACAATCTCAGTTGACGCTAGTAAATCGGGCCTTGGAGCTGTACTGCTTCAAGACGAGCGACCAGTAGCATATGGTTCTGCTGCTCTAACGTCCGCTCAGCAAAATTACGCACAGATTGAAAAAGAAATTCTCGCTGTAATTTTTGGCCTGGAACATTTTAACTATTATACTTATGCACGTCCTGTTCAAGTTCAAACTGACCATAAACCACTCCTCGGTTTAAGCAAGAAACCCTATGATACCATAACTCCACGACTACAGAGGCTGTTACTCCGACTGAACCGATACAACGTTTCCCTTACGTTCGTCCCTGGGAAAGAGTTGGTTATTGCTGATGCGTTATCCCGTGCTCAATTGAAAGACATTACTTTTGATATTCCTATTGAAAACCCAGCACCGGCGCAATTTTGCCTCTTAGTACGGGCTTCACAAGCCAAATGTAGAGAGCTCCTTGTGGCTACTACAGCTGATCCCACACTACAGGATGTACTTGCCTACGTGCGACACGGATGGCCGGCACATAAAAGTAACGCCACTCCTCGTGCTCGTCCGTACTGGCAATGTAGAGAAGAATTGCACGAGACCGATGAAGGACTTCTATGCAGAGGTCAACGTCTCGTTGAACCCTCTAGTCTCCACCAAGATTTCTTGAACACATTACACATAGCCCACCGTGGAATAGTCGCCAGTAAGGCTAAGGCGCGAGAATACTTTTACTGGCCGAATCTAACCAAAGATATTGAAGCTGATGTTGCTAAATGTTCCATTTGTCAAAAACATCAACGTTCTAATCAACGTGAACCGCTTCTAGATAGAGAACTTCCCTCCCGACCATGGGAAAAAGTCGCTTGTGATTTTTACGAACTCTTTGGTCAACATTATCTACTGATAGTGAATTATTTCTCCAAATATATTGAGATTCAGCACATGCATGGCACTGGCGCTCCAGCCGTCATCAATGCCATGAAAACCATCTTCGCGCGTCATGGCATCCCTGAAGAAATGGTCTCCGACCAAGGCCCACCATTCAACTCCGTGATCATGGCCGAATTCGCTCGCGACTGGAAGATTTTCCACAATAAAAGCTCTCCTCATTATCCGCGTTCAAACGGGCAAGTTGAGCGTGCTGTCGGCACAATGAAAGCAACGTTACGAAAAGCCTTAGAAGACGTCAAGGATCTGAATTTAGTCCTCTTGGACTATCGTATTACTCCTACTCATGGACGTCAGTCTCCTTCCGAACTCCTTATGGGTCACCGTATCCGCTCACTAATCCCCAGTCTACCTGGTCAACTGAAACCACATTTCGACACAAGTGAAGCTACTCTCGAACTACACCGCCGCCAGACTTCACAATCAACGTACGCAAACGTTGGTTCCCGGCCTCTTTTACCCTTATAAGCCAACACCTCCGTCTGGTTTCGACTCCATCTCAACGAACCATTGCAGCGAGGAACAATAATCAAAATCGGCCCGGGATCACGCTCATACGCAATCCAATCCGAACACGGTCGCATTTATACGAGGAATCGATTCAATATTCGTGTTGATACCACGAAGGAACACAACAAGGAATCAAAACTATCGATCGCTCAAGCACAGTAGAAGACTATTATCCAATCTCACTTCCCAAACCTGTTTCCATTCCCTCTTTTGTTTCTCAACCCTTACTCAGTAGCACTCTGTCCACTGATGTTGCTACCTCAAATGACACAACAATGTCCAACTCCAGACCTCCGCTGACAACCCGCTCTGGACGATCAGTCAAGCCGCCTGCTCGCTTCCAGATCAACTCCCTGGTTGCTTAAGATCATCTCCTCATCATTCAATACACGTTCCTAATTGTTAAATGCCCATTTTTGCTTTGTTCTTAAAACGGGGCGTGTTATGTATTTTATAAATAGTTAAACAAGCGTCCTAAAGATGTCGCTACTATGTTAAAGATTACCTATACCATGACAAGTGAAATCAAAGACAGACTATGACCTAGCGTAAAAACGTGTCACGTTATTTTGTAGCTCTATTAATTCATCGTATCTAAACTCTTAATTGCTAACCCTCAATAAACATAACATGTAGGTCCAAATTGAGAATAAAACAGATTTGTGCATGTTACAGGACCAGACAGACAAGACTGTAAACCATGGAAACTGTGCCTGGGCAGATTCTTTTTTCATGGAAATCGACTCAAATCTTGTCATGGGTTGAAGGATGCAATGGTTCATCTAGTAGTTGGTTCCCATCGTCAGTGGTCTTCGAATGACGTAGTTGTATAGGTGTGGTGTCTGGTTGACCTTGCAGCCGCGGTACCCAATAGGCATGAGTTAAATGTAGTGTCGAATTAGATAAGACGCATTCTAGATGAGCGCAAGTTGTGGGCTGTGCTAAGGTCCTAACTCGACCGACTGTTATACGTGCTGATTGTTGAAGACCAAAGTCTAATGACCTTGTTTTTCTATGGCTCAGCCTCTTTTCAGCAGTCTTGTCATAAGCGGAGGTGCTATGCCATGATACAAGACAAAGAGTGCTAGTTGTGTGCTGTGATAAGGTCCTAACTCGAACGACTGTTATACGTGCTGATTGTTGAAGACTAAGGTCTAATGACCTTGTTTTTCTTTTCAGCACAGACTTGTCTGGTTCGTCAATCCTACACAAAAATCAGAAAGTTACACTTTTTTACATCCCAATATTATGTACATGTGTCACATGTGCATGGTAATCGGTTACAATATGTCGTTATGTCGATGATCATCAAGAGAAACCCAATATATCATTACTTCGTATGTTTCACATTTATCTGTATCTTTATAATCTAGGCTATAGGTTCTACGCTGTTATTTATCGACCTTTGGGACACGTCTGAGCACGGAAATTCACCACGGGAGTCAAAGGGATTTCGTTAAATGTAACGTGCTTTTGGATAGGATTAGGACTTACGTTTTCGAGTGTTAAGCTCACAACAAAAGAGGTTGTAAAGTTTTATTCCACTAAAAGTGTACCTGGAACCATTAATGGTCTTCTGCAGTAGGGTTTTTAAGGCCATCTTTAATCAACAGACAATTAGCTTTTCTAAGCATCTAGTATTATAGATTTATGCATGTTTTATTACTAACATGTGTATTCAGTTCGCGCTAGTTATATTGTTGCAAGACCAAGTAAACGCTGGATTACAGTTATTGTCAAATTACCCCCTCCCCCCTGCGACCTCCGTTTGGGCTCCAGGGGATGGTGTCAGAGGCCTTGTCGTGGCGAGGGGGCCCGAGCCTTGGCGCCTTATGCCAGCCCGCGAACTGTCTGACACCAACGCGTGACTAATAGCTGGCAAACTACAGCTCAGGGGCCGTGGTCGACGAAGGCCAACGTATAGTTTGGAGTACAACATATGAATGTCCCAAGTGTTTTAGTAAATCCAGGCAACTAATAGTTCCAGGTATCTTTTATATATTCCAAATAATTCAATATATCTAGTGCAATGCTTATCGTACAGACGTTTCGTAATCCTATCCTGTCACAAAAAATCATATACCCGAATGGGGACATTCTGAGACTTTCGATAACCCCTCAATTACTGATTTAGATGGGTTGTTACACTTCAAAGCCAATGTCTCGCTATGGTACGTAACATGTCTGGCAGAATTGACACGCTGTTGGTTTAACACGATACTAATGAAAAATAAATCAAAGCCCTTACATTCCAGATCAATCAAGGTTTGTCTTGTTCTCCTGCCTGCTTGTAGCAGCTCGTTATCATCATCAGCATCATCGTCATCATCGTCGTCATCATCAACAGGGTTTCTTGCAACGTTTGTATTTGGTACAACTGCAATGGAATAGTTTTCTTTAAATCACATGTTCCATACAATAATTAAAAATGTGTCTATTGAAGGGATCTTCCTGCAAGATGACCATTGCGAAGCCTTGGAATTATTATCAGATAATAGGGCACGTATAATTGAGTGATAAGAAATAAAAAAGCTAAGTGTTTGAAACCTAGGTGTATGAAGGACATTGCTAGTGAATTTATTGGAAAATTGAAGACTAAAACAAACACTGTCACTCAGTTGAGCATATGGCAACTAAAATTAACGCGATAATTAAACGCCATTTACCGTTTTCCGCAGGCATTGCTTCACCCAACAAGAAGTTGTGAAGGAGGCAGCAAGCACGGATGATGTCATTGACTTTCTAAGGCTTGTAGTACAACACACCTCCAGAGGAATCCAAACATCGAAATCGCATTTTCAAAATGCCATTCACCCTTTCTATAACATTGCGACCTAGTTGACAAAAATGTTTACATCAACGTGTGTGCTCTATATAGCTCCTGCTTTAAACAAAAAGACTTAACAACAAATTGGTGCAATATTGAAGCCTTTTATTATAGCCCTATATTATTGATGTAACAATATGTAGATTAATAAACTTAAGTTACCTGACATGTGACATTGGTTGTACCGTTGCTAATTCGGCGTTCTAGCTTGAAGAAAGCGAGTGATTAAAAATGACTGAAGAGGATAGCCACGGTCTCCAAGAAGATATCCTTCAGGCATTTCATGATTCTTAAACCTCTCCAGCACGCCACAGAATCGCCAAATGAAAGCATCATGAGTGCTACCACCCCATTGAGCCACAACATCCGTGATACGGGTTTCGTTGTCACATATCTATAGCATGATAAAGGACTGTTAGTTGTCAGTTTGTGAATATCATTTACCAATTGTAAATTAATGGAATAATTTCCATGCCTATCAAGATAGCCATTGGGTTCCTCAGCTGGTTTTTTAATTAGGATGTGGGTGCAGTCAAAAGCTCCAAGAACATCAGGAAAAACGCACCTGGCTCTGAATGACGCCTGCAACAATCGTATTAAATTTTAGAATTCTATTACACAATCTATCGTCTCAAAATAAATACCAACCTTGATAGCTTCTACTTCGGCATTTCCAGTGGGAAAGCGTATATAATGCCTCATCGTGGCATTGATTGCATCAGTCACTCAACCAATAGATCTACTCACTGATGGTTGGCTCATTCCATGTTCGTAATTGCTTGCAAGGCTGTGTTGGAAAGAGCCAGAGCCATAGAAGAGCAAGTTAACTAAGACTTGAACATTAAGCATGTATAAGCCTTGGGGGTGCTCTTTCAGTAGTTCCGGCGTTAAAATTTTGACAAGTGCCTCTACTTTAACCTTTGTCATTCGATACTGGCGCAAAAATTCAGCATCCGGCAAAACAAATCCATCTCCTCTAAGCCTTCGATAAATTACACGTTCCTCTTCTTCTAAAGCAGCATCAGCCATCAAAATACCACCGATCGAGGCCATTATAGGAAAGAGAGTAAATGCTGTCGTCTGCTTTCGGTGCGTTCAGCAATGAAATGTAACCGAAATCCCAAACTGGTTAACCGGGTTTTAAGGTTGAACGACATCTCTTTCCATGTAGAATTGTTTAAAATTCCCACCCAGCATCTGCCGGTTTTTTCGGTCTAACACGTCACAGAATCCAAAATAGTGACGAAAGCGTTTCCGCCACTCAGAAGAGAGAATCCAATTTCGCTCCGGACCAATGAGCGAGGACAATCCAAGTGGGCGCGGAAGGCTAAGCCTGCAGATTAAGGCAGCTGCAGAATACGGCGGGAGGTTTTCCGTCAATTGGTATTCTTGCTTGTTTTTTAACTTGCAAAACGAAACGGTTGGTGTAATATATCTTTTTACGATGAGAGAATGTTGTATATAAGGTCTCGAGAGTTCGCAAATTGTATTCATATATCATGCCTCGTATTACAGAAGAACAACGTTTAGAAATCGTTAGACTGCGGCAAGAAGGCTTGACTTGCAACCACATTGGGAACCAAGTTGGACGTTCAAATCGTGGGTCTCAGTATACGTATGCACGCTATCAACGGTTTCAGAGGATACGGGTAAGAATGGTTTCAATGTTACTTTTCTAGAACCGGTAGTATATAGCTAGGGCGCCTTAACGTTATGTTTACATATATATATTTAATTTAATGGGCTTAGTTGGATGTAATTCGTTTATATCGCAGTAGGTAATAGATAGGTCTGGAAGACCTTTGGTGGGAAATGCTTGGCAGCATAGAGCGTTAATTCGAGACGCTAAAACTTATAAGTTCTTGTTGATAAAACAATTACAAGACCGTTGGGAAGTTAGGGACGGTGTTCGGATTACCGCCCCAACTGTTTGGGGTTGATTGAAGAAGGCGGGCGTAAGGCGACGCAGGTCCGCAAACAAGCCATCATTGACGGCAATGCATAAGAGAATACGCCGCCAGTTCTGCAGGGAACTTTTAGCCTGGCCAAGGGAAGATCTAGAACGATACATAATATTTTCGGACAAAAAGGTTCAGCGAATACTGTCAATTCATTTTGGTCAAAGCTGTTTTGTCTAACTTCACCCGTATTATGTTATAGATGTTCCAAAGTTCATCTTCGTCGCCTGTTGTGTGGGTCTCGAGGGTTCAAAACCAGCGATACGTTCCTGAGTATGTGAACTACACAAAAACCAGCGGTCGTTTTAGCGTGAACGTTAGGGGTTGCATTGGCGATGGGCGAGTGGGAGTATTGTAACCAATTGAGGGTCGTCTCAACGGCAACGCGTATAAGGACATCTTGAGAAACGCCATGCTCCCCTCTATGAACGCTATATATAATGAAGACGACTGCGACCGGAATTAATACCAATAACCTAATCATTATTCTTTTCTAACTTAAATATTGTTTTAGTGTATAGTTTCAGAAGGACAACTGCCCAGCCCATACGACCCGACTCCTTGCAAGATATCTGGAAAACAATGGGATTGACGTTCTGGACTGACCCGCTCTCTCGCGCGACATAAACCCGATCGAAACCATGTGGACTTACGTGGTTAATCACATGGAGAAACGAAAACCCGCGAACAGGGCCGACCTATTGAATATGGTCTTGGCAGCTTACAATGCTTTGCCTCCTAATTTTATTCAGCTTTTATGCCTGTCGTTTAGAAAAAGATTAAGAATGTGTTTAAGGGCTAGGGGAGGGCCAATAAAATATAAAGCAACAATTGAAAAACACTGTCTTGTTTTTAAAAGTTCAAAAAAGCTATCGAACATTCTTCAGTTTGAAACTCTGAGGAAGTCGTGTTATTTGCATATTTTATTATTGTGTTTCACTTTTTAACAAATTATCAATAAAGATTCTAAGTATAAAATTTTCCAAAAATTCTTCAAACAGACACGGTTTCTTTCCTTCTTAATAATCTTAAAACCCAAGATTCCCGAATATCCCAATCACGCCCTAGATAATAAATATATGTGATCAGTGTAACAACAGCATCGGGTTTTTTTCCAATTTTCTACAACCTTATTTCCGAAGTTAGTGATTTTGCCATAGAAGATAAACACAAGTTGGGAAACCAAAATAAACCTCTCCGAGCCGAGACGAATTTACTTTCTAAACACAGGTCCACCAGCCAATGGGAAACACCGGAAATACATAATTCAAATTGGTGAAATATTGCCAAGGTCTTTAGCATAGGCTTAGGCTTTTAACAATTTCCTTTGTATCCTCAATAATTCTGAGGACCTAAAATGTATCACTGAAGGGTGTATTTAACTTTCGGCTCACTCTGAACCGTTAACACCTCCTATAAGAGGAGGCGAAACAAGGTCATTTCTAGTTTAAACCTAGGGTATCTTATTTCACAGACCCAATCGTTTCAACACTTGTGGATAGATGAAGAATTAACATCCATATTATCTAATGAATACAAAAAATGCGTTTACACAACTACTTAAAGAATCGTAATGCCGAAAAATATTTAAAATATTTCCATTTAATATTCTGCAAAAAGGAAATGTTATCGTTTTGTAAGAGATCGTATCATCCTACTCGCTTTATATTAACTTTGATGTGCGTGTAGTGTTTCGATTCGGATGCAATCTTTATTACTCGTTCTATATAAACTCTCACTTGTGTCATTACATAGAAATAAGTTTATCTTAAATAATTAATTAAATATAAATGATATTAATTATTTTAATCGCCAGTAAATAACTTTAAAAATAGTTAAAAGTTGTTCCTATTATCTTTCGAAACTTTGCTAATATTGACGTTTAAAGTGAAGGGTACCACTCTTGCCCGCTTTCTTCAAATTTTGGGGTATATATACGATTTGTTTCCATAATAATAATAGGTAAAAACGCATTCGCGTGAACCGATGGTGGAAGCCCTGCCATTGGAAGGCTAGACGTTTCTCGTAACCCTAGCCGATCGCCGTGTATATCTTAAAACCAAACGATAACGATGGAGAAGAAGCCGGAATGGACAAAGACCTGAAGATGGTGGTGCATAGAAGCTGGTGTCAATGTGGGATTGACGAAGAACAGAAGATGATGGTGGTGCTTACGAGCCAGCAAGTACTTATTTATTTTTTTTATTTGCTACTAATAGTACATATAAGCCACTAGGGCCCGGTTAGTACCTCAGAAAAAAAAGAAAAAAAATAGTTAAATTTTAAATATCAGTATTAAGGTAAATTACAGTGGGTGGACCAGTTAAATTTTAAAGTAGAAAGGACAGTTGAATTTGAATTAGAAGGGGCAAGTTAGATTTAAATTCAAGAGGACAATTTAAATTAAGATTATTGAAGTAAAAGTAGTTATACATTAAAGAGGGAGGGAAAAAAAAGAAAATGTGGAACAACAATCAAATAAAAGAAAAAAAACATTAATGTTAATTTTATGAGCTTCTTTATAAAAATGAAATCTTAAATCAGGAATGATTGACCATAAGGTGGAGTTATTGACTATTGCGAAATTTATCGAAGTAAGAAGAAAGGGCGGCACGGAATTTAGGTATATCAGTTAGGGCTATGATGGACTCGGGGAGTGCGTTCCAATCAGTTATTACGGAGTGAGTGAAGTGTTGTAAACGAACAGTGGTGTTGGCCCTAGGTTTAAGTAATTTGAGGGAGTGCCCGCGTGTAGAGTGGATAGGTGCGGAACTAAAGAAGTTACTGATATCCAGGGCAAGTTTATTATTGAAAAAGTCATGTAATAAGCATAGGTTAGTGATACGATGACGAGTTAGGACTGGGTCAATGGAAAGTTTTGACAGTCTAACAGGGGCGGGCTGGTGATCTAGCTTGTGAGCCAATTTAGTGGTCCTGTTTTGAGCTTTTTGGAGGGTTGTAATTCCATTACAGGAGGAAGGGGGTCCAGATTGGGGATGCATAGTCTATTAGAAGTAAGGCTAGGGAATTATAAATTGTCTTAATTAGTTTTGAGGACCGAGTGGAAAAGTTACGCCGAACTAACCCAGAGATACTACTTAGGCGTTTGCTGACTTTATTTGTGTGTTGAGAGAATTTCAAGTCAGGTTCTACAATAACACCTAAGTCTGGCTCTGACAAAGAGGCTTTAATAGGGCTATCATAGAGTAAGTATGTGTGACGTGGGTTTGATGAGCCTAGGTGTAGGACTGCACATTTATTGACATTGAAATTGAGGCCATGAGTGGTAGCCCAATTCTCAATAGATTGCAAATCTGCCTGAAGATTAGTGACGTCTGATGGAGAGCGGATGCGGTGAAATAGTTTAGCATCGTCAGCAAAAAGCAATAATGAGGCAGAGCGTACTACATTAGTAAGGGAATTTATAAAAGCATTAAAGAGGAGGGGGGCAAGGACTGAACGCTGAGGTACGCCTTTCTCTATTGGGTCCCAAGGTGAGTGTTTGCCTTTGACTACTACACGCTGACGACGATTCGATAAGTAATTCTGCAGCCAGAGGAAAGCCCTGTTTGTGACTCCAGCATTGCTAAGGGACTTCAAAAGTAAATCATGGGGAATACTATCGAAGGCTTTGGCAAGGTCGAGGTAGATTACGTCAACACTGGAGCCGTCATCTAACCATTTAGTCCATAGGTTGGTTGCAACTAGTAAATTGGTAACACAAGAGTGGTTGTGTCGAAAACCGTGTTGGGCCGTATTGATGAAATGGAGTAATTGATTATGAACCAAGATTTCGATTATTTTTAACATAGCATTGAGGGAACTAATTGGACGATAATTGGAGGCGTCAGTACGAGAGCCCTTCTTGAGGATTGGGGTGAGATTGGCCTCTTTCCATTGGGGATGTAGAGTGCCAGAAGAGAAAGAGAGGGATATCAACCTGTGTAGGGGGTAGCAAAGTTGTACAGCGAATTGTCTTAGGATCATGGGGTGGATGCCATCAGTGCCAGATGACTTGTTAGTGGAGAGTGAGGTGAGAATTTTGAATAAGTTTGGGAGTGAGCAGTCAAATTGGGAGAGGCTAGGAGAGGGGCAAGAGACCTGAGGGGGGATGTACTGGGACGCTAGGGGGTCAGCAACGGTCGTCGCAAAGTAATCATTGAGAACTATGGCACTGTCGAGGTGGGTAGTAGTAAGGGAACCATCAGGGGCACCTTGTTGAAGTTGAGGAAAACGACATTTACGGAATTTATTAACATAGGCATAAAAGGATATAGGATTGGCGGAAATTTGGGTAATGAGGGTGGCCTCGTGCTTTCTTTTCAAGTTTCTGGTGTGGTTGGTATAGGCATTGCGAGCCTTGCGGTAATCAGCTAGACGAGCAGCAATAGTTTCAAGGGATAAATGGGCAGCTTTAGCTTGCTTTAGCCTGCACCAAGCTACGGTTTTGTAGTGTAGAGATTTTTTGTACGGGGCGGATAGTGTAGGGTTTAACAGGGGTACGAAAGGGGACAAAAGCTTCTATACATGACAAGATAATTGAGTGAAAAGCACTCCATATGGAGTCGAGGTTGTCGCCCTGAAATAGGGTGTCCCAGTTGATGGAATCGATGAAGGCACTGAACGGGGAAGGCACTCCGGACCAATGAGCGAGGACAATCCAAGTGGGCGCGGAAGGCTAAGCCTGCAGATTACGGCAGCTGCAGAATACGGCGGGAGGTTTTCCGTCAATTGGTATTCTTGCTTGTTTTTTAACTTGCAAAACGAAACGGTTGGTGTAATATATCTTTTTACGATGAGAGAATGTTGTATATAAGGTCTCGAGAGTTCGCAAATTGTATTCATATATCATGCCTCGTATTACAGAAGAACAACGTTTAGAAATCGTTAGACTGCGGCAAGAAGGCTTGACTTGCAACCACATTGGGAACCAAGTTGGACGTTCAAATCGTGGGTCTCAGTATACGTATGCACGCTACCAACGGTTTCAGAGGATACGGGTAAGAATGGTTTCAATGTTACTTTTTCTAGAATCGGTAGTATATAGCTAGGGCGCCTTAACGTTATGTTTACATATATATTTAATTTAATGGGCTTAGTTGGATGTAATTCGTTTATATCGCAGTAGGTAATAGATAGGTCTGGAAGACCTTTGGTGGGAAATGCTTGGCAGCATAGAGCGTTAATTCGAGACGCTAAAACTTATAAGTTCTTGGGGTGGATGCCATCAGTGCCAGAGGACTTGTTAGTGGAGAGTGAGGTGAGAATTTTGAATAAGTTTGGGAGTGAGCAGTCAAATTGGGAGAGGCTAGGAGAGGGGCAAGAGACCTGAGGGGGGATGTACTGGGACGCTAGGGGGTCAGCAACGGTCGTCGCAAAGTAATCATTGAGAACTATGGCACTGTCGAGGTGGGTAGTAGTAAGGGAACCATCAGGGGCACCTTGTTGAAGTTGGGGAAAACGACATTTACGGAATTTATTAACATAGGCATAAAAGGATATAGGATTGGCGGAAATTTGGGTAATGAGGGTGGCCTCGTGCTTTCTTTTCAAGTTTCTGGTGTGGTTGGTATAGGCATTGCGAGCCTTGCGGTAATCAGCTAGACGAGCAGCAATAGTTTCAAGGGATAAATGGGCAGCTTTAGCTTGCTTTAGCCTGCACCAAGCTACGGTTTTGTAGTGTAGAGATTTTTTGTACGGGGCGGATAGTGTAGGGTTTAACAGGGGTACGAAAGGGGACAAAAGCTTCTATACATGACAAGATAATTGAGTGAAAAGCACTCCATATGGAGTCGAGGTTGTCGCCCTGAAATAGGGTGTCCCAGTTGATGGAATCGATGAAGGCACTGAACGGGGAAGGCACTCCGGACCAATGAGCGAGGACAATCCAAGTGGGCGCGGAAGGCTAAGCCTGCAGATTACGGCAGCTGCAGAATACGGCGGGAGGTTTTCCGTCAATTGGTATTCTTGCTTGTTTTTTAACTTGCAAAACGAAACGGTTGGTGTAATATATCTTTTTACGATGAGAGAATGTTGTATATAAGGTCTCGAGAGTTCGCAAATTGTATTCATATATCATGCCTCGTATTACAGAAGAACAACGTTTAGAAATCGTTAGACTGCGGCAAGAAGGCTTGACTTGCAACCACATTGGGAACCAAGTTGGACGTTCAAATCGTGGGTCTCAGTATACGTATGCACGCTACCAACGGTTTCAGAGGATACGGGTAAGAATGGTTTCAATGTTACTTTTTCTAGAATCGGTAGTATATAGCTAGGGCGCCTTAACGTTATGTTTACATATATATTTAATTTAATGGGCTTAGTTGGATGTAATTCGTTTATATCGCAGTAGGTAATAGATAGGTCTGGAAGACCTTTGGTGGGAAATGCTTGGCAGCATAGAGCGTTAATTCGAGACGCTAAAACTTATAAGTTCTTGGGGTGGATGCCATCAGTGCCAGAGGACTTGTTAGTGGAGAGTGAGGTGAGAATTTTGAATAAGTTTGGGAGTGAGCAGTCAAATTGGGAGAGGCTAGGAGAGGGGCAAGAGACCTGAGGGGGGATGTACTGGGACGCTAGGGGGTCAGCAACGGTCGTCGCAAAGTAATCATTGAGAACTATGGCACTGTCGAGGTGGGTAGTAGTAAGGGAACCATCAGGGGCACCTTGTTGAAGTTGGGGAAAACGACATTTACGGAATTTATTAACATAGGCATAAAAGGATATAGGATTGGCGGAAATTTGGGTAATGAGGGTGGCCTCGTGCTTTCTTTTCAAGTTTCTGGTGTGGTTGGTATAGGCATTGCGAGCCTTGCGGTAATCAGCTAGACGAGCAGCAATAGTTTCAAGGGATAAATGGGCAGCTTTAGCTTGCTTTAGCCTGCGCCAAGCTACGGTTTTGTAGTGTAGAGATTTTTTTGTACGGGGCGGATAGTGTAGGGTTTAACAGGGATACGAAAGGGGACAAAAGCTTCTATACATGACAAGATAATTGAGTGAAAAGCACTCCATATGGAGTCGAGGTTGTCGCCCTGAAATAGGGTGTCCCAGTTGATGGAATCGATGAAGGCACTGAACGGGACTAGGTTACATTTAAAAAAATTTCTTATGGGGCGGTGTAAATAGTTAGGGGTAGTGAGGTTGGTTAGAAAAACAACAACATTATGGTCACTTTGGCCCAGCGGAGGCAAATATGTAGGGTTAAAGATCAAGTTTTCATCGGTACTAAAAACTAGGTCTAGAACACTATCGTCCGAGTTGACACCACCGTTCCGAGTGGCGGAAGTAATAAATAGAGTTAATTCACAATTGATGACTGCGTCGAGAAAGGTTCTTGAGTAAGGGCTGGCGCCCCTCTGGTGAATGGAGTTCACCCAGTCCAATTTTGGGTAATTGAAGTCCCCGAGTAAGAGGAGGGTAAAATTGTTTGAGTCACAATAGCGAGTTATAGCATTGAGGTACTCGAGGAGCTGAGAATGGTTATCGTACGTGGGGGATGTATATTACTCCAATGCAGATCGTCATGAGAGGGAGCGTTAGGGGAACCGTGAGTAGATCGAGACCGCAATAGTGGTCACGCGAGGGTGTGAAGTTAAAATCAGAGTAATCGAGTTGACGCGAGGGCATATGATCGAGTAAATATAGCGCGACACCACCGCCTGGAGAGCAAAGACTATCCACGCGAAAAGTTGCATAACCATTGATAGGGTATTCGTTAGGAGTATGATCAGGGGTCCACCAGGTTTCGGTGATGGCAGTAAGTATAGGACGATGTAGCGAAATTAGTGAGCAAAATTCGGTGAACTTGACGGGGCCACAGAGGCTGCGGGCATTAAGAAGAAGGCCCTTCGAAAAGTTGGTGCCTCTGGGTAGTTTATATGCTGGCGGGTCAAGTTTTGGCAACGAGTTCATAAGGCATTGAAGGTAAGTATCGGAGTGGGGGTAAAAGGTTGGATCATAGGGTTCCAGGAAGGAGGTGGTTGAGTAGGGAGCGTAGACAAGACCGGGATAGAATTAGAGTAAGTAACTTGGGGTGAGTGGTTTACTGATAGTTTTTTTGGTAGGTGGCACTCGAGTATTGTAAGGGAATAGGTGGCGGAGTAAACGGGTGTTGGTAAAACGGGGCAGGTAGTGATGGTGTAGTGTGCCATGTGTTGGAGTAGTGCGGACGAGCTGGAAGGGGTGCGAGCATCCTTGGCTGGAAAATAGGGAGCTGTAATGGGGTAGGGAGCAATGGGGGCGATGAGCGAAGTGTAGGCACGCCATTGTGGAGTAAGTGGTCGCTAGTAGGCGAAGTAGCAGGTTTTGGTGGGAGGGTGTTTGAGTCGGTGCGCGAGAGGGATGAAGAGCGCGAGCAAATCTTGCCTTGTCGTATGACAAGGTCATGACGGCCATTGGTGCGGAGTTCTGGAAGTTGACGGCGTAAGTCTTTGTGCGCCTGACGCTGTTCAGGGGTTCTGTCAACTGTGTAGGAGAAGGAGAAGGCTTAGGAAGTTTTGGCGCGCTTTCACAGTAGGAAACTTGAAGATAATCGGACGGGGTCGGTGGTCGTTATGTAGCGCACCAAGGCGGTAAAAATTAACAAGGAGAATGTCGTCGAATGGTAGGCCGGTGTCACGCAGAAGGGTCTTACAAATAGAAGCATCGTCATCTTCTGAGGTATCAGGGACGTTAAATAGCAAAGCGTTACGTTTACGATGTTCGGTGGTAAAGGTAACACCGCGATTGGTGAAAGTCTGACTAGTTTGGAGGGATTTGAAATGGTTCAGTTCAGTTCGCAAGTCCTCTAGGTCAGCACGCAGAGGGCAAGTAAGGGAGTATTAGCGACTGTTGAATCTCAATGCTTGGTGAGGGCAAGTACGTCAGCTTGGAGGGCGCTAATAGAGGTCTGGTGAGTGTCTAGAAGGTTCCTACTGTCAGTACTATGAACGTCCAGGAGGTCACGCAGGGATTTGGCTTCATCTTGGGAACTTAAGAGTTTAGTATCAAGTGTTTGTACAGTAGTCGCGAGAACTTCCTTCTGAGTACGCAAAAGGGCAGTAGATTCCTCAATGACGCGTAGGAAGGCCTGCAGTTGGAGGATATCACAGCGGTTGGAATCACAGTTTTTTTGCACCTCATTGAGAGGAGAATCACATTTGGTTTGTACATCACGGTGAAGAGAATCATATTGTGTTTGTAGAGTTGAAATGGAAGCGGTGAGATTAGTGGTAGTGGGTAAACTAGGTAAGGCACTAATAGTTTTCTGTAGGAAGAGTTGTTCGTTTTGTATATTGCGGACAGTATCGAGCGTTTGGTAGAACGTAGGCACTAGTGAAACGCAATGTTTACAGTAGAATTTGAAATTGTCACTTGAGTGAGCAAGATGGGCTTGATATAGGTCAAGAGTAATATTAGAACAGCTCATGTGCGACCAATAGTGGCAGAGGTCACATTGCAGACCTTCATCCGTGTCAAGAACCAGTTGCGAGCAAGAAGGACAGGTCACATTGCAGACCTTCATCCGTGTCAAGAACCAGTTGCGAGCAAGAAGGACAGGTCACATTGCAGACCTTCATCCGTGTCAAGAACCAGTTGCGAGCAAGAAGGACAGGCAGTTGGGTCTAAATTTGATGCGTGAGGGAGAGTCACAAGGGGGTCTATAGTGTCAGATTTAATGTTTTGAGATTGCGAAATAGATACAGAACGCGTAGAATAAGGATGCATCACGGGAGCGTCATTGGTAATCTAGTCAGGGGCAAGGGTTTTCAATATTTTTGGTGATGGGGGTGGAGTGCGAGGAAAAGGCATTGTATAGACTAGTAAGCGCCAAGGCTTAAGGGCATCTGTGCACAAAATATGAGAATTCACCACATTTTCGCGATGCACCCGCGCAAACGATTATATAATCGCGTAAAGGAACATTTTAGGCGTATATATCCGTCACAATTCAATGTTTAACTAGATTAATTACTGTTGAGATTAATTAATAATCGTGAGCTAACGCGACATAGAATAAGTCCGAAGTAGCAACAGGATAGTGTCCATGTGGGATGGACAAAGACTAGCAGATTGTGGTCCTTAGAAGCCAGTTAGTAAAGACTGGTGTTGGCAGATTATTGGCCAAATTTCCGTGAACCGCGAACGCGTTCCGGAAATCGGGTATTTGTTTGCTCCGATTTGTAAACTGCGAACGCGGTCACGTGAGGTCTGACAGACAGACAGACACACACACAGACAGACAGACACGGCCGGTGTAATACCTCTCCGGGACTACGTCACTCGTTCGCAGTTTGTATATCGGAGCAAACGTGTTCCCAATTCCGGACCGCATTGACAGTTCACAGAAATTTGGAAAATTGTATTTCTCTCCGTTGGCTACTCTATACCATGTTTGGTCTTCGTCCATCCCACATGAACACCAGTCTGGTACTTTTCTGGCTTCCAACACCACCATCTTCGGTTCTTTGTCAATCCCACATTGACACTAGTCTGCACTTACACTGGCTTCTAACACCACTATCCACTGGTCTTCCGTCTATTCCACATAGAGACCAATCTGTATCATTGGCTTCTACTCCATTATCATCGTTTGGTTTTAGGAAGTACGCGGCGATCAGCTAGGGCTACGAGAAACGTCTAGCCTCCCTAAGGTGGGATCGGCCACCAAAGGTTTTCGCAATTCCGCTTTTTCCTTACTATTATAAGGAAAACGATTTCCATATATATACCAAAATTTTAAAAGAATCGGGTAAGACTGAAGCTTCCGCTATTGTGTTTATGCTCCTTGTTTGTTTCACAGAAAACCATCTAGGTGTAGATAACAGTCAGACCAAAAATTTCAAAAATTTATATTTCAAATCTAATCAGATACGCCCACCTAGTTGAAAATAGACCTTTAAATTTGCGGGAGCCATTCTTGAGAATTTTTCTTTGCTTGTAGGTTGTCAATTTATCTACCAGTAAATATTTGATTCGGAAGTTGGATATTAAGTCAAATTAAGTGGTTGTAAAGAGCCAGCAGGTTTTTGTCGCTTCTTTTTGTGAGTATTTGATTTTTGTATGTAAAATGGAGGAAGATAATGTTGAGAGTAAGGATGAAATGCGGAAGCGCAAAGCGCGGGAAAGGATGAGGGCAAAAAGGTCGACGTTTTCATTGGATACTTAAGTTTATATATTCTTCTCGACACGGAGAGGTAATATTTTGGTTTTCCCAACTTGTTAAATTTGATACCGGATTGCATTTTTGTCCAATTAATTTTTATGCTTTTAAATACGGTAGCTTAGATCGTCAGTTGTGAAATGCGCCTTGCCATTGCCTTAGTTGCGGGCGGCTTCATTATTAAGCCTAACATTTGCATTAAACGCGGGAGGCTTGTTGCTTTCATTGCTTTTCTCTCTTAATCGGTTACCTTTTCTTTGGGAGAGCTCAAATTTTTGGAAGTGTTCCGACCGACAGAAAAACCGTCCATTTAAGTAATGTCCGACTACGGACTTCTAGCTTCTTTGCTTGCTAACAACATTTTATTTTCTTATGTCTAAGGACTTCTCGCTTCTTTGCTAGCCCATGACCAACTGACTTTTCTTTTATGTCCAAGTGAGGATTCTTAACTTCTTGCTAGGTCTCAAAGTTCAATTTCTATTTTCCACCCCCATATTCAAAGTTCAGGTTTGTTTTTACCAATTGCATTTATGGCCAGAGCATCGGCCTTTACCCTTATTATTCTATCCCCTCATTTTCTCTTTTATTTTTAAAGAGAGCACGTGCATGTTATATAATACCCTGAATCTTTGAATTGTCCTATCCAAGCTAACAAATTTTATTACTCTGTTATTCAGGCCAACCGATCCCATCCCTCGGTCAAAGATTCTATTTCAAGCAGTTAAAATTATTTTTATTACACAAAATAGGCGACTAAAGCTATCTATACTCTTTTTTCAAGGAACAAAAATAATCCAAAGTTTACAAAAATATATAAAACACAAATGAATGCAAAACAAAAACCATAAATATTTTGCGCGCGTGAATTAGGCCTAATTCTTAAGAAACACTCATGCAAAAATTCATATTAATTCAAACCTCATACACTTATTTTCAACAAAACCTGTCGCAAGGAAAGTTGAAAAGAAATCCAAATTTGGAGCCTTTTACATCTCTAACTGATAACAGATTCGAGGTTAGACTTTTCACTAAATAAAGTTTGCTAATAGTTAGTTGCTAACACCGTAAGGAATGTTTGGCTTATAGTGGTCAGAGTAGGAATTCTTGGGATACCTAAGAGAATGGAGTGCGGAAGTTGAACAAACTACATATAGCAAAGAAGGGAAACAACTAACTATGTTGAGCGCCCCAAGCTTAAATGGTTTACATATAACAGGTTAATAATCAGAGATTCATTATTAGTCAAGAGTGTAAACTTTTTTGATTAATTCATCTGTTCAAGTAAATTCAATTACGGAAGCGACAAAGTTTTTGCTTTCTAGAGGAGCCACATTTTCCTCACAGACAGATTTAACCAAGATCCTCTCCAGCAACATTTTGGCAAACACAGGAGAGCTATAGGAAGCCATGAAAATCCAGACCTCCATACTTTTGGGTTTAGCGAACATAAATTCTAAATTATGCGTCCATTGATTGTAAACTCAAGAGAAGAAATACTCAGAAATTAAAAAAAATTTAAATTTAAAACAAAATTTATTGCTCACTTTTGATTTTAATTTACATTAAAAGTATTTATTAGGAACTTATATCAATAATATTTATTAGGAACAACTTCCATCAAAAATATTTATTAGGAACTAAGTTCATTGCTCACTTTTGATTTGGAATTAATACTTTTAAAAAATTGTCAGCGTTTTTTCCAAGTTTACAAGTGCAAGTCACCCCTCGTTTAAAAAATTATCACGGTTCTTCTTGTTTACAAGTGCTAGTCATCCCTTCCTTAAACCTTTCCACAAACCCCATTTCTTTGCGAGTGTTGCGCGCTTCAACTGATATCAGGGAGTAAGGAACGTTAGAGGGAGTTTTGATCTAATGCTAAAAAAACCGTCATACAGTGGCAAATGGTAAAGAAAGTGGGGGGTAGGAATTTTTATCTCCGTTCCTCAATTTTTGCTAACGCGCAGGCGCGAGTGACGTCGTTTACTACCGCCAGCAGAGAGAATTTAAAAATTATCTCTGCAGCCAGCGCCAGCTTCCGCTTCCATCGACTGCTGCCCCACTCACTCTGTTCGACTCGCCGTCCAGATAACCGGGAAGCCCGGAAGGCGAATTTGCGGTATCGTTCGGTAGGCGTTATAAAATATTCAACGTTTTAAAGCTCAAGTTTCGAAATTTTTTGAGACATTTACCAAGTCTTCAACTAAATATTATAACATTTTCTTTAAATTTCAACATAAATATAGCTCTGAGAATAAAATTAGACACGAAAACTACACTAAGCCTTGGTTAGATATCATCGGCTGAGGCCGAGCGGCGCATCTCGAGCCGCCGGCGGCCGGGCTTGCCGTAACGGCGAGAACAGAAAAATACCTCGTTAAAAAACAGATGCACGACTGTTTTTAAATTTGACGCATGCGCGCGGACACCGCGTTGAGTCCCCGAGTCAGCGCCAGAGAGAGAGACGATTTTAGCCACGAATCTAACGAACGCGCCTATTCACTTTAATACTCCCTCTAACGTTCCTTACTCCCTACTGATATATCACGGTTCTTCTTGTTTACAAGTGCTAGTCATCCCTTCCTTTAAACCTTTTCACAAACCCCATTTCTTTGCGAGTGTTGCGCGCTTCAACTGATATAGCTTAATTTTGTAAAAACTACTAACTGCTTTGCCCCGGCAATTAATAAAACTATCATACAACATCTTTTTACCTTTCTCTCTAGACAAAATTATCACCCCGCCATAACATGTAAAAATATTTACTAGCTTCACTCCTTTGAAGCTCGTTTCCCAAGATAGTTTCTATCTAATTTTTCAAAATAAAGCTTACAAATCTTGTTTATTAAATGAAACATTCTATAAGCATTTGGATTTAAATATAACAAACCTCCAAGGCTTAAGAGAAAAGACCAATAAGCAAATGCAGTATTCCACAGCTAGTAGATTATCAGGAACAAACTACGCTCATGCCGAAAGAAACCTTAGCATGAAGAAAGACATTCATGGTCAAAAAACAAAAGATCAATACAAAAGAGTTCCTCTTGCAGGGTGACCACTCAAAATTGTAAATTCCTTTAAAGGAAATATAGGAAACTTATCCTGGAAATAAAGGAAAATATAGGAGGAAATTGGCGTAAAGTATAGGAAAATATAGGAGGTAATTACTGAAAAATATAAGATAAATGGGGTGCATTTCTTTTAGAAAAATGATATTCATATATTAAAAAGTAGGAACCATATTTTTATTGCAAACAGAACATATCACCTCACATATATGAGCGATAAATTATCACATACTGTTACTATCACAACTATTTATTTTTCGTTTTTTTAGGAGCTGGTTCAACACCTTTAGGGCTGGTTAAATTTAGGAGCATATGGTGTTTTTTGTTTTCAATTTTGAGTAGCTGCCTATTAAAACGCCGATAGTCTCGTCGTATGCATTAGAATTTTCCAATTATAGGAGAATATAGGAATTATCATAAAATTATTGGAGAAAATAGGAAGGACTTAAAAATATAGGAAAAAATAGGAAATATAGGAAGAGTGGTCACCCTGCTCTTGTCATTGCCGAACTGGATTTGAAAAAAAAAGAAAGACGAATAATATCTTGAGTTTTGGCTGATTAAACCCTTTTTATTACACATAAAAATCACAAGTTCAATTTCTTTGGAGACTTAGTGTTGCTCTTTGCTCGACTTGAAAATACATGTTTAGGGCTCGCAGGTTTCATGAACCTGGGTGGTTGTTCACTGTGAGTTGTCAATTGTGCCTTTGAAAAAGTGTGTGCTCTTCTTGAACTAGGAACTGGGAATATCACAGTTTGCTAGGTAGGGATTGTTTGACTCTTTGTCAGAGTTTTTATCATCACATGAGGTAATCCTCGCTGTTTATTTTTATGGCACAAGGAATCTAAAGGGGCGTTTTCATTCACGCGAGACGCGAGAAAACTTAGCGCGAGAGCGAGAAAAATACGCGAGAACACTATATCGCTTCTAGCTTTGATGTTTTCGTAGCCGCGAGGAACGGTCGCGATACGCGAGAAATTGCAAAAAAAGCGCGAGAAATCGACGCGATAACCGATCTAGCCGAGCCAGATATTTCTCGCGTCTTTCTTAGTGAGAACCCAGGAATATCTGTCACGTGGTAGTGCTCCAGCGAATCAGGATTTTAAAGGAAGGTAGCAGACGAATTTTATTTTCTACCTCGCTCACAGTCGTGACTAGCAAGTAGCAATGGCGAACAAGAAGGGTCAAGAAAAACAAATAAATGTAGATAAGAAAACAGAATACGAACGGAAAGAAAAAATAATACGATGCATTAGAAGAAGAGAAAACCTTAGGAACCGCAAATCAAGTCAATATCGAAATAGAGAAATGAATGAAACTTTGTGGCAAGAAGTAGCGGTCGAAAACAACATAGTAAGTATATTTATGAAGGTAATTGTGGTAATAATTAATATTATATGTGAAAACTTTCAGAAGAAGCTTTGAAGAAATTTTGGAAAAATATCGTTGATCAATTTCGCACAATTTATACAAAAGTTACCAAAAAAACTAGTGGTGATTCCTACAAAGTGGACAATGATTTCAAAAACGTGAAATGGGTCTATTTTCAAGATCTTCTGTTCCTGAAAGATAATTTAGAAAAACGACAGTATGAAAACTACATTAAATAATCAGTGGTTTATATTTAATTTTAAATGTTTTAATTGAAGATTGAAATCAAATTACGAAAGTGATCATTCTGATAATGACAGTGATAAAGATGACTCTGCTTCTAACTCTCGCTGTGCCTCATCAAACTCAAACAGTAGAGACACTGAAGTGGTGCGTAGTTACCTATTTTTTTTTAAAACAGGGTTCGTACTAAATGTTTCAATTGAAATTCCCAGACCTTTCCAGGTTTTTCACATTTTCCAGGTTGTAATAGTTGTAATATAAAACAAAATTATTTTCCAGCGTTCTTTTGAACATGAAGGCCAAGAGTATACGTTTCAAGAAGAGATTCAAGAAGAGAATACAGATGTTATTACACCTTCCGATGATGCTGGCCTTACCAAAACTAAGACAAATGTGGACATTCTTCCTTATCAGTGTGTTTACTATATTTAATATAGTATGCCCTACCATAAGGCATTCAGCGATGAAATTTGAAATCAAATTTCTCTAGGCTATTCAAAATTCAACGTCAAATTTCAATGCTTCATCAAACGCTTTGTCCACCATGTATTATTAAATGGTGAACTGCTTAATTTTAAACGTAAGCAATTGAAGATGAACGCTTGATCAAACTCTCCGATGTTGCTCAATAATGAATGCATAAAGATACAATATTAAACGTTTAATTTTTCAATTTAATTTGAGCGGTTTCGTGTTTAAATTTACACGATATACTAACCTCTTACGCACCGTTCAAATATGAATGCGTGAGCGTTTAATTTTGAACAACAGTGTTCTGTTCAAATTTGAACGCAAAGAAGTTACTCAAATTTGAACGCAAAGAAGTTATTAAAATTTGAATGCAAAGAATTTTTTCAAATTTGAATGTTAAAGCGTACCACCACAGTGTCGGGGCTATGCACGCCTAAGCAATCAAAGATGAACCTCACTTTTTTACAGTGTAAGTAGAAACAAGCAATCAATATTACGAACGTATTTGTATATAAATTAATTATACTCAAAATGAGCGCCTTTTTTAAAACAATTTTTTCTGAACAAAATTTAGATTGAATGGGTATATATTAATAAAAACTTTCATTGTATCCAAAGCTAAGAAAAATATGGCTTAAAAGCACAAACTTAATTGACTGAAGTAACAGACTGAAACTTACAGCTTTAAAAACATGAATATAAAACATGAATTATTTGGAAACTTATTTACTCTCCTTTGTTCACCCCGTTTCATTTGCCGAAAATTTTATTTTTATTATTATAATTAAGTTTTATTAGCCTTAAAACATTGGATTTGTGAAACATTTTGCTTCATAAGGTACATTTCGTAATTTGAAAATTTTAAACATTTTGAGAACCGCAAGGTTAAAAAGGCCCTTTAATTCTGATGACGTTATAGAAATCGAAAATATCTGTAGCTCGGTCGTTATCGTGTACGTTTGAAATAAAACGTTAACTTAGAACTGAAGATTTTTGTTAGGTGTGGTTGCGTAATCGACTGTTGGTAGTATTGGGAAAGAATTAAGATTGTCATGGTCAAAGTATTCACCCGGTTAGATTGCGGTAGGGTTGTAAGTCGGAAAATTTTCCGGAAAATGACCGAGCTATATTTTTCCGGAAAATTTTCCGTATTTTTCCGCTACCGGTTTTTCAATTAAAAAGTTAAAACTTTAAAATTTTTCAATTGCCTTTCTTTTCAAAACATTCATTATTTTGTTTTAGGTGAATTCGGAGGGGTAAAAAATTGTCCAAGGGCACAGAGTCTAGTGACCCCTATTCTCTATAGGAAAAGCTCACTCATTGGCTATCGCTTGCATGCATAGGGTTACTGTTTGCTCTTATGACGGTATAAGGCGTTAGAGAGTCGAGACCTAACCGTTAAGAGACCCAAGTGAAACTAAAATTATCAGGCATAAAGGATAGTGATCGTCTGCGTCATTGTAAGGGAAACGAGGTGTTATGTTATTAAGTTCGTTAACCCTGTTTAAAGTCACAAATTATGGGAAAATCAACCACTAATATTTGGTGGTACTTTAATAAATCTACTAAAGATGGCAAAATAACTGGAGAATGTTTTAAATCTTTAAAAGTTAGATAAATTGACGCAAAGCTCACATAATTGCTAGTTTTATATTTTTCCGATTAGCGGAAAATTTTCCGCGAAGAGGAAAATTTTCCGGAAAAGTTTCCGGAAAATTTACAACCCTAGTTAATACAAAGCAAGGAGAAAAACAATTCGCAGCTCCTAAATTTTCAAATACCTCTCCTCATTGGTGGCCAAGTATTTCTTAAAATATTCTTAGGCACTTGCTGGTAGTTTTTGATGGACGACTAGTGCGAGGGACGTAAATTTAGGGCAGTCGAACTTTAACCGAATAGTCAGTTCGGCATTCGGTATTCGATTGAATTTTACTTTGAGAAGAAGAACTTAATTAAACTCGAAAATTCAAACGTGATCTCTATTTTAAAGAGATAACTAAATTTTAGGATAAATATATACGAAAACTTGTAGGGCATTTCGTGATATTAAAAGGACATATTAAAAACTACTGCGCTGGGCTCCCTGCAGTTGTTCTAGGCTCATAACGTACAATCTGGGGATTTCTCCGATTTCCATAAAGGTCAAAGAGCAGGTTGTACATAAACCTTTTATTACTTGGGTGTGATTTTTCATATTTTTTTTCATTTAGAGTCTCATACGCTGAAGGGTAATATCCAAAAAAAAACTGTTGAAAGAGTGGGGTCCGCGTTTTTCAAAACCAGAGAAGATGCTATAAATGACCACCCAATTTTGTGTCATACACTATACAAATGTTCAATTTTTGTAATGGTTGTTAAATTTTTAATTATTTTATACTTTATAATAATTATACTAAATATAAAAGTAATGTTTTGTTATCTGCACTTTTTTAAATCAACTAAGGTAATTTCCCACTTGTCATTGTTATTAAGGGAAGTTTGAAGACGTCCAACGATATATCGTTTTTGCTGCACTTATGGTGGCATGGATTTGGAGCATTTCACTATGAGGTGGTTCTCTTTCTCCACAGTTTTCGCAAGCCATATTTCTAACGATCGAATTTACGATAACCATGATTATTGAACATCGTTTTTGGCACGATTCCAAATTTTATTCAAGGCATAAATCACGAGCAATGTAGGAACGTCCCACTTGACTATGATAGGTGACGTCACAAAGCGCGTTATTATGGGCTTGTGTAGATTTGTAGGTTGTGAATAAGGTTTTTACTATGAAGGTATTTAGCACGTTTAAAAAAACTAGTAGGGCCTATACATGGTTCATAGACTGAGAAGATTCATTCCATTTACGCAAGGAGGCCTGGCTTTAGACTCACCCAGTTAGTCAGGCCTCCTTGCGTAGCACCAAAGCATGAAAAAAAGCGTGCGAAAAGCGAGCACGGGTGATAGTGCACCAAACAACCACCTTTTTGGTAAATTTTTCTTGCGACAAGAACTTCAAAGGGTATGAGAAGCTTTGTTTGAAAAACCTCTGATTTATAAACCAAAAGCTAGAATTAATTACTGTGAATTCAAAAATATCAAGCTTTTAATTCTCTGATTTCTAGTTATTTGGCAATATGCATTTGAAAATGCTTCATATGAAATTATTTAAAATCCACTTTAAACGTTTTCTTGTTTTTGACGTCACACACATGAGAAGGTGCCACTCTCTCCGCTATCAGACCCAGAGGGGAGAAGCATGGACGCGTATACCTCGCGCGTATAGGATTCCCGCGCGTTTTTTCCTCAACGTCATAGTGATGTCATAAAACAGCCGATTAAGCTGATTAGACAAAATTATTTATATATCGGAACTGAGTTTTCGTGATTTTCCAATGGATTTTAAAAATATAAACTTTGGTTCAATTATATTAAAAACTTTATATTTTGAAAGTAGAGATCGCCAACACCCATTTCGCCTGCCACCGCATCGTCAACATCTTCTTCGCCTGCCACCGGATCGCCAACATCTTCTTCGCCTGCCACCGGATCGCCAGCACCCACTTCGGGCCTGCCACCGGATCGCCAGCACCCATTTCGCGCCTGCCACTGGATCGCCAGCACCCACTTCGCGCCTGCCACTGGATCGCCAGCACCCACTTCGCGCCTGCCACTGGATCGCCAGCACCCACTTCGCGCCTGCCACCGGATCGCCAGCACCCACTTCGCGCCTGCCACCGGATCGCCAGCACCCACTTCGCGCCTGCCACCGGATCGCCAGCACCCACTTCGCCTGCCACTGGATAGTCAGCACGTACTTCGCATTTCACCGGATCGCCAGCTCCCACTTCGCCTGCCACCGGATCGCCAGCTCCCATTTCGCCTGCCACCGGATAGTCAGCACCCACTTCGCCTGCCACCGCATCGCCAGCACCCAAGTCGCCTGTCACCGGATAGTCAGCACCCATTTCGCCTGCCACTGGATAGTCTACACGTACTTCGCATTTCACCGGATCGCCTTTACCCATTTCGCCTGCCACCGGATAGCCAGCACCCACTACGCCTGCCACCAGATCTTCAGCACCCATTTTGCCTGCCACCGGATAGCCAGCACCCATTTCGCCTGCCACCGGATAGCCAGCATCCACAACGCCTGCCACCAGATCTTCAGCACCCATTTTGTCTGCCACCGGATAGCCAGCACCCATTTCGCCTGCCACCGGATCGCCAACACCCATTTCGCCTGCCACTGGATCGCCAACACCCATTTCGCCTGCCACCGGATCGCCAACACCCATTTCGCCTGCCACCGGATCGCCAACACCCATTTTGTCTGCCACCGCATCGCCAACATCTTCTTCGCCTGCCACCGGATCGCCAGCACCCATTTCGCCTGCCACCGGATCGCCAACATCTTCTTAGCCTGCCACCGGATCGCCAACACCCATTTCGCCTGCCACCGCCCTAATCGCCCCGGTGGCGGCGTGGCTTTACTGACTCTAGCCTCCCCACGCGGCCTCTAGCCCTTCCCGACCTGGCTCCACTGGAGTGCATCGCGATGTCGGTCTTACTGAGCGGTTCCTGGACCACAGTTGCGTCCTTCAACGACCCTCACGGCTCCGCTTTCGCTCGCACGCTGAACCTCCTCCTGGGCTGTCTCCCGTCGCCCTTCCTCTTCATGGGCGACTTCAACGGTAGCCACCCCTCGTTTGGGGATACCGTCACCACCCCTGCCAGTCGCTGTCTGGCCGACTGGCTCACTCGATCCCTCTCCTTCGTTCTGCTGAACGATGGTTCGGTCACGCGCCCGTCGCCGGCTGGTGAGGGGAGTGTCCTGGACCTATCCCTGGCGTCCCCTTGCTTCGCCGGCCTTGGTGGAAGCGATCACCACCTGCTCCTTCTACGCCTCCCAGGTCCCGATGTCCTTGGGCCCCGCGACCCTATGGTCCGGTGGGACTTTGTCAAAGCTGACTGGCCCAAGTTTACTGCGCTCCTTGCCGCAACGCCGGTCTCCGCGGTTGACTCGGTGGCCGCCTTCACTTCCGACGTGCTTGATGCAGCCGCATCCTCCATCCTGTCCTCCAGCTAGGCGCGGGGCTCCCGCAGCCCTCAACCACCGCATACCGCACCCTCGAACGACGGGTCGGGGCTCTTCGGCGCAAAGCCCTCCGGGCCCAAACGCTCACCGTTACTATTGCCTACAACAGAGCCCTCGCTCAGTCCCGGCTTAACCAACGTCAGCTTAAGCGGGCTTTTTGGAGGGCCTACTGCGGTACCCTGTGCCACGAAACTCCACTCCCGGTTATTTGGAACCGCGTTCGCTGGTTTTCCTCCGCTACCCGCCCCTCGCCGCGCCCTATCGTGCTCAATCATGGCTCGGCTACTATCACCGATCCCGAGGCTGTTGGCGTCCTTCTGCGGGACTCGATCTTATACACTTGCCCGTCGCCTTCTCCCCCTCCGCTTCTTTCTGGGGACCACTGTTGGGCATTAGACGACGCCGCCCACGCCTAAAACGACCTCATCACGTACTAAGAACTGCTCACTGCCATCGCGTCGCTCCGTCCATCAGCCCCAGGTCCTGACACCCTTGGTGTCCCCTTCATGCACCATTTTCCGGACCCCTTCTTTCGTCGCCTCTGGGCCCTCTACAACTTCCTCTGGCTCTCCGCCACCTTTCCATCCCCATGGAAGGAAGCCATCATCCTCCCCTTCCTCAAACCGGTCAAGCCTCCTGACGCCCCCTCTTCCTACCGCCCCATCGCACTCCTCGCCAACCTTGGAAAACTTTTTCTACGGACCGTACACTCCCGCCTTCAATGGTGGGCTGAGTTCTCCGCCATCCTCCCTTCCCACCAGTCTGGGTTCCGCCGCAACAGGTCCACTTTGAACAATATAGTCGATTTTGTGACCGCCGTGGAGTCTTTTCTACGCCACGGCCAACATTGCTGCATGGTTTTCCTAGACTTGCAAAATGCGTTTGGATCGGTCCACCCTGACGCTCTCCTTTGCAAATTGCGCAACTACGGCATGGAAAGTCGGCTCCTGCTGTGGCTGAGAGACTACCTTTACCACCGCCGCGTGGCAGTCAAGGTCAACTCGCACCTCTACTCTTCTCGGTACACGGCTCGCGGTGTCCCCCAGGGCAGCGTCCTGAGCCCGCTCTTGTTTACGCTCTTCCTCGCCGACCTTCACTTCTCCCCAGGCAATAGCGTTACGGACAGCGCTTTCGCGGACGACCTCGCCTTACACGCGTCTGGTTCGTCGGCCGCTAAAACTGAAGCGGACCTAAAGGTCGCGGTTAATGAAGCTCATGCCTATGCGTCGCTCTGGGGCCTTACATTCAACGCCAGCAAGTGCAAGGTACTCACCGTCTCTCGGGACCCTGAATAGCACCCTTCAGTTTCCCTCTGGCTCGACGCCACCCTACTCGAGGAGGTAGTCACTGTCCGCTACCTGGGCCTCATATTTGACCACTGCCTGTCCTGGGGCCCTCACATTGCCCAATTATGTGCCGAGGGCTCTCGTCGCCTCAATCTCCTCCGCTGCCTCGCTTGTCAAACGTGGGGGGCAGATCGCTCCTCCCTCCGTATGCTTTACCGACAACTCATTCGCAGTCTTTTCTATTACGGGGCCCCATTCCTCGCTTCCGCTTCCCCGCGTCTCCTCCGCCGCCTTGACATCTTAGAACGGGCTGCCATGCGGGTCATCCTCGGGGTCCCGCCCTCCACCGCCATTGCCGCCATGCACTCCGAGGCCAACGTGATGCCCCTTTCAATCCGGTGCTCGCTGCTGGCCGGGAAACTTCTTGCTCGGTGCTCTTCCGCATCGCCCGCTTCGGCGTTCCGCCACGCCTTCTCCGTGGGCGCCTCGGCTCCAGACCCCCCGTCCTTCGAGCTTCTGGCCCCCTGTACGTCACTCACAACCTCTCGTGGTTACTGGACGAACTTCGCCGTCACCCGGATCCGCCCACGCGCCTTGCCCACTTGCCTCGCCCCTACACCGTCCACACTAAAGGTTTGTTTTCGAATGGGCGTGTTGAGGAATTTCTGGAGCGTGAAGCGGGTTGGGCGATTTTTTTTCCCTCGCTATAAAAATCGCGCTCATATCGCTAGCTTTTCACTCCCGCTATGATTTTGAACAACTGTTTTCATTTGCGCGATAAACGAGAGCGGCACCATCTAATTTGGGAGTCAAAGGTTGAAGCAAAGCAAACTTGCAATGGTGGTGATAAAGAGTCTACGTCATCGCTTGATAATTCGTAAAAAGATTTTTACAATGCAGTTATATTATATGCAAAATTATGGGACCGGAAAAAGGATGTACCGAAAGAAACGCTGGTGGGTCCACCCTATTTGGCGTGACCGAAAGAATGAAGGAGATTTTGGAACTCTAGTAAGTGATTTTTTTAAGCCTTTGCTTTACTGTACAGACAGACTAGAGTAAAACTGTAGGCTTAATAAATTCTCGAAGTCTTGAAATGACAGGTCCATATTTATTTAGAAGCAAAAAATGAGAAAGTACGACCGCGACAAGAAAGAGCCCTGAAAAATTTGACAAATTTTAGTGAAGGATAAACTGAAAAAGTATCTTGTTTCTCGAGAACCCATTGAACCAGGATTACGACTCGCCTTAACATTGAGGTAAGATCACGTTATAGACCATTGATACCAGGAAAAAGGAAGGATTTTTATTATATCGTACAGATTTTTGGCAACAGGAAATAGTTTAGCTTCAATATCCTACCAGTTTCGAGTTGGGAAAACTATCACTCACAAAATTATTCAAGAAACAAGTGCGGTATTATGGGAGGTTTTACAACCATTATTTCTAAAGGTATACGTTTTTCTCCAAATCTAGCAATGGTTTCTCAAATGCATTATATTTTCAGAAACCTTCGTGTTCGGACTTTGTAGAGATTGAGAAAGGTTTCTGTAACAAATGGAATTTCCCAAATTGTACAGGAGCAGTTGACGGAAAACATGTGATGATCCAGCAACCCTCTAATTCTGGGACCTTATGTCACAACTACAAGGTGGGTATTGCGAGTGATGTAACAACATACCTTTAAAAGCAAATCGTTTCTAAATTCAGGGCTTCAACTCCATCGTGTTAATGGCTACCGTCGATACGAATTACCGTTTTATAGTTGTCGATGTTGGGGGATTTGGTTCGCATTCAGATGGGGGACTCTTCAAAAGTTCCTCCTTTGGACTAGCAGTCCAAAATGAAACAGCTGAATTTCCAGCTCCCAAAAACCTCTTTAACTGTGCCCCATGTTCTCTTGGGAGATGAAGCATTCCAGCTTCTTAAAAATTTTATGAGACCTTTTGCAGCCGATGATCTTGAGAACTCTCACCGAATAGTCAATTATCGTTTAAGCAGAGCAAGGTGACATTTCATAATTCTCCTGATGGCAAGACAATTTTGCGCTTGGCATTCTCATTTGAAAACAGGTTTCAATGACATTTTTTTCCCTTTTGCCAGAAGATGCAGTGAAAACGCATTTCGGTTGCTGGCCACTAGGTGGCGGGTGTTTAGAAAACCAATAATGTTTAAACCAGAAACAGCTGATAAAATAGTGAAAGCGTGCGTGGTACTCTATAATTATTTAATTGAAGAAGAAAAACACATGGAAGATGAAGAAAAATACTATTGCCCAGCTGACTTTGCTGACTCAGTTGGTAAGTACGGTACTCTCAAGGAAGGAAAATGAATTAAAAATTTGGAGGAAAGCCCAGCTTTTGGACTTCGCAATTTAGAACCAACAGCGTCTAAAAATTTTAAAAATGAAGCTAATCATATTAGAAAAACTTTTGCGAATTACTTTTCTTCTCCGGTGGGACAAGTAAATTGGCAGTGGGAGATGAAAGGAGTGAGAAAACCGGATGTTAAAAGCTTTCTTTTGAAGCTCATTTAAGAAAAATCTTTATTTCAAAACAATATATGTGTAAATATTATTTAAAATGTAGTAATATAAAATGAAAATAATTTATAATATTAAAAATAAGTATGGGTCTCCAGGCTGATGGGGTTCCCTTTAGCAAACGAGTCAATCATTTACCAAGTTTGTTGGAACTTTTCTCATAATAGTGGCCACAAAATCTCCAAATGCTGCACTATCATCTTCTGATGTTTTCAGTTCTCTTTATTCGGCAACCAAAAATTCTGACCTATTTAATTCGGCCATCTGGTTCCAGGAAATTTCATGAGGGTTTAGTTTTTTGAGAGATTGGGGTGCTCTCAAACTCTCGCTCTCATCAGAGTTGGATCATTTTCGTGATTTAGGCAGCCCCTTCTCTTTATTTTGTCTGGATGGACCTTGTTCCTTGTCAACGCTATAGCCTTTAAAATCGCTCACAGTCCAAAATGTCTCTATCACCTTGTTCATTCAAAGAATTTAGTGCAAAATTAATAACTACACGTTTTACAGACATTGCAGCATATACCATTTCTTCTTCGTCATTATCACTGTCTACAAGTTTTGAAAAAGTGGAAGCTTCGACACTCTCCTTATTTAGATTCTTATCAAAGTTAGACGAAGTTCTGCATCATTGATATACGAGTGTATGGAAATAAAATTGCAATAAAAGTCTTCAAAATTTCTTACTCTCTTCGAGCAAACACATTCAAGTAAGCCCATTTTATCCCATCAGATTGGGTTTCGTCTAATTCTTGCCCACTTTTTGTTGTGGTGATTGCATAAAATTTATTGTGAAAAATGGTCTACTAAGTTCTTCCACATATTTTTGCAGTCGTTTTCTAAAAAAATATAAGTTGATTTATATAAAAAGGCTATACCAAATGTTATTAAAAAAACTTACTATTCATGTCCATTTCTTTAGCCACTTCCATCCATTTTTGTTCCTTTAAATCTGTGTGCCGATAAGCGACAAATTTTCTATTCCAAATAATATCTCTTTTTCTAATCAAATCTATTAATTATTCTTTCCTTTCCACCAAAGCCTTCCTATTTTCAGCTCGAATTTGTTTTAAGTTATCATTTATTGTCGTTTTCTTACTCTTTTTAAAAAATCTAGGTCTAGCAACTTATATTAGGCTTAACTCGGTGAACTGAAAATTACAACTTTTTAATCTCGTGCTCACGCGCTTATTGAAACTCCCGCCCAAGGTTTCGGCGCTCCTATTGGCTTGGTAGAATATGACGTCATTAACCACGCGAGAGAGGAAAAAAACGAAGCGAGAACATCTACTTGAATTTGATCGGAGCGGGTAGCGATTTTTTCCCTCTCCTCGCCGCTTTTACCCGCTCCCGCTAAAAATATCGCTTTTATGAAAACGGTCGCTCCTGTAGCGGGTGCGAGAATTTTTAGTTTTTTCTCGCACGCGCTCGATTTTTACCCTAAACACGCGCCTTTGAAAACCCCCTTTACGCCTGATCGAGTGGGCTATGGGTAGGGAGCACAAATTATATTTGTGCACTGCCTTCTCTAAAACTAGGTCTTGCAATACGAATAAAAGAGGGGTGGCTGTTAGGATTTCACAAATGGCGCTAGATGTCGCATTTCTAAGGTTTTAAACTGGCGGAAAATTCAAAACTATGAAAATTGTTGAAAGCTTGCAAGACAACGGTTAAAGTAAAAATATAGCAGCTGACTTAAGTAAAAAGACCCATTAAAATGCAAACGACAAATTTGTTTTTAACTTGTTAAAACATAAAAAGGCATTTATCACAGTGTGGGTAAAATGTATTTACATTTAAAAGCCTGCGCAAAATATGGTAGAATGAAATGTACAAGTATCATCAATGAACAACGTTTCGAAATGGAATGTATTGCTTCCTTTTCAAAATCTGCAATATTATTTAAAATGTTCATCAAATAATTTCTGGGATACCTATATCCCCACGATCTAGCAAATGTATTAAACTGAAAGCTTTTGCGTTGGATCTAGGTTGAGAGACACGATCCAAACACATTGATCTATTCATTGTAGTTGGGCTTCAGATTTAACTGAATTTGACGAAAAATACAATCATACTACCCGAGGATCATTTTAGCGACGAATTGCACCCATGGTCCGCCAGAGCGTGGTAAATAAGGGTGTGGCACAGGGAAAATGACGAGTTTGAAAATTTAATCGGAGGGGGTCAGTAGTACTCGGGACAACTAAGATAATATAAGGATAACTAGAGTCCATACATTGTTGTGAGGGACTTAATTAAGGCCTTGTTCTTGTGGAGGAAAGCTTGAGTTTGCAGGATATCACAACGTTGAGAGTAATAGGTAGCTTGTATGGTAGATAACGAGTCTGTTAATGTGGGGATGACAGAAAGCCCCGGAAGATCCAGTAGGGCTTTTTGAAGAGACAGGTGGTCATTTTGAATGGTGCGAATGCCAACTAGTGCTTGGTAGAAAGTGGGTAGAAGGGGCACACATTTGGTACAGTAGAATTTGAAGTTATCACAGGGGTTGACTTGTTGGGCATTATAGAGGTTCGCGGGTACTTTAGAGAGTGTGCGACCAAAAATTACACAGATCACAGAGGAGAGTAGCATGAGAGTCGAGTACTAATTGTTTGCAGATGGGACAGTAATCAGAACTAATAGTGCTAGCTTCGGAGTCAGGTATATTTAGGGATGGGATATCTGAAACCGTAGAGACTTGAGTTCGAGGAGGAGGGTTAAAGGCATTGCCATAGTATGGGGGTCCGAGACCAAGGATTAGGGAATAATAAGGGAATTGAAGAAGATGGAGTTAATGTTGATAATTATAATAATCTATCTTTCTTCCAGACATACTTTCTTCCAGTTATGTTAATCTAAGTCCTCGTTTGTAGTGAAACATTTAAAACAACTCGCACAATTTGCACAACACCGACAAAACTTCGCGCTTGACATCGTTCGTCCATCACCCTATTCCATTAACTAAACTTAGTTTACTGGTAGTCAATTTATTCCCTCTCAATAATTTTAAAAATTTACTTATCTCGGCTTTTCGACCACAATTCCATTCCCCGAAAACATTTTATAACTACATTTATCACTTTTAAGAGAGTATGTGTATACCAGTGTGTCTTTAATAGGTTGCTAACATATCCCTGCTCATGCCCTGTACGCTTCTTAGTGAAACCTTTGGTTTTTGTGCAAATTTCAAAAATGGCGACAAATTCAATAGGGACGTTATGATTCTTACTCTTGGCAAAACTGAATATATATGTAGGAGGGAAAGACACGAGGGTAAAACTTTGCCTTCCATCTCACTCGATGGAAAGATCACAAAGAGAGTAGAGACGTCGAGAAGTCAACCCCACTGTATACTAAGGATTGACATCTCTCTTTTTACGTAGAAAGGGTTTATAGCAGCGGCACGACAGACAACGGTCACACGGTTCTATGCCATGGTGTCTCTATCGTTTCTATGGTTCGCAAGCAGTAGAGGCGTGCATACAATTCGTAATTTTTTGATTTTCTATGTTGTAATTGTCAACTTAAGGGCGCTAAGAGTGTGAGAGTGTCAGCTGGACTCAGCGCGGTCGTAGCCTGAAAATTCTGACTTGGCTATCTTGCAATATAGCCTGCGGTCACCGAGTCGCGTGATCTAGGACGCTGTGGCTCGACTCTACTTCTTAGTCTTTATATCTTCAGGAACAAGGATAAACTTGTCGCTGCGATCTACCTTTAGTAAATGTAGTATTCTTAGTAGCCCCAGAGACTTCTGGTAGCAGTCTGTATGCATTTGGTAGAATAGTTTTAAAGAAATTGAAATGGTAGAAAATATTTATAAAATAAAATTTGGTTGAATTATTTCGTAATTGTCCTATTTCAAGCCGAAGAATGTTCTCAAAAACAATTACTATTTGGTGACGGATTTCTTAAAAAGTACTATTCACACGGAATTTTCGAGCAGCTTAACGGCTTAACGCGTAATTGAGTTGGCTATAAGTAAATGTTTCTAATTAATGAGAGGGAATAAATTTACTACCAGTAAAATAAGTTTATTCAATGGAATAGGGTGATGGAACATTACTTTCTTACGCATGTAAATTTTAATTTAAAAAAAGTTTCAATATCTGCGCATTCAGTCAGGTGATTAACCTTGTTCTTATCGATACTTTTTAGGTCTTGGTTAAATCCAATTGATTATATTAATTGATTGATTAATATCTTCTTACTTCGGTCTTAATTTTTATTAATTTTGCGTACATGTGGTGGTGATTAATTATTTCAGTGCTCATTCCCGCATGCTGCAGAAAAGGAAATAGTTTGTCTTTCAATAGACTGAGAGCTAGTAGCTAAGGGGACGTCACATCAATATTTTTAATCTTAATTTGAGCTGATGAAGTAAGATATACGAGGGTGTGATGTCATGACAAAGATTTTAGTTTGACTATTTCTGATGAACCCAGACCAGAATATACCAGTTGCCTTCAGGATAATTTTGAATCCCATTTCCAATGTCATTGTGTCAACAACACCTTATTCAGAACGGATATTTCTCTTAACCTTTACACGAGATTCAACATATAGAATACCATCTTTTGTGGTGCTCTAACTTTAACCTAATTTAAGAAAATAAAATGGTATTTTTTTTGTTAAAAATGACATGATTAAATAAGACAACTAGCAATAATTTGGCAATATTTCGGGGGAAAAGAAATACAATTTTGTAGTATTTTGCAAAAGATGGCAATTTCATAATAATTTGATATACAATAACAGGAATACATTTAGCCATTCAGTTTTAATGCAAAGGGCCCCTCCTTTGGCGCGTCTTAAAAAGATTTTCTCTTCCGTATAGTGTGGTAGTTTGGCATACTTTAGTTTTAGCTCTATCCTTAAGTACAATCTTAATTGGATTAATTTTTCTTTTTAATTGAAACTAAAACTCATGCTTAAGAAAAAACAATGTTTTATTACCGTTTTCCGTTGAAATAACTTATTTTACAGGTAATCAATAAATTCAAAAATTTACTTATCTCGGGTTTTCGGGCACAATTCCATTCCCCCAAAACATTTTATCATTACATTAATTACTTATGAGAGTACGTGTATGACATTGAAGTTTAAAAGGTTCCCCCATTTGTGCCCGGCATGCTTCGCAGTGGAACATTTTAAAACAATGGCGGAAAATTCAGTAGGGACAGTTAGATTTTTGCTCGTCATTACGCAAAATGATGTAATGTCTAGTGTTTTTAGTCAATCGTCATACTGTTCATTCTCATAGCTCAGGGACCCTATTCTCTAAAGATCTGAATCATTTGGATGAGAATCCAAATCTAAACGTTTGGATCGGTTCCATTTGGATAGGGCGCTTAAAACCGTATTCTCTAACCCAAATCCAAATCGACATTTGGATCTCTCGCCAAACCGTTATCCAAACCAAATGTACGTCACTCCCTCTTTAATTATTTTTCTATTACGTAATTTTCCTCCTTCTTAATTGGTCAATTGTTTTCCCGCGCTTACTTTTTCATGACGTAGTTTTTCCTTCTTCTTTATTGGTGAATTCTTTTTGCGCGCGCTTTATATACAAGTAAAGTTTTTTCTGCGTTCAATTTTTGGAAGTTAAGTTGTAATTGTTTTGTGAAGCTTTTAATTAGTAATTTTTGCTTAAAAATTATTTCTGTAATGGGTGTTAAAGTGCACACGAAGCAGCAAATGATTTACATTGAATTTTTGGAAGCTAATATGGATTTAGTCTATATGAAATTTAGTGCTAGTTTCACTAAGGCCAAGTTCGATGCCCTTTGGGTTGAACTTGACTAAGACTGGTGGTGGCCCGCAAGCCGAGCCACTAACAGATTTGGAGGAGCGGCTTCTCTCAATTATTGGAAGGGGAACTGTCACGGGGCTAAATTCTGTTCCTGAGGCGGGTTTTGGCCCCCCAGTAGATGAATCAAGTTCGAGCAACCTACCACCGCAATCGGAGCGTCCATCATGCTCCTACGTCACTTTGGACGAGAATTTTGAAGTTTCGATGGAATCTACTATGGAAGTAGGGGAGCCATTCGTTTCTGGGTGCGAAAGCATCCCAAATTCAATACCCCGCGTTACAAAAAAAACTAGTAGAAGTAAATGTAGACTCCACCGAGGAAGATCTCCCCATTGAAACTGTTTCCGAGTCAGTCGTTGAATCTACCAGAAGTAATATTTCAATAATAATATTTCATCTGTGAAAACATAATATGTGATAACTTTCCTAATATCCATAGAATTCAATGATGAAAGGAAAAAAAACCGAATAAGGTCTCGTAGGAAGAGCTGCAGTTTCTTTGGAGGCTGCCCAACAAGCCACCACAAAAGAGTTGGGTGGAATTAAAATTGGGGTTGATAGAGCTGCCACTGCTTTGCAGGACCTTGCTCAGGGGCAAAGAGAGATGGCACAGGGGATCAAAGAACTGGCGCAAGCTCAAATGAGGATTGCCGCTGCCTTTGAGAACCTTGCTGCGAGTTTCGCAAAGAAATAGTTGTGTTGGGAGAAAATAAAAGGCCCTTTTCAGGGCCATTAGACAGTGACATACCGCCTTAATAAATAGATTCGTTTTTTTAAGAATTGAATCGGCACGCATGATGACTTAAAACGTCGGATACCCTGTGACGAGGAAATTATTTTAAAAATGCAAACTCTTCATTTTGGAGGTATTTACTGTTCTTATAAACAGACTAACATCGTGAGCATGTACGGAGCATACTGCCTTCCCGTGGCAAGTGTTGAAAACTTGTTTTTGCAAGACCAAAACATACACGCTTTTCTACGATAAATTAATTACACACACACACATATAATTAATATTAGAATTTAATTCATTTCAAAATTAATCCAAAGCATTTAAATAATTTTATTGGCATTATTTAGTTCCAAATTAACAAACAGCCGATATCCTAAATTAAAGGGACAGTAAAGTATCGCGGACTATTTTTTAGGGCCGTTTTTTTCTCCTCAATGGAAACGACGAACAAGTCTCTGTCGCAACCTCTGGCCAATGGGGTTGTAATTCCCATTACAAGGAGGGATGACGTGGGGATGGGGGTGATCATCCGCCACAAATGGAGCGTCGTCATCTTCCCTCTAAACCTCTTCACCAAACCCGTTCATCATGCACATGTTGTGGAAAATGCAACATGCCATGACTATTTGGGAGGCAAATTCTGGCAAGTAATGCAGCGCCCTAGCTTTTAACAAGCAACGAAAGCGTTGCTTCAGGCACCCATTACACCTCTCAATGGCAGATCGAGCCTTACAAAAAGCCTCCATGAAGCGGAATTCGGGCGTACCCTCTTCCGGCAAAATGATGGGCACCATTAACCAAGGGCTTAATGGTTATCCACCATCCCCTACTAGAATGATTAAAGTATTAATAATGAAATTCGAAAACCATACCAAGAAACTTTACCGATTAGCCAAGAGTCGTTTAAAGAGCCATTGAGGTAAGACTCCTGCAAGTGGTTTGACAAATCCGTCGACCGGTAGATGTAGGAGTCGTGGCACGATCCCGGAAAGTTGGTGTTAGCTGATAGAATCAACAAGTCATAGTCGCACACCAATTGAACATTCAACGAGTGGTAAGACTTTCGGTTTACATAAATGTATTCCGGAAAGTCTGGGTTGTTGTTCGTTGGTAGAACGATTGCAACGTGGGTGCAATCGATTGCGCCTATGGTTCCGGGAAAGTTGCATTCCTCCTGAAAACGCATTTTTATGGCCGTTTTTTGCACCTCACTCTTGGGAAACTTTATGTACTTATGTACAAGTGCCCCGTTGATCGCTTTCGTTACATATAGTATGCTACGACTCACGCTAGACTGGCTAACACCGAGGAAAATGTTTTGGCCCACATCTAGCTGGTACGATCCTAGTGCATAAAACCGCAATGCGATTAACACCTAAAAATAAACCATTATTCACTACTGAAAAATCATTTGTGGGTTTCAAATAGTGATTTTTTCTACCTTCGAATCTACTGGCAACGAGGTAGTTTGAACACCTTCAAGAGGCTCAGTCAACGTTCGGCAAAGGCCTAAGACCATTTCCCTTGTCAACCTAAAATTCCTCTTGAAGCGTAGGTCATCAAGCTCTCACACTTGATTACCATCTCTAAAGACACGTTGGACTCGTAAATCGCGACGCGCAGCTTGATTACGATCATAAAAACGCAAACGTTCAAGTCCGAGTTGGAAAAATAGCGGGATATAAAAATACAGGGTGTGTGAAAAAAAAACCTTTAATTAGGTAAAATTGAGGGAATGAAATACAAATGCAAGGCGCTTCCTTATTTAGACTTTAGGTGACTATTATCAATTAACTAGTCCATATAATTAATTTTAAGAATTTAACTCATTTCAAAACTAATCTTTTCCTAAAGCTTGTGAACCATTTTATTGAAATTTAGTTTAAATATTAGTGATGGCCGAAATGGTTAATTAGAGGATGTCTCTTGAACACGATGTAATTCAAATATCGAGGTTTACCAATTATCTACTTAAAAAGATAACCTATTTTTAATTGGTGAAAATCAGGGAACAAATCCTTCTGCGTCGAGTTTGCAAGTTCTCTACCCGCTTGTTAAAGGGAGTTTTCCTCCGAGGTCTAACCCGGTTTCTCCTTTTCATCAAAACTTGCAGAGGTTAACGGTAATAGTTAGTATAGGGCGCTGTAGGTTAGCTGTGGCATAGGGGCTAGCCGCCACCCCTCTATGCATAGTAAAGGGACCCACCTGTAAACAAGCCACAGGCTTAGTGTGGAACTCCCTTCGTAGACAAAGCTTAGATTATTAATATTTCTCTCATTATGTTCCAAAACAACGTAAATTTTCTTATTTTCTGACACAAAAATTGGCAGTGTTATTGTTGTGTCATTCCCGAAGCTATTTCTACTCTTAAACAGAAATTCTTTAATGATTTTAGTGGACCAATTTAAACTTCAACTAGTTTATCGTTCTTTTGATCTAGTTCTTATAGAGGAAAGCAATCTAGTTTCGATAAAAGTTACCTTTCCGATAGTAGATTTTACTAATCGAGACGATTGCCGAGTATTAATATTAGGTAAATGCTCCATAAATATTTTAAACGCTACTCACAAATTTTGTTTCCTATTTCAGAAGAGTAATAAATACTATCGGTGATCGTTTTCGGACATAAATTCGGTTTTGCCATAATTCTTAGAGAAAAAAATAGGTATAGTAGATAATTTTTGATATATATTAAAGATTCACTGACACCGAGTTAAAAAAATTGGAATTTGTATTTGGGTTAAGCTTTGATATTGACATCAGTTAAATTACGATACCGGCTCACGATCTTAGTCTGTTTAGAAGATAATTCGGAACTTCAAGTGTCAAAAGACAGTATCTACCTTAAAAATCAAGAGTTACCGACTTTATAACAATCTTCTCGTCAGAGGAGGTTGAAATTATTATTATATGTGATAATTTGAGATAATGTGACAAAGGGGCTCAGACTCAGACCCTCAGTCAGCGTGGGGAAAAGGCCTCATACCATTTTACTTAATGTCGAGTCTGTCGTCCCTCGTTGCCAAATTCCTCTTCAAGCATAGATCATACAGTGTCTTCGCTTGTTTTTTATTTCACAAAACACGTTGAATTCGTAAACCTCGACCCGCACCATGATTAAAATCATAAAAATGCAAAAACAACGCATTGAACGCGTATATATTTAGTAAATAACACAAGCTACTAGCCCACTACAGGCTGTAGCTCAGCCCCCTTAAACAGCTGTAGCCTACAGCTGTTTTATGGACGGAATAAAACAACCCGTCAAAGGGAACGAAATTCAAATGCAAGGCGCTTCCCTTCTACAAAAAGACATTGCATTCGTAAATACCGACGTTTAACGCAATTACTATATTGAAATCTTATACAATTAAGTTAAATATAAGAAAACAAAGCACTACTTTCAAAGTCTAAACTTTAAATATTTGGCGCTACTAGATGGCCAAGTAACGGGGCCAAAAACGAGAGGCAAACCATTATTTTTTATGAAATGCTAAAAATCAACGGTAAGCCAAGGCTTAGCGTAATTTCACCGACTTAAAAAAGTGAAAAGTTTAGAATTAGATTGTACGACAATGAAATGGTTGAAAATTATGAAATTAGGCTTATATTAAGGTATGTTCCCTTACAACCGAATTCCCAATGGACCGAAATCCCATTCGACCGAATATCCCGCAATGATTTTAGATTTCCAGCCCAATGGATATATTCCCGATGGACCGAAATCCCAGTTGTCCGAATATGCCCGTAAAAAATACATCAATATAACTTGAAATATTACAGCCGTCAGCGATTCAGTGGTGTAGTGGATACGGTGTTGGACTGCGAAGCGATAGGTTGTTGGTTCGAATCTGCGAAAGGTATGTTAATAATAATTAAAGTAAATGTTTCGTGATACTATTGAAAACGCTCACTTTAATTCCTTTAAAGGCAGGAGACATGGACAAATCAAAACAAATTGTGCATAAAATGAAGTATAGTCTTAATGGTAGTTTCAACAATGTCTTGAAGAACTAAATTGTTAATATTTTGGTTTCGGGTAGGTTAGGTTAGTTTAAGTTAACCGTAGGTAAAACGTACTTAAGTGCAATAATACAGTTTCAACTCATTTTTATTTCAACGAAAATAAATGATGTTAACATATAATTTTTAGTTTTCAGGAAGAGTTAGATTGACATCAATTGTTTCAAGAAGAGCTTTAGCGATGTCTTCTTTGCTTTTCTTGGGGTTTTTGTTTTCTTCATGATAATTATTTATTGCATTTTGGTATCTTTTGTTAAATTCCGCAAACTTCTTCAAAATTGGATAGGCACTTTTTCCGGCGTCTCGGTCTAATTTTTGTCCATGGTATTATTCTTGTAAAACTGTAATTTCAAGAAGGAATGGGTAGAAAAGAGGTTTTGTGTTAAATTTTTTGTTTAATTTGTGATGGAAGCCTTCCAAATGGTTGTTGGTTCTCAGTGCGAAAGTTGAAAAATGATTCCACATTGCCGATTCATGTAGGGAGTTCTCCAACCATCTCTCCACGAAATAATTGAGAAAACTGAGGACATTGGGAAGATTTAACTGCGCATCACTTTCAATAAATAGCCATAGACTGTCGTGATCTTCAATGGGGACTAATGCAAGATCCATTAATCGTTTCAGCATTTTTTTAAACATTTCATCTTTTCTGTATGCGCTGATGAGTCCTTTGTTTTTCAATGCTCGCCATACTGACTGAGTAAAATGGAACAAACAACCTTTGATTGTTGCTGATGGAAATCTATCTTTTATGGTTGATATCATTGAGCTTTCAAAATCACTGGGCTAAAAGTTAGTAAGCACGTTTTGGTAGCATCAACGATGACATTAAAAAGACGATTATAAACGACTTTGGAATGTCCTGGTAAAAGAGCGTAAACCAATGGTAACATCATACCTTTGTAAGGTGAGTGAACTACATAGAGTTGAGAGACCTGTTTCGGACATGAGAAATGGGTGCCATCCATGAATAAGCACTCGGCTTCGCAAAGTAATTTCAAAAATTCTTCAGAGGCAAAAATTGATTTTTTTTCTACAGAACCATCCTCTTCTAGTAGAAAGTTTCCGCCAGCGTTTCCAAATTTGCGCCATTCACCTTCTAGATGAATGTTTTGACGATACAGGGGATTGGAAGGAAAGCTCTTTGAGCGATGTCGGAATAGAGTGGATTTTATTGATGTGAATTCTGGTAATATGGCGTGACATTGAAGCTCTTCCAATCCATCAGCAATCGCTTGACGTTTTGTTTCCGTGTTTGCATCTTTGAATATGTCGAGAATGCGTTTTCTTTTATTACTAAGCGTTGTAGAGTCAACTTCTTCTATCATATTTGCTTTGGCTTTCAGCTGTAAGATAGTTGTAGTGTCCGGTTCGTAGGTTGGATGGGTTTCTGGAGCCGGGCTAGTAATTAAACCATCCAAAGTAGCGATTCTGATTCGACAAGACTGAGTTCTACAAGAATAGTAGCACGATTTATCTTTCTTCTTGTTAAGACGGAAAAAGTAACCATTATTAATGTTACGCTCCATTTTAATTGGACTTCAAATTAATGAATTGAAACTTTGGGTAGCTTAATATTTATACAGAGTGAGCGTGAAGTAAAAAAGTCACGTTAAAAAATTGTAAAAAGTATCAAAATCATTGATAAGGATAAAAATATATTTAATGCAAAACCACACACTAGGTCTTCTTCCAGTTGAATAGAATTTCGGTCTAATGGGAAGATATTACAAATAAAATCGCACCTTTTGGCTACGTTCGGTTGAATGGGACCCCAAAAAACCCCCTTCTGTCGAATGGGAATTCGGTTACATGGGATTAAAGCTATATTAAAGCTTAAAAACTACTTTATATTATATTTAAAATCCATCCATGAGCAAATCCTCCAAAACTATGAAAATGACAACAAAAAAGGACCCAATCTCAAATTTTTTCCCCTTAAAAAAATGGCGGCCACAAACGGGATGAAAAAGGTGAAAATAGCTATCCAAATGACGATTTGGCCGGTCATTTGGCTGGCCAAATGTTTGGATAGGGTTTAAACCAAATGAAAAGGGATTTGAGGTTACAGAATATCGATTAGTGTCATTTGGGGATGAATCGACCCCAAATCCAAATCATTTGGATTAGGAACGATCCAAATGTAGTTAGAGATTAGGGTCCCTGTTCTTGTGAACTAATTTCCTCACCAAATTCTGGACTATCAGGTATACTTAGATATTCTTTAACAATTTCGGGTCTAACTTGATTGGAAGACATACGCCTGGTTCCCGATAAAAGTGTCACCTGACCCTCTCATTTTGCGATTTCTAAAGTCTCCGCCTGGCATGCGGAAAAAAGCTTCTCAAAAATGGTTAGTATACTCGCCCCTATAGCTTTTGGGATCTTTTTCTTGTTTTCGGAATTAGTGATAATAGTATGAAGTCTACTCATCGATTCTGCAACTAGACTACTATATTTCTCTGCGCTTGAAGTCCCAATACACCCATGCTCATTAATATATACCAACGTCGCATACTACCACAAGTTGTTCAGGCTTGAATGCGTGGTGCTGGCCAGTATCCGCTCGATAAGATAGGCGTGGCTCAAGAAGAACAGTGTACTTGGAACGGTCAACGCAAGAGCTTATTATGATGATTAGTGTAGTTGGCTTTAAAGATAGGGCAAGACTGCAGGATATGGCTTAATGATTCGACTCTTTCACAACCAGACAGGCAAGTCCGATCTCCCTCGACATGGTAACAGGTTAAATCTCAACTTAAATTTCTTCAAGAAGGATCGCCCATCAAGATCCAGCACGGTGTTGCCAAGCCAGTGATGAGACAAGTGCTTATGACCTTGATGTAAGCCTTTCCCGTAGACAGTTTTATAGAGGCGTGGAGCTTGATACACTTTAAGACCCGATTAACTAACGGAAGATCCTGAAGATGCCACGTTACTTGGTTTCGAGTGTGCGTTATTAGATAAGTCATGACCAGTTCCCAGCGATTGTTATTTAATGCTTCCAGACGATTAATGAAGGTTACCGGCATAGTGCAAGAGAAGCTCGTAATTCCCAAACCACCATCCTTGTATAATGAGAGAGCCGGAGGATCTTCTTTACAAAGTGGCGTACGGTGAGATCAAAGGACCTTAGAATTTTCTTTGTCATCAAAGAGAGCGAGAGTACGTGGACAAATCTTGGTAGCAGGTAGTTCCGAAGTATGACTAACTTCTGGTGTGGTTTTAATGGAGTAGCAGTCAGACGATTAATGTAATTCTTTAATTTCCCTATTGTCTTACTACGCATTACTCGGAAGCCGCTCTGGTCCTTATGGTTTTTAAGGCATAGAAAGAATCGAACGTGCGACAACGTCACGGCGAGTCGACGAACGAGTTTTAAACCGATCTCGATTCCCGAAAGGAAAACTTTCGCGAACAAAGAAACACGGTCACCTTAGAACCGACTAATCGTCTTCGATTGATCGAGTACGAAAAGCAGTCGAAGTGGTCAGTAATCCGACCCTCAGACAGGGAAAGACCCGAGGTCGCAATGTGCTTTGGAAAGTTAAGTGCTCAATATGTCCTGCAATTCACACCAAGTCTCGCAGCTGGCTGTGTTCTTCATCGACCCACCAACCAAGTGATCCACAGCTTAGAATCGTACATTTTTTTTATTTTTCAAAAATATAAATCCTTGATATAAAGCGCTTTCTGTTAAGAAAAGCAGACGCTTGGTAACGCCCTATGATAGTATGATAGAGATTATACGGATAGTGCCGGGAATTCACCTCGGAAAAAGGGTAAACTCCCGAAATTGAAATCGATGGAGCTGCCGCGGAGTTGACGTCCACGGCCCGAGCCCTCTATCTTCCTTGCGCTTAGTCACGAAAGATTTCACACTCGAGCAGTCTGGTCCGCCGAGATTTTCTTGATTCCATAGGAGAGCGATTTCTACCCTTCGCGACCCGTTAGACGGCAATCACGACGCGACAAATCCAGCCAGGGACTTTCGAAGGGAGCACCATGAGGGTGAATCCAAACTTCGGTCTGTACACCCGTTAATCACTCGTCGAAGCCGTAAGAAAACTTTACGGCGCCTCTCGTGTCGTGAAGGCACTGCTATGTCGCGAAAGAAATCGCATTGTCGGTAGGTCGTGAACGGATTTACCGTCGAACCCTTGCCGGTGGAGGTTTCGTGTAAAGAACGCGACGAAACGTTGTTTACGGCTGCGAAACCCTTCTTCCTAAGAAGATTAAAAAATTTTGAAAAGTTTTTTCGACGAGTAACTCGTTTTAATTTAAACTCGTACCCATACAATGGCGCCGGTTTAACCTTTTCGGAACCGCAATTTTTCGATAATGATCCTTCCGCAGGTTCATCTACGGAAACTTTGTTACGACTTTTACTTCCTCTAAATGATCAAGTTTGGTCATCTTTCCGGTACGTCGGTGCGACCCGAAAGCCGCTCCGAGCACCAGTCCAAAGACCTCACTAAATCATTCAATCGGAATTAGCGACGGGCGGTGTGTATAAAAAACAGGGACGTAATCAACACGAGCTTATGACTCGTGTTTACTGGGAATTCCTCCTTCAAGGGGGACAATTACAAGCCCTATCACGAAGGAGGTTCATCAGGTTACCCAGTCCTGCCGGACAGGGGTTAACACACGCTGATTCCTTCAGTGTAGCGCGTGTGCGGCCACAGACATGTAAGGGCATCACAGACCTGTTATTGCTCTGTTTCATGCGGCTAAACGCCGCGACCGCTACAATTGATCGGTCGCCTATTTAGTAGGCTGGAATCTCATTCGTTATCGGAATTAACCAGACAAATCGCTCCACTAACTAAGAACGGCAATGCACCACCACCCACCGAATCAACAAAAAGCTCTTAATTTGTCAATCCTTCCGGTGTCCGGCCGGGTAAGTTTTCCCGTGTTGATTCAAATTAAGCCGCAGGCTCCACTCCTGGTGGTGCCCTTCCGTCAATTTCTTTAACTTTCAGCTTTGCCCGCCGAGTCAATTGAGTAACTCTGGCGGATCGCTGGTTGGCATCGTTTATGGTTAGAACTAGGGCAGTATCTGATCGCCTTCGAACCTCTAACTTATCAGGAAGAAACAGCGTCAGTGACAGCTGTTAAGGTATCGTCTACTGTAGTGGTAAGGCTACCACTACAGTAGACGATACCTTAACACTACAGTAGTGGTAGCCTTACTACTACAGTAGACGATACCTTAACAGTTATCACTGTAGTGGTAAGGCTACCATCTGGTAGTCGAACGCAAGACATCGATGGATGATGTAGTTTGCGTGTACAAATCATATAGGGAATCGAGAATGGATTGGCAACGTCCACCTCAGAGCAAAAAGATTGCCAAGACGTGAGTTTCGCCTTACTAATTGCAAGTTTGAAGCGAGCCGACTCAAGTTTATAAGTACTTTGGTATTAGGGACGGACAAAGGGTTTGCACATCGTTGATACCGGCGGCGAAGCGCATTAACTAGCTTTCGTTGAATATTCAATGAGGTAGACCACCAATGTACTGTTTTGTGAGTAGGATTTGATGATTTTTTTAGATTTTAAGCATATAGCTGAGAGACGCAGTTGGTGAGGGAAGGAACGTACATGTCAACTTCATCAGTGGTCGAGAAAAGAACTTTGTCAAGTCCTTCCAGGGCCGCGGAGGCCTTGGTCTGAAACTGCAGCCAATCGACATTGCGAAGGTTATAACCAGTATTATACTGGTGGGTAGCTGGAGTGGTTAAGTAAGAATAACAAATCAATCGATGGTCGGACATGAGTAGGTGTAGAATAGGCCTACTGTCGACCAACCAGCTGGTAAGTCTGGTTTTGACCATATTGTTCTTAGTACTGCTCAAAGGGGGGGATAGGTAAGAAATTTTCTAAAATTTTCGGGGTTTGTAATATGTCCGGCTCATCTTGTTTGATTCCGAAGCTCCTCGAAAGCTGGGGAAAGACGTTAAGAAAAGACAAATCCTATACGCAGTTTGCACGAATCCGAATCGCGCGGTGGAATTTAATATGGTCTTATCCGTCTTGTTTATTAAAGATTAGAGTTTCGTCGAACTGATAAACGCGTAGATATTATTATTTTTCGTCTCCGTTTTGACTCTTGTTATTCGTAGATAAGATAAGTGAGAAAGTCAAGATTATGAGAAATTTCAAGAAGTTCCATACTACGCCATTAATTTTAAACCATATGGTAGAAAAAAGTCTTTAGAAACATTTAATTTTTGGAAGTTTTAATTACCACGGAATATCGCGTCAGCCGCGGAATAAGTGACATTCAAGGTTTGCGGGATCTATTTTCAAGAGTTCAATAACATTTCAACATCTAAAAAGGTAATGCGTGAATTTGTCTTATGGGAGAGGACGTTATTCAATTTTTGTTTATACTCAATTTGACTGAAACAAAGAACCTATTTGGTGCTAGTATACTTACGGAATAAAATCAAAGTTTCGAGTTTGAAAGAAGTTGAATGGAGTTAATTAATCCTCTGTATTCTCGAATAATTAGACGCGTAATAAAGTGATTGAGAAATATGGTTTTCTCGTATATTTATTTTCGAGTGTTTCGTTTTATCACGAATCAAGAGGGTGACACATGGAAATTTTCCGGAAAATCGGTCTTGTGAAATATTTTGTCTATAAGAGTGGGTTATGATTTCGCTTCACTTGTACCATCTGACAAATTGTATATCGTATTGGTGCTTTTGTTTTCCCGGAATTGATCTGATAGTGAATAAGGTCGTTACGATGCTCGGTACATCTTGTTTCAGTCAAGAGTTGATAAGATGCTTTCGATGGAATGTTCTAGAATTTCTACAGTATAGAAACAACGTTTTGTATTTTAAATTCCATATTTGTAGATCATCTTGTATCTATGTTGAACCGTTTTCCGCTTAATGATGGCTAATGCAGATTCACAAAGTTGCACTCTTAAGTACGTTAAACTTTCTTTCAAGGAAAAATGTTTCATTAATGTATTTAAAAAAAGCAATAAAATTATTTAGGGTAAAAATTTTATTTAAAACATTTTCTCCATAACTTCGGAAATCATAAGGTCATTAATAATTGTATTATTTGAAAATTTACTAACGATATCGCACATATTTATTCCTCGACATCTATTTTTTACTATCATTATCATACATATTTATTCCTCGACATCTATTTAAAGTAAAACGAGTATCTCTTTGTTGATCTTAAAGCTAATACCTCAGATAACCATCGATTAAGAACAGGTATTCTCCCAGGTCATCAAGCTGTGATATTCCTCGTGAAATGAGTGCAATCCTTGAGGTTAACTTCTTCAGGATCGACGAAGAATGGATCGTCAAAGAACTTTCCATGTACTTGAGGGAAACAGGTGCATACGACGTATGGATCTTCAAGCCGCCGCGATCATTCTCGGAGTTATCCACCCGGGATAAGAGACAGTGTCGATGGCTCGCACACAACATTTGCGATTTGTCCTTTGAGGAGGCCGATTACCCTTATGAGACACTCCAGGAAGTAGGAGACTACATACGAGCGAGGGCATCAACCTTCGTTACGAAAGGTTCGGAAAAGGCGGAGGTCCTATCGAAGATTTTGAAGGTTGAAGTGATCAACGCCGAGGGGTACGGATGCCCAAAACTCTCCACCATAAAGGGTTGCGAAATCCCGAGGGCGTGTACCTTCCATCGGGTAGACACCAATTGCACCCTGGTGAAGGCCGCCAGGTTGGCAGCGTGGCTAAGCCAAAAAGAGTGCGCGACCAGTTAAATGCTTAAACCATTTTAAAGAAAAGAATACGTTTTCAATCATTAAAAGTCTACTTTATTCGGGAAACTCCTACAGTATTATCATATCACTGTGTGGCGGAATTGTGGAAGACCAAAAACCCGTGTTGAAAACTTCATAGAAATAGTATGGGTGGGGGTCCTATATCAAAAGTGGCGGGCTTAAGCTAAACAGCACCCGTATTAACCACGTAAACCGATGGGAAAGAAGTGACATGACGAGATAATTTATTGGCCGCGAAGACGTCTTGAAAGAAACTTTTTGTCGCGGAATCTTTCGTCAATATTCCGGTCAATTGTGGCGTATCCATAGTCTTAACTTGAATAATCAAAGAAAACCGTGCGATTTTTATCAATTTCAGTCAAATTTTAAGCGTCCGTTAATTAGGAGTGATTATTTTATTTAGCAGTTTTCCAAACAAAAAAAAACATTTTCTTAATATGTAGATACAATATTTTAGTTTCAACAGTTTAGTCCGGAATAGCCGAACCCCTTTTCGCCTCTATCGGTGTGTTGGAGAGTCTTAAAATGAAAATGAAGTTATTATTTTGACACCATTTAATGAGATGTTTTTCCTTACTCTACACTCTTCTAGATCTGGGTATGCGATTTTCTCACAGATAAGTTGAGCGATTCTCATACCTTTATTAACTTTAAATTCGCTTTGACCAAAATTGAAAACTATAACGTCCACATTTCCACGGTAATCTTGATCAATTACACTCCCTACAACGAATTTAAGGAGCAAAATTGTAACCTTACCGTTCGTGGGTTTAAAGTATATTTTTCGTACCCCCAATATGTAAGAAATTGTTCAACGCCAGTCCCGATCTTGGTGCTGTAAACCATAGTAAATTATGAAATAGACGTAAATTTTAAAAACGAAACGTTCTACCTACCTATTCTCCCGTAACAACCGTCTGGAACCGCGATTCGTAAATCCGTTTTGATTAACGTAGGAGACATTGAAGATACAGTATAATCGTACGCACTGTAACAAGGTTGATTTTGAAAAAAGATAATTTTCCATTTAATTATTTAATTACCTGTACAAGTCATATCCTGCCGCTTTATCCGAGGTTTTGGTAGGGGTAAACGTGTTTGATGATATTTTCACGTATTTCAGCTTAAGTAGCCATGTTAGCTGTAGAACTGAAACTTATTTCGTGCTTCGAGGTTAGAGTTTTTTCTGGTAAGAAGTTCACTGAAGCAATGAAAATTCTAGAATTCTGATTAAATATCGAACTAAAATTTATTGCACATCGCTAGCCTCAGACCACCTCTTCAAAATCAAATTGAGCAAGCTCAAGTGATGGTATACGTGCGGTATTTTACTATATTTCTCAGCTTAACTGTTTCGAAACCAGCTCTATGGATGATTTAATTTATTGCACATCGCTAAAATTCAATTGAGCAAGTTCAAGTGATGGTATTTTACTATACAATTTATCGAAATGGGATCAATGGAATGAAATCAATAATGCACAGTCATACCAGAAATCAAATTTCCCAAAACATTTCACAATTTCTGACTAATATCTAGCAATTATCATACTACTCTAGAACTTTCCACACTCTTTAAGGGCATCTATCGTAGGCCTATAAATACCTTCCATCTCGTTCCTTTTCCGCATTCACTAGTTTCTTTCTCCTCTTTTCGACGGTCCAGGTCTAGTTTTCGAGTTTCCGGATATTAACAATGTCTCAGTGGAAAAAGAGAAGGCTAAACTTTCTATCGGATGAAGATGACGACCTGACCATAATGGATACGGTACCAGACGGTCCTACAACATCTACAGCAACGACTCCTTCAACAGCAGCGTCCGAACCAAAGAAAAGCTCGCTCTCAGCTAAAAATAAACCGGCTGGTTCGAAACAGGGGGCTTCTACCTCTGCTACCACTGAGAAGGAAAGTACACTTTCGAAGCCAATGGATACAAATATAACAAAAGAGGACCAAGAAATAGTGAATCCTCCTTCTACATTTTTTACCATTCTCACAAACGTAAGAACTAGTTGTCACTTACAAGCCATTCGAATGGAATTCTGTTCAAATGACCTGTAAGTGACAACTATGTCTTACAGACTCTTCCTTCAATGACCCATGCGGAACTCAATCGATTTGCCGGATTATTATCCCATCATCCTTTACCTTTAACACGTTCCCCAGCTCTCTCGAGTGATCGAGTATTAAAAATAGAGTGTTCGCAGTACTCTACACTCATCACGTCATACCTGAAATCCATCGCGGCAACGGTTCCGAACTTATTCGGACTCACCGACGAAAGGTCTCCAGTACCAAAAAAAGAGTTTCCAATACTGGGTAGATCTGTATCTCACGCGTCGACCCGAAGACATTGAGTTATTAATGACTTCTGTCTCAATTCTCACACGAAATATTCTAGTCTCTTGGCTAGAAACCTGTTTGCAAGATGACTCCCCACCAGCTGCCGAGGCTCAGGGTATGTCCTCTTCCTCGCAACCCTCAAAGATATTGCCAAGCACCGACGAAATGTCGACAAGTGGTCAAACGTCTGTTAACGCGTTACTACGACGCTATAAAGGGCAATTAAAAAAAAATCGGGACTAATCGCTCCCTTCGTAAAGCTTCGTGATGACGAAGGTATTACCACATATGTGTCTGCGGAAAAGACTTCCGCGGATATCTACCACATAAAACTATATCAAACGTCGGAAATCGCATTTTTAGACAGTGGGGAATGGTGGAAGAAATGCCAGATGGAAATGCTACTACCAATAAACCCTTCAACCTCAACGGATCAAGCGGTTTGTTCAGCAATTGAAACCGTAGTGAAACACGCTGAAACCATCATTACGGCCCCCAACGTGGAATGTTCGTTTAGAGCAATCAAAAAATTTAACTGAATGGATTTCAAGGGAACAAGAAGGTCATTGAAGTGAGTAACTGCATAAAAATTAAAACTTTAAACGTTAATTAAACTCAAATTAAATAACAAATATCCTAAATAAAATATAATAAATGAAAAAAGGTAATTAAAATATCTTAAATGAAAAAAGGTAATTAAAATATCTTAAATGAAAAAAGGTAATTAAAATATCTTAAATGAAAAAAAATAAATTAATATAATAAATAAAAAAATGTAATAAAAAATATCTTAAATGAAAATGTAATAAAAAATATCTTAAATGAAAATGTAATAAAAAATAGCTTAAATGAAAATGTAATAAAAAATATCTTAAATGAAAATGTAATAAAAAATATCTTAAATGAAAAGGTAATAAAAAATATCTTAAATGAAAATGTAATAAAAAATATCTTAAATGAAAATGTAATAAATATTGACGAAAGATTCCGTGTCAAAAAATTTCTTTCAAGACGTCTTCGCGGTCAATAAATTACCTCGCCATGTCACTTCTTTCCCATCGGTTTACGTGGTTAATACGGGTGCTGTTTAGCTTAAGCCCGCCACTTTTGATATAGGACCCCCACCCATACTATTTCTATGAAGTTCTCAACACGGGTTTTTGGTCTTCCACAATTCCGCCACACAGTGATATGATAAATATTGTAGGAGTTTTCCGAATAAAGTAGACTTTTATTGATTGAAAACGTATTCTTTTATTTAAAATGGTTTAAGCATTTAACTGGTCGCGTACTCTTTTTGGCTTAGCCACGCTGCCAACCTGGCAGCCTTCACCAGGGTGCAATTGTCGTCTACCCGATGGAAGGTACACGCCCTCGGGGTTTCGCAACCCTTTATGGTGGAGAGTTTTGGGCATCCGTACCCCTCGACGTTGATCACTTCAACCTTCAAAATCTCCGATAGGACCTCCGCCTTTTCCGAACCTTTCGTAACGAAGGTTGATGCCCTCGCTCGTATGTAGTCTCCTACTTCCTGGAGTGTCTCATAAGGGTAATCGCCCTCCTCAAAGGACAAATCGCAAATGTTGTGTGCGAGCCATCGACACTGTCTCTTATCCCGGGTGGATAACTCCGAGAATGATCGCGGCGGCTTGAAGATCCATACGTCGTATGCACCTGTTTCCCGCAAGTACATGGAAAGTTCTTTAACAATCCATTCTTCGTCGATCCTGAAGAAGTTAACCTCAAGGATTGCACTCATTTCACGAGGAATATCACAGCTTGATGACCTGGGAGAATACCTGTTCTTAATCGATGGTTATCTGAGGTATTAGCTTTAAGATCAACAAAGAGATACTCGTTTTACTTTAAATAGATGTCGAGGAATAAATATGTATGATAATGATAGTAAAAAATAGATGTCGAGGAATAAATGTGTACGATATCGTTAGTAAATTTTCCAATAATACAATTATTATTTTGTCGAGAAAAATAGTTCAACCGTGACTTTCAACTCGAAGCAACTGCAAAACAACACCAGCAAAACGTGCGGGGGTTATTGCGTATATTTTACTTTAAATAGATGTCGAGGAATAAATTTGTACGATATCGTTAGTAAATTTTCCTTAAAACATTTTATTGGTTTTCTTTTTAAATCAATTAATGAAACATTTTTCCAAATTCAATAGAATTACAACAAATATTAGATGCATTTTGATTTAAATACTCAGAAGTAGTTACAATTAAGTATTTACAAAAAATATTTACAAGTATTTACAATTAACTATTTACAAGTAATAAATAAATAAATAAATAAACAAATAAATAAATAAATAAATAAAATAAAATAATTAAATTATCTCATCCTGCTCCCTTATATCAACGTGACCGTACGCGAGAGTCGAAATACCGTCGGGGAGAATGAAACGCTTGTCATCAGATGGATTCAAACACTGTTTTCCTTAGCGCACCGAAAAAACTTCGTGTTTGTGACTAGTAATGCGCTTCATTTCCGCCGACGTCCGAGCACGGTTTACGAGGCAAGCCTTGCAATCTTCGTGCTTCACGCTCTTTTTAATCGTTCTTTTGTCAACGCCCTTAGCGGTTTTTTTCTCAGCTCCGGTGGCACTGATCATTGAGTACATTTTGCTCCTTAAATCGCAAAACTCGGCTATTATCGCGCCATTCATTTCGTCTTTAAAATAGCCGAGTTTCTTTTTGTTGTTGGCGCTGTAAAGGGCGTGACTAGGAGGGTAATCGCTAAAATCATAGTGATTATCAGCGTGAAGCGCGAAATCCGCGTACAGGTCCGGGGTCTCAACGAGATATGTCAGGCTATCTGTAATGAGATAAATTAGTATTAAACTTTGTCGAATCTATTAATAGGAAAAACACTTCTACCTGTATCCGTGAAAGTAATTTTGCCTTATCCTTGTATTGCGCTTTGATGATGTCGTAATGAAATTTATACATCAAAAGCTTGGATAAATCTAGGACACAGAAGCCTGTATATATGGGACGATTCAGGATGAGATTCTTTTTGGTCATGTGAATCCCCACGAGATCGTTGTGGAAAATGGAAAATTTTTGGAAGGCGGGACTTGAACTTTTCTTAATGGCGCGCTTTTCGGTTTGGACGAGATGGAAATCAATACGATTGCGTAAGTTTTCCATCGTTTTACCAAAAACCTGCAACGAGATATTAGAGTTAGAACAACGCGCTTACTAGTTATAAAAATTGAGGTTCTCAACGAATTGATTAAGAGTTTGAAAAACGATTTTTCAAACTCGTTAGCGGCCATTTGACGTTTTTGCGTGTTGAACATAATGTACGGTTTTAACCACGGCTCTTGACGAAAGGATAAAATCCTGTGTACATTACCGATTTTCAGTCCCTTTTGTACGTAATATTTCAAGTTTCGGTAATGTACGACGTACTTGATTTTGGGATTAAAGTCGGTGACGAGGTTTGGTAAACTGTCTTTTTCTTTAATCCCAAAATCAGACAGAAGTTCTTTAGTGTACGTCGAGAGCTCGCAGGATTTTATGGCCCTCCTTTCCGGAGCCATGGGGTAACAATTATGTTCAACGTGGAGATTTTAGGGATAGTCCAAGTCCATTTCCAAAATATATCCGATCTCGTGGTCGTCGGGGTGATTTAAAATAGTCGTCTCCGTGAATTCGAGAGAAGGCACCTCCCATCGAAAATTTCGGGTCGGTAGGGCGTCGCACATAACCGTACCGTACAAGTTATTGCAATCTTAAAACGGAAGAAAGTATATAGCATGAAAACACAAACGAAACTACATTTTTTTCTACAAATTTGACTTACCAAGGTACGTTATGTACGTGCTCGGTTTTGTCTGGTCATAGAACTCGGACATGTATTTGTTGTTAGCTGTCGCGAGCCTATGACTTATGACGGATACGCCCCCACGAATCCCTTTCTCGATGAACAGGTGCATATCATTGTCCACGAACAGGTCCAATTTCGCATTTGTCATTTTTAAAGCGCATTCCCAGGAAAATCCAGGCAAAGTGTAGGCGTGTGCGCTGTCTAGCTCGTAATACGCCATACAAATTGACCTGAATTCTTGAAACACGTCGGCCAGTAATAAGGTATCCGACGTGACGTACAAGTCGTGATAATCTCCGAGAGTACGAATGTTAAATTTCCTCCAAACGTTCTTCGCGTGTTCGTAGTCCAGCTCCGTTACGGACTCGTCGGTCAAGGAATTGTAAAACCCTTCTTTCGAAGGCAATTCCGTCTCGTCGAAGCGTTTGGGGTCGTCCATGTAATCGTAGGGGTAGACTTGTTTCCTGAGTAACAAGTCTACCTCTTCGGGCTGGTACACGGAGTTTAAACATTTGAATTTATCTCGACCGCTCTTGACGAGATTACCGACGAGAGTTTCCAAGGAAGTTGGCAAGAAACGGAAACTGTCCACGAAGCGCAAAGAACCCAGGCCGAAGGAAATGTACGTCTCGGAGTTCGAGGGAATGCACTTAATTTCCGGTCCTTTAATTAACCCTATTCTTTGCATAATAAGGTGCGCGTCGTAACGCGACAGGTTATGTATTACGACCGGAATATGTTGCGGCATTCGGCGCTTCAAATTACATGAATTATGCGCCGCGCCGAGAAATTGACCTACAAAATATGCTAAGTAAATAACTCGGGTATTAAGCTTTAAACATTTACAAAATATATTTACCTGTTACGTGATCATGATCTCGTACTCTCTTATCGTCGAATGTAAACGGTTCGCCGCAAAGGTAACACGTTCTGGTCGTTAAGAAACCAAGATTCTCCGAGGCTGTTAATTGGAGAGGTTTCTCAACGCTCAACTTTTCTTTAATCACCGATTCCTCCGCCATCAACCGGTCTAAAAATTTATCGGTAGCGTCCATTCCCCGATAAGTTACGGGTTTGGACGGCGTACCGTCGGGACCAACCACAACGTAGCTAAATCCGCAAGACACGTGTAAAGCTAACGTTGTGGTAGAAGACAGCGAAGAATCGGGAAAGGCGGTGGTAACTTTGGGCAAAACCGCTTCAAAATCCGCGTAAATAATCCACGGAACCTAAAATATTATATATATTATTATATTGATTGGATTTAAATTATGTAGATTATAAATCCAGGAAAAAAAAGCCTCACCTTTTGCTGCCAATTATATTTTTCAAATTTTAAAATTGGTTTATCGACAGGCATCGATACTTTTTGAGGTCCGTGGATGTTACATTCGACGACGGGTTTCTCGTGGTTTCTTTGCGCATTGCACCCCGCAAACCGATGAAGGCAATAGCGACAATAGTACGAAGTGTGATGACTTTTGGAGAAACCAGTTAGGAGGCGACTTAAACTTTTGATTAAACAAAAATGTTTTGTAGGTCCTTCCGTGAGCAGGAGTAAATCCACTTGGCGAGATTCCTCCACTTTGTGGGCGCTGATGTACAACGGGAAAATTTCGTTCGCGGGAACTAAGTCTTCCTCGAAGCCGAATATATTCACCGAGACATTATTGGCTTCTTCGAATTTTTTTACTCTGCGCGAGTTCAACTCGAAGGGAAAAGTTATTCCGCAAAGATCTCATTCATTTTCGAAACGCGCGTAATGCCTCGGTAAATTCGGATTATTTTCCCTCGGCACCGGATGTAAAGCGGCCAACACGCACCACAGAAAGCACTTGTCATCGGTCGTCTTTATGCTCACAAGTGCTTTTTTTCTCGCCAAGCACAGCGGAAGTTCTATGAAGGTTCCCCCGACCAAAGGCGCGTACGCGATAATATTGATTTGAATAAATAAAATCCTATCTAAAATAGACCCGCCCCCATATCTTCGAACTCGGTCATCGATTGATCAATTTTCCGAATGCTCGAAGATATTTGTCCCGAAATAGTTTCAGGGCTTACGGTGGTATTGGTAACTGACCGGAAGTAAGGGAAGGTTTCCGCTTCCGAGTCATTTTCACCAAGGGGGCGGGTGAAGCGCGCGCGAATGGTCAGGTAACATTTTAAACCTTTTTTAAATTTTAATTTATTCGCGATAATTTGTTCGATGGATGTTTTATAATAATTTAAAAGTTTCACCGGGTCCGTTTCCACGTCAACGAGAGTCAACCGGTTAGCGGAAACAACGTCTCTCAAAGCCGCCACTTCCTCCCATTGATGACTTTGGTGATCGGGTGAAGCGACACGTTTTGGGGAAGATGATTCGCTGTCCGAGGAGGATAGACGTCGCTTCCTCGGTACACCTCGCGACGTGGTAGGCGCGGACAAAGCGTCCTCCGAATCACCGGGATGCTCATTTAGGATGTGCCGATTTAAATTAGTTTTCCGCGTATATGATTTCGCGCACGTACCGCAAACGAAAGTATGTTTTTCGTGTACCGATTTTTTATGACGTTGTAAACTACCGGAGAACTAAAAGCTGCAGAGCAGATATCACAGGTATACATTTTAATTTAAACACACTAAAAAATAAACGCGAGTAAAAAGAGAAGGTCTAGCACTTACAAGATGATGAACAAATATGAAATTTAAAATGCAGAACGTGGGTTTTTATACTCGAGAAATTCTAGAACATTCCATTGAAAGCATCTTATCAATTCTTGACTGAAACAAGATGTACCGAGCATCGAAATAGTCTTATCCACTCTCAGATCATATCCAGGAAAACAAAAGGACCAATACGACATACAATTTGTCAGATGGTACAAGTGAAGCGAAATCATAAACCACTCTTATAGACAAAATATTTCACAAGACCGATTTTCCGGAAAATTTCCATGTGTCACCCTCTTGATTCGTCACAAAACGAAGCACTCGAAAATAAATAAAAGAGAAAACCATATTTCTCAATCAATATATTACGCGTCTAATTATTCGAAGAATACACTGGATTAATAAACTCCATTCAACTTATTTCAATCTCGAAACATCGATTTTATTCCGTAAGTACACTAGCACCAAATAGGTTCATTGTTTCAGTCAAATTGAGTATAAACAAAAATTGAATAACGTCCTCTCCCATAAGACAAATCCACGCATTACCATTAGATGTTGAAATGTCGTTGAACTCTAGAAAATAGATTCCGCAAACCGTTGAATGTCACTTATTCCGTGGCTGACGCGATATTCAGTGGTAATTAAAACTTCCAAAAATTAAATATTTCTAAAGAGTTTTTTGTACCATATGGTTTAAAATTAATAGGGTAGTATGGAACTTCTAGAAATTTCTCGTAATCTAGACTTTCTCCCTTATCTTATCTTCGAATGACAAGAGTCAAAATTCGCTCGGAGTAAAATAATAATATCTACGCGTTTATCAGTTCGACGAGACTCTAATCTCTTCCAAACAAGACGAACAAGACCATATTAAATTATATAAAAAAGACTTCGTTTGCCCAAGTCTTAAAAACAAAACGATAAGAGTTTTTCCAGTTGACTGAAGCGTGGATATTATTTTTTTCTATAGAATTTTAAAGACAATCCGTATTTTACTTCTCTATAGAATTTAATTCAATCACCTGATTTTACTGCTAATGGATTAGTTTCCTATAAATTAATTGAAATAAAAAATTACTTATCTCAGATTTTTCAACAACAATTCCATTTTCCTGAAATGTTCTCTTTTCAAGGGAGAACGTACTTTAATTTTCAAATAATACTCTCATTAATAATGTATTATATGCGGTCTTTTCGAATACAAAAGGGGGCTGTTATCATCTTTCTTATACATATTTAGTAAAGGGGTCCGTTTCTTTAAGCACAGTGACAATTATTGAACTGTGTATATCAGTACTTGTGGGGAAGATTTTAGGAGTGTTCGTTTAGTTGCTGTTTAGTTGACAACATTATGAAAACTTGATGTGTTTAAAACCTTTTGAAAGGAATATTCCCGGTAATTAAAAAATTAAGTGTCAATTTGATTAAATTTACACGGTATCCCTCAAAATAATAGCTGCACGATAAAATGTTTCACGAAAATGGAATTTTTTTGAAAAATCTGAGATAAGTAATTTTTTATTTCAATTAATTTATAGGAAACTAATCCATTAGCAGTAAAATCAGGTGATTGAATTAAATTCTATAGAGAAGTAAAATACGGATTATCTTTAAAATTCTATAGAAAAAAATAATATCCACGCTTCAGTCAACTGGAAAAACTCTTATCGTTTTGTTTTTAAGACTTGGGCAAACGAAGTCTTTTTTATATAATATCAGTTCCTTCAGCCTTAATTTGTATTAAATACATTTTATTTTTCACGCTATGCTTTCCAGCCAGGTGGCGCTAGTATCTACTTGTCTACTTTTTAGTATAGGCAGTTGCACATAATATAGTGTGACGAACGTTTTTCACGCGCATCCTTTATCAATGGTCAAGCCATCAAAACTTCGGAAAAATTTATGGTCAACCGTCCGGTGACCCCTTTAGTTTTAAATAAAAATTATGGAATATTTTAAATATTTATTGGACAATGTCCAGTGTCCTGCGCTTATTTACGGCCCTGAGATAGTTTCACCTATCCTGACCTGGGCCGGAAATAAAAACAGCACACTGAACTTTGTCCAATAAAATTTTTAAATGTCCCATAAATTAGAAAATGACGTCAGGGATTTTCTATTTATACTCAATCCTAACTCTTATTGTTAATCTTTACGGAGCTTAACATTACGACGTGAAAAGAATTTTCAGAGTTAGACCCAAGGTTTCGCAACCAAGGGGGTGCACTTTTTTCACAACAAAACTTTACAGAAATAGATTAGCAAAGGCACATCTCTCAGTGTAAAGTTTAGTTAACCATTTTGTATAGGTTTTAAAAAAAGTTATTTCTAAACCATGCGCCAGCACGTGCACATTTCATTGAAAGTTTGTTATTTAAGAATTTTCCCTTCCATATACTAAGAATCTTCATCAAACATTGACAACGAGCGTTCCAAGACTCGAACCTGCAATGTTTTGCCTCGAATGTAAACGCGTTATCCATTACGCCACATGCCCGTGTTTGTAAGAACAAAAAAAAATTATCCAAACATTGTATTTATAGGATTATTTCTTTTATGATGTATAAATGATCCGTAAAAATAAACACCGAGCTTGCCAGGATTCGAACCTGCAATCTTCTGCTCCGTAGGCAGAAGCGTTATCCTATTCGCCACAAACCCGTTGGAGGCAGAATAAATGCTATGCAAACAGTGTAATATATGTAACGGTTTTACCATGATTTATAAATTAATTAAAATAAAATACTTAGACTTAATTGTTCTTAATCAAACTTCAGAAGTTCAACATTCCATAGTTGCTTGATAATTCAAAAGTGTTCCGAACCTTAACTTCGCAGTAGTTTCTGAGTTATTCGATGGAGTGGAACACCAAAAATCCCATGCTTTTTCTATGGGACGCTAAGCCTAAAATCTGTGAATTATTTCTTTAACATTAAGGGAGGGTGTGGGTTCTTATCTAGAAGGGCCTACCGGCCCTCTAGAATTCCACCGCGCGATTCGGATTCGTGCAAACTGCGTATAGGATTTGTCTTATCTTATCGTCTTTCCCTGGCTTTCGAGGAGCTTCGGAATCAAACAAGATGAGCCGGACATATTACAAACCCCGAAAAGTTTCGAAAATTTCTTACCTATCCCCCCCTTTGAGCAGTACTAAAAAACAATATGGTCAAAACCAGACTTACCAGCTGGTTGGTCGACAGTAGGCCCATTCTACACCTACTGATGTATGTCAAGCACAAATCTACAGTAAAATTTATAGTGAAGACTCGAGTAATGATAGAAAATTCACCGATATAATTTAACCATGATTATTTTGTTGTTGTTGCTTTGGTAATACTTTATAAACAAACACATTTTATTAAACACGGTTTAAACATCTCGTAGCTTTTATCTGATCAATAAAACTACGATGTGATTATTAAAGACAAAATTATCTTTCGTAAATAAAAGGAGTTGGACCAATACGGTAACTATCTGAATCCGTGGATATGATAAAGGCACTTGTCTTTGCTCGGTGGTTGTTTTAAAGGGCTATATCGTTTACCCGAATTCTACCTAATTATAAAAGTATTTCGATCCCAATGAAGTCTGTAGTTAATCAATTCCATAGCGTTTCATAGTTAGGCTTAGTCTCCTTTTGGTTAAGTAGATTCGTGTCGAGCCTCATGATTAGTTTCTTTTCTTCGCACGCTAAACGAAATTACTTTCGAATTATCAACTAAAAAGGTCATATGCATTGTAACTAAACGGTGCGTTTAACGATTTTCGAAAAACCAACACAAACACAATTCCTTTTTTTTTCATGAAAGACAATGAGAACCATTAAATAAGCCTTGGAGGTATATTACTTCAAAGGCAATTATACGACGCTGTCCTCTATCGTTTTGTTTGGCCTACAGTAAAACTAGTCATTTCCATAGCACAAAAGTAAGCGAAAAGCGAAGTGTGGTAATACACATAATGAAAGGTGTTTCCTACAATGCATTTCTTGCCGAAATTATGATTAAGGGTAATTGCTATAAAATTTAGCGACTGAATTACGGGAAACAACATGTGGCGCTTGGTTCTGAAGAAGACCAAATAAAGCCATATCGCTTTGACAATGAATTTTGGTTAAATTTGATAACTACAGCGATAATTCACTTTCCAAAAGCGTATATTTTTAATCTCCTCAAAGAGATCAATAAAAGTAATTAGAAAAATTCATGTGTCTCTTTGCGTTAAGTTTTGCGTGAGTTGATTGCCGAGCTAATCATTGGTTGCGTAGAAGGAATTCACAGATGTCGGCCGCCACTGCTAAATATGAAAAACTGTTTCCCGATAGATACTTCAAGTACAAGTGAGTGCTTATTGAACGTAACCGAGAATATCAGGGCCTTTAAACAATATTTTCTCTTACAACAGATTTACGGAACCAGCTTTTATCAAGTTCGGAATGCTTGAGGTATAAAAAAAATGTATTTATGATTCAAATGGCGTTTCAATAATTCTGGTTTTATAAAATTATCCTTCCTAGGAGTTGGATTTACTCCCGCTACTAAAGAAAAAAATGTATGATGCCATTGGATATGGAACTATCATTCATAATTTTACGTAAACGGATCAAATTGTTTGAAAAATAGTTGACGTTTTCAAGATAGTATTTTCTTCAATACAGACCTGTTTACGAACCGATCAGCACAATGGATGTAATAGCCATATCCAAGGGTAAAGAATTACCAGCCGTAAGTTACAGTTTCAACATCCCAGTAGATTGTAAGGCGTTGATCATACCTCTTAGAGGCATTATCTAGATCACTGCTGAAAACACTGTGGTCATTAGTTTGTATTCAGTTTTCTGAGGTATTTTCAGATTTTGGACATTATACTGGCTCCAGTGGATATTTCCGCTTTAAGCAAGGTGAAAGGACTTATTTCCTGTGGTTTTTACGACTTCACCGAGACAATCATATTGTCAGGGGCACCAAAATTGACACTGTCATCTTCGCTCTCATTCTTGTCAATGGATTTGATGGTACATCTGGTCAAGATTTGCGTACGTGCAACTCCAAAATCATTTAATTGATTTCATTTCCAGTCTGGTGTCGGCATTTGCTTTTTTGCCATTGTTACATCATTAATATTGACTCACAAATTTTGGCACGCCATCCTAACAAAGCCAAGAAGTAACTTCAATCAAGTAATCAAGCGATATCTGATAGTTTTATGGGATGTCTTTTCCGTATTTTTCTTTGAACGTAAGTAATTTCACCTTTCCAAAATCGCACCAATTTGGGAAACACATTTTGTCTCTCGTGTCACGCAGCGTATCCTGGTCAATTGGATCATATTTCCGAGCGTCTCGCCTACGCTTTTTGGGTAATTGGCGTCACCTTTATCGGGTTCCTCATGAGTTGTTTCCTCAAGTCGGAGTTCTTCAGTGAAAAATATTCATTCATCGAAACGATCGAAGATCTTCAATACATGCAGAGTCACGCCAATGTTCAACCACTTATGATCAAAGACGGATTGGTTCACCGATTTCTAAGCAGTAGAGTAAGCGTTTGCTTGCCTTGTCCCTATGGTGCTAGCTTTTCTTATGAAATAAATGGAATTGTCTATTAAGGCCAAGGAAGAGGAGAAGCTAGATAACTGGATGAAGAATCACTTGAACGAGGAGAATTTTTGCGAATTTTACGACCTGGTTTCGTTAGAAATGTACCAGGAAATTGTAGACGGACATAAAGCTATTATTTTGAACCAAATTTTTTTGTCTTCTACGTTGGGTTTGGTTCTTATGCAAGACGATGACCTCATCAGCGAATGGAAAACCAAATTAGACGTATTCTACTTTTCGAAATCGCTTAAAAGCGATTACGTCGTCTTGCCTGCCAATTCATCCTTTTACGGCAACCCGATCTTTCGTGAAAATTTCCAAAAAGGGTAATCGATATCCATTCATAAGTTGTTCACTGCAAACTAACTTGGTTTTGATAATTATTTAGAATGCTCCTTTTTTTCGAGACGAAAGCGTTTAATTATTTTGATTTCCCAGGGGATTACGCCTTGGATTTCATCAAATGGGAACGTCCAATTAAGACCGCGTCAGACCTAACTTTATTCGCCGTTTGTAGCGTATTTTACCTCACTTTATCGGCATTAACAGTTTGCGTCGCCATGTTGTTCTTTGAAATAATTCTCGGCTGGAAGAAATATAGATACGATTAATCGGCAAATCAGTCAATCAAAACGTCTTACAAAAAGTACACCTCATTGATTTCGAAATAATGACAAATATTTACAATTGACATAAAATCTCACAACTTTTAACCGAACATTGAAAACAACTTTGTTAAATTCAAATGTCCGTCAAGCAAAAATCTACGATAAAATTTATAGTGAAGACTCGAGTAAAGATAGAAAATACACCGATATAAATTAACCATGATTATTTTGTTGTTGTTGCTTTGGTAATACTTTGTAAACAAACACATTTTATTAAACACGGTTTAAACATCTTGTAGCTTTTATCTCATCAATAAAACGTAACCTTAACTACGATGATGTGATTATTAAAGACAAAATTATCTTTCGAAAATTGAAGGGGTTATCTCAAATCGTAGAGATAATTAAGACACATTTCTTTGCCCGGTGGTGGTTTTAAAGGACTATATCGTTTCCCCGAATTCAACCTACACTGTAAAAAATAAGCGTGCTTTTGGCATTCAAAAATGGTAGTGACCGTTCAATTTTGAACAAGCCTCTATTGACGCGTTCTTATTTAACTAGATACATTCAATTTTCAACAAGGAGCGTTTTCGGCGTTCAAAACCAACCATGAGAATTCATTTTTGAACAAAGTACCGTCATATCGATCAAAACTTAACTCTACCATTCATTTTTGAACAGCTTTTATATTACCATTCAAAAATGAATCCTTATCCCATTCAATTTTGAATAACCAAATATGGTAGTTTTGGTGTTCTAATAATAGTGTATTAGTACTTATATTAAAACAAGAGCAATCTAGCCGTTCAAATAAGAAATTTTTGGCTTTCAAACCAGATTGCTTATGAAGTTCAAATAAGAACTTTTTGAGTTTTAATCGCGATTATTTTTAACGTTCAAACGAGAGCATTATGGGCGTTCAAACGAATGCAATATGGGCATTCAAAAGAGTGAATATGGGCATTCAAACGAGTGCGATATGGGCGTTCACACGAGAGCGTTATGGGCGTTCAAACAAGAGCTTTATTGGCGTTCAAACGAGAGCTTTATGGGCGTTCAAACGAGAGCTTTATGGGCGTTCAAACGAAAGTGTTTTTGGCTTCAAAACAAAACTATAAGAAAAAAGCGTTTTATCGGTATTCAAACGTGAACGAAATTGTTCAATCTCAAAAGGTGTGCAAAACAAAATTAGTTCTGCCCTAAAATTACTTGATTCCGCTAAGTAAACAAAGCTTTCATTAAAAATACAATAACTTCTCAACACTTTCCTATAACTTGCTTGTTTACCGTGAATTAAATATATATTTGTCTGTATAAACTTCATTATACAATAATATCAAAGGAAATGCTACGGATTATTGCGTATTTCAACTTTCCTTTATTTTTACATAGGCCTTCAAATAGTTTGATAATGTAATTTATTGCTACAACTTTATAATCGGAAAGAACTTGATAATGAACTCTTTCCTTAAGTGCACACTTATATATATAACTGAAGTATTATTTCACACAACGATTATGGTTATGTGTTTCAAATTCACCAACCCTCGGAAGATGTACAAGCTTTAAACACATTAGATTTCTTTCTTATATTTGCGTATATTTAATATATTGTGCCCTTCCATTAGGCATTCAGCGATGAAATTAGAAATCAATTTTTTTCCACCATGTATTATTATACTGCTCAATTTTGAACGTAAGCAATTGAATATGAACGCCTGATCAAACTCTCCGATGTTGCTCAATAGTGAATGCTTAAAAAACGTTTAATTTTTTAAATTAAATTTGAGCGATATCGTGCTTAAATTTGCACGATAAACTAACCTCTTACTCACCGTTCAAATATGAATGCGTGAGCGTTTAAGTTTGAACAATAGTGTTCTGATCAAATTTGAACGCAAAGAAACTATTCAAATTTGAACGCAAAGAAACTATTCAAATTTGAATGCAAAGAAACTATTCAAATTTGAACGTTAAAGCGTACCACCACAGTGTTGGGGCTATGCACGTCTAAGCATTCAAAGATGAACCTCACTTTTTTACAGTGTACGTAGAAATGTATTTAGAGGTCCCAATGTAATCAATCAATTCCATATCGTTTCATAGCTAAGTTTAATCTCCTTTTGGTTAAGTAGATTCGTGTCGAGCCTCAGGATTAGTTTCTCTTCTTCGCACGCTAAACGCAATTAATTTCAAAATTATTTTTCCGCTAGATTACTTTCGAATTATCAACAAATAAAGTCATAAACCTTGTAACTAAATGATGCGTTTAACGATTTTTGACAAACCAACACAAACACAATTCCTTTTTTTTTCCTGAAAGACACTGAGAACCATTAAATAAGCCTTGGAGGTATATTACTTCAAAGGCAATCATACGACGTTGTTTTCTATGGTATTGTTTAGGCTACAAAATCTAGTCAGGTATATAGCAGAAAAGTAAGCGAAAAGGGAAGTAATAATAATAAAAGGTGTTTTCAACAAAACATTTCCTGCCGAAATTATGATTGAGGGTAATTGGCATTATTGCTGTAAACGTTAGCGACTGAGTTACGGTTAACAAGCGTATTCATGTGGCGCTTGGTTCGGAAGAAGACCAAATAAAGCCATATCGCTTTGGAAACGGATTTTGGCAAAGTTTGATAACTACAACAATAATTCACTTTTCAAAAGCGTACATTTTTAATCTCCTCAAGGAGATCAATAAAAGTAATTAGAAAAATTCATTTGTTTCTTTGGGTTTAGTCTCGCGAGAGTTGATTGGCGAGCAAATCATTAGTTGCGTAGAAGGAATTCAAAGATGTCGGTCGCCACTGCTAAACATGAAAAACTGTTTCCCGATAGATACTTCAAGTACAAGTGAGTACTTATTGAACGTAACCGAGAATATCAGGGCCTTTAAACAATATTTTCTCTTACAACAGATTTACAGAAACAGCTATTATAAAGTACGGAATTCTTGAGGTATATATAAAAATGAATTAATGATTCAAATGATGTTTAAATAATTCTGGTTTTTTAAAAAATTATCTTTCCTAGGAGTTGGATTCACTTCCGCTACAAAAGAAAAAATGTTAGGATGCCATCGGGTACGGGACTATGATTCACAATTTTACGTAAATGGTTAAAATGGTTTGAAAATTAGTTGACGTTTGCATGATAATATTTCGTTCAATAGCCCTATTTACAAAAATATCGGCACCTTGGACGTCATTGACATTACCAAGGGTGGAGAGTTACCAACCGTTACTTACAGAGTTTCAACATCCCCTTTCATTGTAGGGGCTTAGGCATTATCTAAATCAATGGTAAACCACACTAAGAAAATAAGTTATTATTCAGTTTCGTGACGCATTTTCAGAATTTGGACGTTGTAGTTGCTCCATTGGATATTTTCACTTTAAGCAATGTGAAAGGGTTTATTTCCAGTGGCTTTTACGACTTCATCGAGACGATCATATTGTCAGCGGCACCTACATTTTCACTGTCAACTTCGCTCTCATTCTTGTCGATGGATTTGATGGTACATCTGGTCCAGATCCGCGTATGTGTAACTCCAAACTTATAATCAAATATATTTCCAGTCTGTTGTCGGTATTTGTCTTTTCGCCATTGTACATTACTATTATTGACTCACAAATTGTGGTACGCCATCCTAACAAAGTCAAGAAGTACCTTCAATTAAATAATCAAGCGATATATGATAGTTTTATGGGATGTCTTTTCCATATTTTTCTTTGAACGTAAGTAAATTAAACTCTCAAAAATCTCAGTAATTTGGGAAATACATTTTGTCTCTCGTGTCAAGCAGCGTACTCTCGTCGATTGGATCATATTTCCGAGCGTCTCGCCTACGCTTTTTACATGCAGAGTCACGCCAATGTTCAACCACTTATGATGAACACCCAATTAAGACCGCGTCGGACCTAACGTTATTCGCCGTTTGTAGTGTCTTTTACCTCACTTTATCGGCTTTAACCGTTTGCGTCGCAATGTTGTTCGTTGAGAAAATCCTCGGCTGGAAGAAATATAGAATCGATTAAAGGGAAAATCAAGAAATAAAAACGTTTTACATAGGGATAAACCGGTACCGATACCATAACGTACTCGGGGTTTCCCAATAGTATCGGATCGGTTGGTTAAATATGACACTAAACCGATAAAGTACACCTTATTTATTTCGAAATAATAATAAATATTTACAAACGACATAAAATCTTACAACTTTCAAACGAACATTGAAAACACATGATTCCATTCCATTTACCTAAATTAAAATATCCGTCATCAAAGAACATGATCTATGTGATGAACAAATCTGCAATAAAACTATAGTGACGACTAAAGACATAAAATACACCGATATGAGTTAAACATGACTATTTTTGGTTGTTTTTGTTGTTGTTGTTTAGATAATTCTTGATTAACAAATACTCTAAAATAAACGAGTTTTAAATATCCCGTGGATTTATCGCAGTAATAAAACGTAACCTAAACTATGATGATGTATATGGAACGCCATTTCGGCCAAAAATATAGTAAAATCGTCTTTATATGCCTAGTAACAGGTTGTTTCATAAATGGAAGGTTCTTGATGTACATCGTACCAGGTTGTTTCCTAGATCGAGGGTATCTTTATATACATCGAACCAGGTTGTTTCCTAGATCGAGGGTATCTTTATATACATCGAACCAGGTTGTTTCCTAGATCGAGGGTATCTTTATATACATCGAACCAGGTTGTTTCCTAGATCGAGGGTATCTTTATATACATCGAACCAGGTTGTTTCCTAGATCGAGGGTATCTTTATATACATCGAACCAGGTTGTTTCCTAGATCGAGGGTATCTTTATATACATCGAACCAGGTTGTTTCCTAGATCGAGGGTATCTTTATATACTTCGTACTAGGTTGTTTTCTACGTCGCTGTTTCTTTATATACATAGTACCACCTTGTTTCCTAGATCGAGGGTATCTTTATATACTTCGTACTAGGTTGTTTTCTACGTCGCTGTTTCTTTATAAACATCGAACCAGGTTGTTTCCTAGATCGAGGGTATCTTTATATACTTCGAAATAGGTTGTTTCCTACGTCGCTGGTTCTCTATATACATAGTACCAGGTGTTTTCCTAGATCGAGGGTATCTTTATATACTTTGAACTAGGTTGTTTCCTACGTCGAGGGCTCTTGATATACAACGAACCAGCTTGTTTCCAAGTTAGAGGGTATCTTTATATACTTCGCACCAGGTTGTTTCATAAACGCAAGGGTCTTTGTGTAACTCGTCGCTGGTTGTTTCCTACAAACCAGACTTTTTGTATCTCGTGATAGATAGTTTCACGAATGAACCTTATTTTTTTCTTTTGTCTATTCTTGAAATATAAAGTTCAGATTTCTACCGTTAGTAGGCGCCATGCCATATGAATTTTAGAATTTTGGTCTTTGCAACATCGCTTTGCAAATCTAATATGTTCCAAATTTAATTCTAAGCGTCTTCTATAGTGCAAAGTTACATTATATTAGCATAAGGACATCATCTCTCTAAGGGCCCAAGCGCATCTATTAGCAAAAACATCTAGTTCTGCTAGATGTGACGTAGATTTTGTATAGGGGCTCCTTCCGAATTTTTCGTGAAATTCGCGGGAGAGAAAAATAATTTTGAAAATCAGCCACGACCGATATCCTAAGCCGGTCGTGGTCTAGACGGGAGCTCTGAGATAACGCTCCCAAGCGGTTGGGAATCAAACCAAAACAAGCGGGTAGGCGATAGAGGAAAGACTGAGGGGAAAAAATAAGTAAGATAATTTCCACAACCCCCGCCCCAGCTCTCTCAGACACAAGAGGTAAATTCGCGCTTAGTAAAAATCACGAAGAGCTGTCGTGAGAAATCTTTGAAGGAGAGAAAAATGTTCAATGCCGGGTTACTCTGCAGCAAATGCGCTCGGCCTCTGTTTAGGCTATACAATTATTATACCACTTGATGTGAGACGGATGGCTGTCAAATCGGACATACATACATTTCAACCGTAACATAGAATCTTGGGCCCTTAGAGAGAGATAATGTCCTTATGATATTAGTGTTTGAAAGTCATTGACATCTTTTCGTCCTTCGGAAGTTCAGACCTTGCTTGTCTTTCTCTTGAATCGGCAGTATATCTGGAGCTAAAAAAATAGTTGGCTGACGTCGTAGGAGAAATCTTATGCCCAACGAAAGATGGCCATATTACCGTTCTTAAAGAAAGATCTTGTTTAACGTGTAACTACCTTCGTAAAACCCGCCTATGCATTCAAAGTTCGTCTTCTTGATTGCTTTGTTTTCACTTTTAATTGTTGATTGTTTCGCTAATGATATTTTTGAATACATGTGTGAGCTTGATGGTTTATATGAATCTATTCTACGATGCCGATACAACCAAGATATTAACGTGATAGAATTGTATCACAGATGCTTGGAAGGTCATTGCAATATTATTAAAAGATTTATTATATCTAATTTAAATAACGAAGAGAATTCTTTACGAAACACTTTGAGTGGTCTTCTGAATATACTCTATGAGGAATTATGTAAAATGCTCGAAGATTTGCAAACTGTTTTGAGCTCCAATGTGGATTTAGTGTCGGACCCTTACACATGTCCGGTCCTTCGAACTGGTGCGATTGGTAGACCATCTTTTGAAGTCACAAGACAGCAAATTAGTTGGTGTCGTGACACATTGAATCTGTCGTGGCAAAGGACTTCGGAGGTTTTGGGAATTCGCATAAGAACGCTATTTCGGCGTAGAGTATCTTTAGGCATTCCATTTGCCGAGCACTGTTCAGATGAAATTCTGGATCGGAACATCATACGGATTTTAAATAATACACATAACGTTGGTGAAACATACGTTATTGGTGGACTGAGAAATATGGGTGTTTGTCGTCACGTTCCTCGCTGGAGAATTAGACAACGTTTAAATGTTTTAGATCCTGTTGGACGAGCATTGAGACGTAGAACAACTATTGTCAGAAGAAGATACAAAGTAAAAGGGGCGAACGCTTTATGGTAAATATGCGCACCAGTTAAATATTTATTAGTCAAAAAGATGCATCTTTATAGACTAACACAAAATATTTTATGTTTTTACAATGAGTTTGAACGATCTTTCATTTATTATACAAAGTCTTAACTGTTTTAGTTGCATGTCAAGGGTTTCATACTGTTCATAAAAACCACTTTGATAGTTATTGCGCTTAATTTCCACTTTAAACAGGCACATGGATAGCAATCACAAGCTTATCAGTTGGCGATTTGTCTTCCATGGATTGATAGACGGCTTTAGTAGATTAATCATACACGTTTTTTGTGCAACAAATAACAGAGCTGCCACCGTATATGATCTTTTTATTCGTGGAACGAGAAACTTTGGTCTGCCGTCTCGCGTTCGTGGTGATATGGGCGTGGAAAACATAAACGTTGCTCGATATATGCTTGAAAGAAGGGCTTTAAATAGAGGAAGCTTCATAACGGGATTGAGTGTCCATAATACGTGAATTGAGCGACTCTGGGCTGAAGTCAACAGGGTCGTTTCATCATACTATAGGGATTTGTTTCATTTTATGGAGGATATAGGAATTCTTAGTCAAACAAACGAAATTCACTTATATTGCCTCCATTTTGTCTTCTTGCCAAGAATCAGAAGGTCATGTGACGAATTTATAAATGAATGGAATAACCATTCTCTTAGAACAGAACATGGGTATTCTCCCTTACAATTATGGTCCTTGAACAGGCTTAATGAATTTAGAAGAGAGGAAGAGGATAGAGAATAGAGAATATTTCACTAACCCTAATTTATATGGTGTTGATGAAAGTTCGAGTCATTCATATATAAATACGATTAACAACGTTGTGGTACCTGAAAATCATTATCAACCTACTCCCGAAATTCAGGCTCTTCTGATGGAAATTGATCCTCTTTCGGAAGACAGAAATCCTGGGATAAACCATTATTTGAATATTTTAACGAGAATTAATTATTAGATTTTATAAAATAACAAATTTTTCATTCAGTCTATATTTATAATTTTATAAATTAAGAGATTTGTCCAAAAATGTAGTTGTTGTTTCATTCTCCCTTTAATAATAACGGGCTTGATTTCTACGAAGAGGGGTAACATTTTAAAGAACATATTAGAAAACGTCGGGTATGTATTGACGCGTAGAGCTTTCCATTGCGCTATAAATTTACTGTATTAATGGTAATAATTTCCAAGTTTTCGCTTAACCACTGAACTTACACACACTCATAGGGAGAGACAATTTCCCAAATTTTTAACATTTTGGCCTTGATCTTAGAATCACTTAGCCTGGCCTAAAAGAAAAACCAGAAAAATCCTTTCTCTCTATCCCTTTAACTACCACACTATGTTCTTGGAAATTATTCGAAGACGGCAAAGCTGACCTTACAATGTCTCAGGTCTCTTATCAAAAATTTTAAACCCCCCCTCTAACAGTGTGGTGAAGTTTTATGGGTTACCAAACAGCATTTGTGTTGCAATATGCGTATTAAATGAGAATTGCCAGATCATTTCTAATCGAAATAGAAAGAAAAATATTTACATTATCTTTTCAAATAACACCACGGGATTTGAATGTACAGCACGTTATAGGCTAATTAGGGTTCTTTAGAATTTCTAAAAAATCGTTGTTTAAAACCCGTAAGTGAAGAATTTGGAAACTTTTATAAAACTAACGAAAACTATTCTGTCAATGGTTGTGAAATTTTTTATTGGTCAAAATGTATTAAATCAATTTGTTCATCCATTTCGTTCTTCATTTGAGAATTATATAAACACAAAACATAAGATTTGCGTTCTACTTTTATTTAAAGTTTTTGGAGAAAAGATTAAATGAAACCAAAACCCGGGCTACAGATAATACCCTCCTGCATTGAAATTTTAAAATCCGTGTAGCTTTGGTGAACTATTGGCAACTTCATAATCAGTGCGCATGTGTTAGACATTGGGAATCTGCTTGGAGTTCCAGCACTTTCAATTATTTCGTGTAGGAACTCTATAGTAGGCTTTTGAGGAAATCCTAAAGGGGCCTCATTTTCCGCCCCCGTAATGAAGATAAGTATACCTTCCAGAGACACTTCAGACTCGCCTTCTTCGACATCTATCAAAAAGTCTCACCAATAACCTACAGCTATATTCTCTAAAGCGAACTTATTACTTCCACGCTCAGAAAAGTTAATTGTTAACATTGAATTTATTTTTTCCCTGGTTATTTTCATGCTTGAGTCATGTGTCATGATTGGTCTAAATAAATCGGGAAAACCTTTAAGAGCCCATAGTAATCCTAAATTTGATAAAACTTCTTTAAATTTGCTTATATTATCCAAATGGCGTCCAAGCACTAAGTAAAAGGTTATATCTTAGAGCTGCCTATCCTTCTCGGATATATCCAAAATTGGTCTTTCACAACCAGCCAATAACCTGATGTCGCTTAAACCTTGTAAGACCTCGAGAAGTTCCTCAACTGTTTCAACACCACTTATAGCGAGGACCCTATCTCGTAGCTCTTTGTCTACAATATGAGAAGGCTCAACTTTCACATCTGAAGGCTCAAGGTATAAACTTTCGTAGATCCAAGAAGAAAGACACTGAGGTCGAGGACCTCCGTGTACAATGGACATAGCAATCGCATACCCCGCATAAAAGTACAAGTTTTGAGAAACTGCTGCAACGTTCATGTTAATACTTCGCTGCGTTATAGGGCCTTCAAAAACATTAGACATCATGATTTGATTAATTAATAATCTCAAGAATTCTCTAGATGGCCCACCGACATCAGCGGCACCCTCTGATTGTCCGCAATTATCTGTGAAAACTACGTTAATTTTTGAGGGCTGGATCGAAGGACTTTCTTCTAAAAGCTCGCAGTGCTCCATCAAGCACATTTGTTCGATTTACATTGATATCATTCATTTTCAAGGATGATATCTTGGAATTTAATTCCAAAATTATGTCTTTCAGCTCTAAAGGCTCCGAATCAATGGATTTTGTCGCTTCTTCAGGGCTTCCCATAGCATTTATTGCGCCAACTTCTAAAGGTTCCGTCAAGATTGTTTCTAAGGTGCTCGTTGTGCCAAGCTCTAAAGGTTCCGTTGCAATTATTTCTGAAGTGTTCGTTGCGTCTAGTTCTAAAGGTTCCGATGCAATTGCTTCTGAAGTGCTCGTTGCACCGGAATCTAGAGCGCTCGTCCTAATACTGCTTGTAGCGAACTGAAAAACGAACATCGATTCTATCAATGGGGCGACCATGCCAATTTTCGAGCGTAATTTGCAAGGGTTCTAGCTAACGAAAGATAAACAATAGAAAGCATTTTAATTTTTTCTCGTCCGAATTTTCCATTCCCCTCAAGAAAATTCTCTATTCTTCTTCAGTTGGCTAGAACCTTTCAAATATAGCCCCAGCGGGGATTCGAAATTCTGCACGGTCGCTCCATTGTTAGTCTCGCTATTGCCCTTTTCACTGAACTCAAAACAGGTAATTTATGTTCAGAAAGAAAGAAATTTATTCTGGCGCTAACTGAGGGTAATCCTTGAATGATAAATAATGGCAATTTCGCCCCCCCCTTAACGCATATTTGAGACTGACGATAATAACCTAATCTAACCTGAATGACCTAACCAAAACTGACCTTACCATAGCCAATTAACGAATGAGTATTTTGGGAAAGTGGATTCAGGTGTCTGGGCTATTTTCTAAACAAAACCTACCCGAAGAAATTAGTTCTGGAAGTTCATCATTAGCTTCCGGAGCGTCCGTATCGTCGGTATCGGAAATTGCAACAGACGTTTTAGGACGAATGTATAGAGTTGATTTACCCCAGCATCGATGAACCATATCGCCAGTTAAACTGAGTCCAGGGGTAGTTCTTGGCTTAACCAAAGCTGATCCTGAAGGTCGAAGTAACTCAATTCTAAAATAAAAATTATAATTGAATTATTAATTTGCTTCTTAGTTTTAAAACCTAATCACATTAACCTTACCAACCGTATAACCCTTGAGTGGGTTTCGGATTGATATCATAGAGTAATGTCAGTTCTACGTATGCAAACGTCATACCCTTCTATCTCTTAGCTCAGTGTCATCCCCCCTACCAGGCGCGTACAGTATCCTCTCTTACAAAGCGCGCCTAGAGGGAGGGATACACATTCTACTCCCCTCTCAACCGACACTACTGTACAGCCACATATTATAAAAAAATTCATTATCCCAAAATGTTTATTTAAATAAGTAAAGGTCCTGACTGACTGAGAGAATCCCTGAAAAAATATTTCTTATAGTATAAAGTTTTTAGCCACATCGTATGGTGTACATCTGCCATGAGTCTCTTACTTTGACCTGCCCTTTTGCCGTGCTAGACTACCGCTTTTGGCAGTATAAAATATTTCGTTTGTCATTGAAGGGAAAGTGAAAGGGAGAGAATTGTGGTGAAGGTGATATTTTTCGTTCGTCTACTTAAAAGGAATGGAATTATATAGTAAGGTTAGGCTATATACTTTCCCTTTAAAATTTCCCTCACCCGCCGTCAATACTATTTTACGCTTTCAATCACACTCCCCTATCCCCTATTTCAACATTCAAAGAAATCGAGGGAAATTTTGAAAGCAAAAGCTAGTATTTACTAACGTTATTTTTAGAATGGTCTTAAGGCACGGGATATTACAATTATTTGGTGTTTTACCGAACTCTTTCTCTTTCAAACGCTTCTGGCCATAAGTTCATGTTAGAAATTTATAAGATGCGAAAATTATGCGTCGGCATAAGTCTATGTTGTAATCTAAAACTTTCTGTACGTGTATTAATCGAGCGTTAAGTACATAATCATTTTAGCACTGTTAATGGTAACTCGATCATCGAGGGGGTAATCACTAAAACTTTCTGTTCTCTTATTAAGGGTTACTAGTGTGTGATCATTTTAGCATTGTTAAAGATAACGCGTCGTTTTTAGACTGGTCTTACGGGTAATCATTTTAGCAATGTTAGGGGTAGCGCATCGAGGGGCTACTCACTCAAAATTTCTCTTTATGTCGCACTATTATAATTATAACATTTATTGAAGTAACGATTACGGGTAATAATTTTAGCACATTTAAAAGTAGCGCATCGAGGGGCTCTTCACATAAATTTTATGTACGCCTGTTAAGTACGGTACGATGTGGCTAGTATTACGAGCCCTTGGGTCGTCTTGTTTGATAGTACAACCATAATTATCATAGTTTTGTTCCTTCCTAATTGCCTGAAATTTCTTTATAAGTTTAGGTAATAATCAATTCAACTCACTCATCGTTTTCTTTCAATTTTCCAGGGAAGAGTTTTATCATTTCATCAATCAGCTTCTTAGAATCCCATTCTTTGAAGAATTGGACGGCGAATAAAACAAAGCCGTGTTTATTCAGACTGGTTTTAAATCCTCCCCTTGGGACATTGTTGCATGTGTGCTCGGGCAATAACGTGACATTCAAGTTGAAGCTGGGATACGATTCCAATTCAGACTTTGATTGAGAGCTTAAAATTTAAATTTAATATTAGAATTCAAGGTATTGGTTAAAGGGAAATGTTTGTTTAATCCGTAAGTTAAAAACTTCTAAGCCCTCAAATAAATTGACAGCATGTTATCAGAATAGTCTTTTCCATTACTGACGTTTGGATACTTTGTGCATCATGGACTTGCGCGCGCAAACTCAAACGTGAAATAATTTAAGTATTTTATTTAAATAATGCTTTGTAAAAAGTGTCTACATTCGAGGGTTAAGCTGTAACCTTGAGCTAAACGAAATGCTTAAATAACTACTCATTCATTTATAATTACATTCCTAGTTAAAAATTAATTATAATAAATTGTTCTTACTTCAAACTTCTTCCTCTTTTGCGTTTTCTTCTGTTGGAAGCACCCGTATAACTGAACTGAGCATTCGATGTGGTAGGTTCATTCATATCAGACTCTGCTCTCCTTAGACTTTGTGATCGAGACCGAAACATCGCACTTATTTCTCTATCCACAGTTCCAAAGCTGCTGCGCCCTTGGTTTCTCGATTCTTCGGATGTCACGTTCGAAATATTTCCCGGGCTTACGGTTGATGATAACAAGTTCATGAATTGTGGACTAGCAATTATATTTTGAATAACGTCTCTGACTAAGTTAGGAGTAACACTCATATCTATATTGTACTGTAAGCACGAAGACGAAGCACGTGCTTAACCGAGTTGTGCGGAATTATTAAGGTGGACACCGTGGACTCGGTGCCGGTGGAGTAAAATTTTTTTTGGGTCTTGGGAAGGCGAAGTTGAGTTTAAGGTGGTTAGGCCTACATCAGTGAAAATCCTTTCCCCTTCGACGAAAGTAAAATTTCCAGACCGACTCGATCCCCTTTCTTACAAAATAAACCTGAGATCTAGCAGTGCCAATAGAGAGATTAAGCATTCCCTTAGCGTAGCTACTTCCAATTTAGCTACACATACGCGTGTATCTCAACGAGTTTAAAATCTAAGGATTCTTCTTTTTTTTCATTTAAAATTTAAGATCTAAAAACTTGAGAGCGTCTGTGACAATACTAAACTGTTAACTAAATTTCCTTTTTCATAATAACTGCAATACAATTTGTTCTTTAGATAAAAAAATAAGCAAACAAGATTAAAAAAATAAAAAACACTTTATCAAATAGTCATTACATCTTTGGGCCTATTTTTAATCTAAAATAACTGCGTTGGTCATTACATAACCATAAAGAGTAAGTAGTATAGGGCTACACTTCGTACCTCCGTAGGTGTAGAATGTAGGTGTAGAGTGTAGGTGTAGAATGTCAAGGTCACAGTGTCAATGCCCTCTCGCCACGCCCCCTTGGGAAACTCGCGCGCGCCCCCTGGAAAGCTCGCGCGCGCCCCCTGGAAAGCTCGCGCGCGCCCCCTGGCGAAAGCGCGCCCCCTCGCGGGAAAACTTGTGCGCCCCCTCGCGGGAAAAATCGCGCGCCCCCTCGCGGGAAAACACTGCGCGGGAATCTGGCAGTCCTGTCTACAACTGTATCTATGACGTCATTGGCGGGAAAATCTACAACTGTATCTATGACGTCATTGGCGGGAAAATACCGTGCGTCGCCTATTGGAAAACTCCTCTCTTCTACAACTGTATCTGTGACGTCATTTGAAGAATTGTATTTGTGACGTCATTGATAAGAGACGAGAATGGATAGCTTTAAACGTACATTACCAAGGGTTAATGATAGGTCTCTGCTGGAAGTTGCGCAATCCATTGTAATTTTTAGTTTGACTCAAAATTTCAACCTTTTTTCAAGGAGTTTATTTTGATTATGGTATTGTTTTAATGGTAATTAAAAGGTACACGTAAAAGCGTAATTAATATATAAGAAAATCATCTTAGACGTAATAGTAGAAAGCGTAATTAACCTCTGAAAATCAAAGTGTTACTGGTGTGTTAGCGTCTATTTGTAAGCCTTGGTTAAATTCTGCCTATAATAATCCAACAATTGTAACGTCATTCGAAGAGTTGTTGTATCGCGTAACGTATATTAAGGGGTGGCGGTAAAGTTTTATCATTGCTAAATGAAAATGTGTCAGGTTCATAACGATACAGTAGAGGTTTTGGTCGGTAATGGCTTACTGGAAAAGGACTGATACGGGTGTAGAGTTATACTTACAAAAGGAACAAAGATTTGACAGCTCAAACGGAATCAAATACCAGTACTTAGTTTCAAAATACAATCACAGAAAAGTAAGCGTGTGTAAATACTCTCCTTTCAAATCATTCGTATTGAAAACAATTCACATCTAATTTTTCTATTAGTATCGTACTAAAGCCAACGTTAGAGGCAGAGGCTACCCCGTTTACAGGCCAACACCAAACGCAAGGACTCGTCCTAACGTGTCTAAACCTAACCTACCTCCAAGTTATAACGTTATTACGTAAGGTGGCGAGAAGAAATTCCACCACAGAATTTGTATTAGTCTTAGACGTCGATATGATGCCCAACTATAACCTTCACGAAATGTTCCTGGAGTATGCCTGAGAAAATAGGCTCTTTCTCGAATCTCGAAAAGATGATAAAACTGTTTACGTTGTACCCGCATTCGAAATGAAAGAAATAGCCCAAATACCCAAGGATAAAACGGACAACGTTTGGAAATGATGGGCGCCCACCTCTTTTACATCGAGCTTTGTTGGAAATGTCAGAAACATATTGACTACGAAGCCTGGTATAGAGAACCAATGACTAATAAGTTAGCTGTCATTTTTGAAGTCTTGTGGAGAGATCCTTGGGAACCTTCTTCTTCAGCAGAAATTCAGCGCCTTATCATGATGAAAGGTTTAGACAATATGACTTTAATTTAAAAGTCAAGTAAGACCAAGATACCACCGTGTGTAGAAAGAAGAAACCATCGATAACTAACCCAGTGATTGATATCTTTGTAGGTTTGCGAATTACACGTTGTAGGATACTAATTTTCAGTTTTAAATAACGCTTTTTGTCATCCATAATGGCCTGAAAATGGCCAACTCATTCCATAAAGAAAAGGATACCGATCAAGAAAAGAACAGTATCTTATTTCGACAGTTCAAAACTGAACTAAAGGAAAAATATCCAGACTCCTCCAGGAGGTGCTACTGATCTCGAAGCTTCCATTTACATGAAAAAAAAGATGTAATTTATCAGGTTAGTTTTAAAGAGTAAGTAAAAAGAAAATCAAATCTACCTTCCATTGTGTATAAAAACACTGGTCCCGGAAGCTTTAAAACAGATTTTGGCTGTTATGAAAAAACTGTCTCCATTGAGGAACTCTATTTAGATAATATAGGAGTTAAATGGTGTATATTCGTACAAGTGATTCTTATAATGACGTTATTTAATGTAAAGATTTGTATTTTAAAATAGGGATTTTGCTCATAAACTTGCATTGGTTTTGATAAGTAATCCAAATGTACCTTTTCATACTTTGGACCTATCAAATAACCTAAAAGAAGATAAAGGTAATATATTTACTAACGAAAAAAGAAATATCAAAGACAAATAAATAACAACAATAGCTCTTCATTGTATTTCTTAATGAAATATCTCTTGTCAATTAATTGTAAAGAAAAACAGAAAATAAATGTTACCAATAAACATTGTGGTGAGCTTTTTATGAGGATATTATTTCTGCATTTTTCATAATAGCGCTGAACTGCCTATCTGTACGAGGTTGAATTCAGGGTTCGTACAAACCTGGGAAACTGGGAAAACTAAGGCAAATAAATAACTTTCAAAAATTCAGTGTTTTTTCTTCTTGGCGGTCTAGTGTAAACATGTTTTACTGTGCTTTGGTGTGTTTTATTGTAGTTTTGTTGTGGTATAGTGTAGTTTTAGAGTGTTTTATTGTACTTTTATTGTGTTTTATTGTAGTTTTATTGTACCTTAGTGTATTTTATTGTGTTTTACTGTGTTTTATTGCAGTTTTATTGTACTTTTAGTGTATTTTATTGTGTTTTACTGTATTTTATTGTAGTTTTATTGTACTTTTAGTGTATTTTATTGTGTTTTACTGTATTTTATTGTAGTTTTATTGTACTTTTAGTGTATTTTATTGTGTTTTACTGTATTTTATTGTAGTTTTATTGTACTTTTAGTGTATTTTATTGTGTTTTATTGTAGCTTAGTGTATTTAATTATGGTATAGTGTAGTTTTAGAGTGTTTTATTGTACTTTTATTGTGTTTTATTGTAGTTTTATTGTACCTTAGTGTATTTTATTGTGTTTTACTGTGTTTTATTGTAGTTTTATTGTACTTTTAGTGTATTTTATTGTGTTTTACTGTATTTTATTGTAGTTTTATTGTACTTTTAGTGTATTTTATTGTGTTTTATTGTAGCTTAGTGTATTTAATTATGGTATAGTGTAGTTTTAGAGTGTTTTATTGTACTTTTATTGTACTTTTAGTGTGTTTTACTGTGTTTTGGTTTGGTTTTATTGCGTTTTACTGTGTTTTGGTGTGTTTTTATTGTAGTTTTAGTGTATTTCAGTGTATTTTGTTGTAATTTAAGTTATTTGTCATAAATTCACAAAGTTTCTGTAAGACTCAATATCATATTGATCATAATAATACGTGGAACAAAGTATTTAGTTTATTATTAGTTTATTTAGTTTATTATTATTATTAGTTTATTATTATTATTAGTTTATTATTATTATTATTAGTTTATTATTAGTTTATTTAGTTATTTATTAATAGTTTATTTAGTTTATTATTATTAGTTTATTTAGTTTATATTATTAGTTTATTTAGTTTATTATTATTAGTTTTATTTAGTTTATTATTATTAGTTTATTAGTTTATTATTATTAGTTTATTTAGTTTATTATTATTATTTATATATATTGTGCATTTATAACATTAAAGTAAAACGAAATAAATTTCCTACCTACATCCCCAATATAACTCCAAAATTATTATGATATTTTTCGTTTGAATCAACTAACCATTCCACGAATATCTGTCGCGACAAAACGGAAACAGTAGGTGTACCATTTTTGAACGCTTTTTTCCCAATACCAGTTCAGTATAAATCTCTTCAACTAGAAAGTGTATTTTATTGTACTTTTAGTGTATTTTATTATGATATAGTGTACTTTTAGTGTATTTTATTATGGTATAGTGTACTTTTACTGTGTTTTATTGTACTTTTAGTGTATTTTATTTTGTTTTACTGTATTTTATTGTAGTTTTATTGTACTTTTAGTGTATTTTATTGTGTTTTACTGTATTTTATTGTAGTTTTATTGTACTTTTAGTGTATTTTATTGTGTTTTACTGTGTTTTATTATAGTTTTATTGTACCTTTGTGTAGTTTTATAGTGTTTTATTTTACTTTTAGTGTATTTTATTGTGTTTTACTGTATTTTATTGTAGTTTTATTGTACTTTTAGTGTATTTTATTGTGTTTTACTGTGTTTTATTGTAGTTTTATTGTACCTTAGTGTATTTTATTGTACTTTTAGTGTATTTTATTATGGTATAGTGTACTTTTAGTGTGTTTTATTGTACTTTTAGTGTATTTTATTGTGTTTTACTGTATTCTATTGTGTTTTACTGTGTTTTATTGTAGTTTTATTGTACCTTAATGTATTTTATTGTACTTTTAGTGTATTTTATTATGGTATAATGTAGTTTTAGAGTGTTTTATTGTACTTTTAGTGTATTTTATTGTATTTTACTGTGTTTTATTGTAGTTTTATTGTACCTTAGTGTATTTTATTGTACTTTTAGTGTATTTTATTATGCTATAGTGTACTTTTAGAGTGTTTTATTGTACTTTTAGTGTATTTTATTGTGTTTTACTGTAGTTTTATTGTACCTTAGTGTAGTTTTAGGTTTTCGTGACACCTTAAGCAATATGGTTTTTTTGTTGGGGCATGCAAATCTAATTTAAAATAGTCTTTTACAACGTGATTACCGTGACACCAATCGGGAATATTGTGCGGTAATTGTGAGGGGCGCGTCATAACATAATTGTACTGTAGAAATGAAAGTTTATAATGTGCTTTAACTCGAAAACCTCTTGTGCCGAAAGATAGTTTAAAATGTTTGAATCGAGACACTCACCGGTTGTAGGGAGTGATTCTTCCAGTTCAGTAGCGATATGACTGGGTAAACAACCCGAATAAAGATCATGCCGAGAAGCGAGTTCATACTCGTATAGTATATTAAAAGTTTCGCGCGACGCTACTTTACCCAAGGTATACACAAGGTATACAGAGAAGGTATGTTCCATAAAGACATGACTAACAGTTGTTTTTATAAAGCAAAGGCAAGGTTGGTTGATGTCAAAGATAATTTGAAATATACGTATAACGAATAGGTTGGTTCTCTATACCTCAAGGTGAATAATATAGCGCCTATACCGTGTTATATTTTGCTCCTTTATAACTAACAGTTTTTGGTTATAGACTTCGTTCCATAAAATACTATTAAGCTAGCTAGGATCCGAGGCTTCGTTGTACCTCAAGGTGAATAACATAGCGCCTATACCGTGTTATATTTTGCTCCTTTATAACTAACAGTTGTTTGTTATAGACTTCGTTCCATAAAATACTATTAAGCTAGCTAGGATCCGAGGCTTCGTTGTACCTCAAGGTGAATAATATAGCGCCTATACCGTGATAAAAATATATTTTTATCACGGATAACCTTGACGTCATACGTATATTTCAAATTATCTTTGACATCAACCAACCTTGCCTTTGCTTTATAAAAACAACTGTTAGTCATGTCTTTACCGAACATACCTTCTCTGTATACCTTGTGTATACCTTGGGTATACCTTGGGTAAAGTAGCGTCGCGCGAAACTTTTAATATACTATACGAGTATGAACTCGCTTCTCGGCATGATCTTTATTCGGGTTGTTTACCCAGTCATATCGCTACTGAACTGGAAGAATCACTCGCTACAACCGGTGAGTGTCTCGATTCAAACATTTTAAACTATCTTTCGGCACAAGAGGTTTTCGAGTTAAAGCACATTATAAATTTTCATTTCTACAGTACAATTATGTTATGACGCGCCCCTCACAATTACCGCACAATATTCCCGATTGGTGTCACGGTAATCACGTTGTAAAAGACTATTTTAAATTAGATTTGCATGCCCCAACAAAAAACCATATTGCTTAAGGTGTCACGAAAGCCTAAAACTACACTAAGGTACAATAAAACTACAGTAAAACACAATAAAATACACTAAACGTACAATAAAACACTCTAAAAGTACACTATAGCATAATAAAATACACTAAAAGTACAATAAAATACACTAAGGTACAATAAAACTACAATAAAACACAGTAAAATACAATAAAAGTGCAATAAAACAACTAAAAGTACACTATACCATAATAAAATACACTAAAAGTACAATAAAATACACTAATGTACAATAAAACTACAATAAAACACAGTAAAACACAATAGAATACACTAAAATTACAATAAAACTACAATAAAATACAGTAAAACACAATAAAATACACTATACCATAATAAAATACACTAAAAGTACAATAAAATACACTAAGGTACAATAAAACTACAATAAAATACAGTAAAACACAATAAAATACACTAAAAGTAAAATAAAACACTATAAAACTACACAAAGGTACAATAAAACTATAATAAAACACAGTAAAACACAATAAAATACACTAAAAGTACAATAAAACTACAATAAAATACAGTAAAACACAATAAAATACACTAAAAGTACAATAAAACTACAATAAAATACAGTAAAACAAAATAAAATACACTAAAAGTACAATAAAACACAGTAAAAGTACACTATACCATAATAAAATACACTAAAAGTACACTATATCATAATAAAATACACTAAAAGTACAATAAAATACACTTTCTAGTTGAAGAGATTTATACTGAACTGGTATTGGGAAAAAAGCGTTCAAAAATGGTACACCTACTGTTTCCGTTTTGTCGCGACAGATATTCGTGGAATGGTTAGTTGATTCAAACGAAAAATATCATAATAATTTTGGAGTTATATTGGGGATGTAGGTAAGGAAATTTATTTCGTTTTACTTTAATGTTATAAATGCACAATATATATAAATAATAATAATAAACTAAATAAACTAATAATAATAAACTAAATAAACTAATAATAATAAACTAAATAAACTAATAATAATAAACTAAATAAACTAATAATAATAAACTAAATAAACTAATAATAATAAACTAAATAAACTATTAATAATAATAAACTAAATAAACTAATAATAAACTAATAATAATAATAATAAACTAATAATAATAATAAACTAATAATAATAATAAACTAATAATAATGAAATGAAATGAAACAGAGCTGTGCTAATTAATTAGTTAGCTAATTGAATTCCTAATTAATTAGCAAAATTTACTAATTGAAAATGGTAATTGTATTTTAATTACCTTAGTGCTAATTGAGAAGTAATTCTAATTAATTAGTATGAATCGGAAAGGTAATTATCTAATTAAAATTTAATTAGATTTAGGATTAACTAATTAGCTAATTGAATTTTCAATTAATCTTTTACGCCAATTTGTTGTAAAAAATCGAGGAATTAACTCTTGATTCATCTATTTGAATATGAAAAAGCCTTATTATATCGATGAGGAAACCTTAGTGCTACTCTAAATTTTTCAGCTCCTCAAGCATGAGAGAATACTAGTACTAGTAGAAAATTTCGTAGTTCGCAACTGCCCCATTTCGAAATTTCGACTGTTTTACCTACTCGAATTAATAGCAGTGCGCATGTATTTACTACTCAGGGGTCCATTATAGGAACTGTGGGAAGAAAATGAAGAAATGAGACAAATTTTAACATGACGGAAGGCTCGAGGCTTGTCTCATTTTTCGAGAATAATTCATGGCTTCCGTACCCGTTTTTCAATGACATTAAAACGTTAAACTTTGCATTACCAAAGTACTAAATCCATGGGCACTTTTAAACTTTTATGTTTACTTATGGTCTCTTTTTTACCTTAATTAGACAAGTAATTAATTAGAAATTAGTAATTCTAATTAATTAGTTTGATAAATAAATGCCTAATTTCTAATTGAATTGAATTAGTTTCTATGTCTAATTGCTAATTGGCTAATTAATTAGTTCATAAATATTTCCCTAATTGCTAATTCTAATTCAATTAGTTGTCAGCTAATTAGCACAGCTCTGAAATGAAATAGGTTTTTAATGTGTATATAAAAAACTACATATAGTTCACTAGAATATACACACACGTTGTCGCTTAGCCGTTATACAATAGTTATGGAGAATTACATAATTGATATTTGTGTTATATACAGCCAGATATATGTATAGTTCGGGACAGAGGTTATTTAGTATTACCGAACATTTTTAATTATATAATATATATATTAAGGGACAGAGATTATGAAGTATTACCGAGTATTTCAATTATAATATATAAATATTCAGGGACGAAGGTTATACGGTATTACCGAATATTTTTAATTGGGACCGAAAATATATCGATGGCCTGGGAATGTTTATTATAAGTGTTTTGAATGCGAATAATTGGATTAAGGCATTTAGGCGGTACATAGAAAGTCTTGTTATGACGTAGAGAGTTAGGAATTAAAAAGTTTAGTGTGGCGAGTAAGTCGCTTAGTGTTATGTCATTATTAATTAGTTTGGAGAGAAATTTAATGTCAATCAAATCAAGTAGGCGAGCCAAAGACGGAAGGTTTAAATGATTCAGTATTAATTGGTAATCATAAGCGAGATTTCGCAAGAAAAAAGTATGCGCGTACGAAATAAATTTACGTTGTACAGACTCTATTCGTTCTCGTAAGTAGAGACTACAGCCACTCCATGCCAAGGAACCGTAGACAAGTCGCGACCGAACTAGACTGAGGTAGAGTAGTTTAAAGTGATTTAACGATCTTAAAGCACGAGACATTTTTAATGAAACTCCTAAAGTCCGGCGACAACGGTTCACTGTATTCGACACTTGCTCACGAAAAATCAAGGCACGATCAAAGATAACTCCTAGATCGTTTACCTGAAGTTTCGGAGGTATGATAGAATTTGAGATGGTGTAGGTATGAACGATTTCTCGGCATACTCTCCTCGTAAAGGTTACCTGAGTCGACTTGGTAGGGTTAATTGGCAAGTTATTGGCGTCACACCACAAAGCAATAGCATTGAGATCATTTTGGAGTTGAGTGCAATCATCGTGGGAATTAATAGATTTACAAACTTTATGGTCGTCCGCGAACGCGATTAGCATGGATGATTTAACAGAGTACTGGAGGTCGTATATGTATATGTTAAATAATAAAGGGCCTAAAGATGAGCCCTGTGGCACACCGCATGAAATAGGATAGGTAAAGGAACTTAAGGCACCATTACATTTAATTAAGTTAGTGCGATCACATAAATAGGAGCGAAACCATCCAAGCAGTTCATTGCCAACACCCAAGATTCGCATTTTATCCAGAAGATAAGAATGAGAAACGCGATCGAAAGCCTTAGCCAGGTCGAGATAGACAACGTCGACCTGGCCACGATTTTCGACCGCCGGAGCAACATCGTTCATGAACACTGCATGGTTAGTGTCTACACTCCTACCCGGCACGAAGCCATGTTGACTATCAAAGGGAAATTTACTGAACCATACCTGCACCTTATCATGTACAAGCATGTCGAATATTTTAGCAAGGGTGCACAAAAGCGAAATTGGTCGATAATTTTTAACATCACATGCAGCGCCTGATTTATAAATGGGTGATACCACCGCTTGTTTCCAAACAGTTGGAAAGATCTGTGTCCTGAGTGATAAATTATAAATGTGAGCTAGTACAGGAAGTAAAATGTCGCCGCAGCCCTTTATAATAAATGCCTATCTATTCCTGTAGTCAACTTATTGGGTAGTTTTAAGATCGCTTTGTGAATGTCATGTTGTGTGATAATAATGGAGGATAACAGGTGATGTTCAGTATGGGACGAGTCATAATTGTACTGATCATGGGCAGGCGTGTTATCGATCGATATTCGTGAGAAATGATCACCGAAATGATTGGCAAGTGTGTCTGTATCAGTAATCATTTCGTTGTTGATTTTGAGGGAGATATGATGCGTCTTATTCTTAATGTTACCATTGACGAAACTCCAAAATTTCTTAGGATGTGACAATGCTTCCTCACAAACACGTTTACTTTCTAAGTTGCGGTCACGCTTAGCAAAGCGTCTAACTAAAGCCCTTTGTCTTTTATAGTGGATAAAATCTGGTAGGAAAGCAGTACGCTTGAATTTATCAAAGTAGTACCTCTTCCTACGAATAGCAGAGCGTAATTCAGGGGAATACCACTTGGGATACGAAGATAATCTGCTACCGACTTGCATAGGTATGGCAGCATCCATAGCGCGTTTAATATATTGTGTTAACAAGGTTACACAATTATTAACATCCTGGGAATTTAAAATGCTCGGCCAATCTGAATCGCGCAAGGTAGAGTAGAGATGATTGTAGTTCCCCTTCAGGAATTTATAAAATTTGTTCGGCATGAAATGTGGAGGAGACGACGGTACAGGGTAATTTACTATAAAGGGAGGATGATATGCATCCGGGGTGACATAAGGATCACACAATGAGAAAATATCCAAGGTGTTAACATTAGCTAGGCACAGATCCAAGATATTATCGCAAGAGTTTTTTAGATCATTGAATTGCCTGAGATTATAATAGTAACAAATTTCAAATATATGACTAGTCTTTTTAACAGTAGGGGTGGTGCAGCCCAGAGTGTCATGAGTGGCCCAGTGCACGCCGGGTAAATTGAAATCACCAAGAATCAGTAAATTAGTGTCCTGGTTAGGTAAGTCCTGTAGTAGGCGTTGCCTGAACGTGGAATAATTAGCATCATTGGCCGAAGGGGGATAATAATAAACTAATAATAATAATAAACTAAATAAACTAATAATAAACTAAATACTTTGTTCCACGTATTATTATGATCAATATGATATTGAGTCTTACAGAAACTTTGTGAATTTATGACAAATAACTTAAATTACAACAAAATACACTGAAATACACTAAAACTACAATAAAAACACACCAAAACACACCAAAACACAGTAAAACGCAATAAAACCAAACCAAAACACAGTAAAACACACTAAAAGTACAATAAAAGTACAATAAAACACTCTAAAACTACACTATACCATAATTAAATACACTAAGGTACAATAAAACACAATAAAATACACTAAAAGTACAATAAAACTACAATAAAATACAGTAAAACACAATAAAATAAAACTAAAAGTACAATAAAACACAGTAAAACACAATAAAATACACTAAGGTACAATAAAACTACAATAAAACACAATAAAAGTACAATAAAACACTCTAAAACTACACTATACCACAACAAAACTACAATAAAACACACCAAAGCACAGTAAAACATGTTTACACTAGACCGCCAAGAAGAAAAAACACTGAATTTTTGAAAGTTATTTATTTGCCTTAGTTTTCCCAGTTTCCCAGGTTTGTACGAACCCTGAATTCAACCTCGTACAGATAGGCAGTTCAGCGCTATTATGAAAAATGCAGAAATAATATCCTCATAAAAAGCTCACCACAATGTTTATTGGTAACATTTATTTTCTGTTTTTCTTTACAATTAATTGACAAGAGATATTTCATTAAGAAATACAATGAAGAGCTATTGTTGTTATTTATTTGTCTTTGATATACCTTAGAATATTTTGCATGGTAAAAATGGATGCCATTGCTTCCAACAGATTGTTCCCCACTGAAGATTGCCGTATGATTGCAAAAAAACATTTCAATACAATCGCTAGTTAGTTTGCATGTAAGGATGAAATGAAAACTCATATCTAATAGGTACTTTATACATGCAGAAGTGGACTTTGTTAAAAAAAGGCATTCCATCCATCCAAAGTCTCGTGGGCCAAGATATTTGACTGGTTGCCATATTGTGTAAAAATGTTTATTTATTTATATATTTATTTCGAACTGAGATATCGAGTCCCTAAGCCAAGTCGGCTTGTGTGCAACCACCCAAAAGCATAAGGTACATTAAATAAAACAAACAACAATTAGAATAAAAATAAGAATTTAGGAACTCTTTCGAATCCAATCCGTAATACTTCGACGGAAATGCACTGAACATTCTAAAGATAATATTTATTCTGGCAGCGAGTTCCAATCGTTGATTACCCTTGAGGTAAAATGACTAGCCCTAGAAAATGACTTAGCCACAGGTTTAACCAGTTTAGCATGATGTCCTCTTGTGCGTAAATTCGTTGAATGGACGATTAGGTCAGACATGGCAATTTGAACATTGCCTCTGTAAATGTCGAAAACGTAAACCAGGTCGTTGACACGTTGTGTAAGAGACGGGGAAAGCAGGCGGAGGTGTTCATCCCGCGTAGCAGAAGACTGGTGGCTCAATTCCATCGTGACCTTTAGGAACCTGTTGTGAGCCTTTAAAAGCTGTGATTGCTGCGAAATTCGAGCATTGATGATACACGCACAACCGCCGACTCCCTATATGGTAGTGGTCTACACACTTGGATAAACTTGAAAAAAGGAATATATATAGATATATATCATTATCACGTTTCATTCCTTTCACAAATTACTTACAAGTTATGGTGGAAGGATGTAACGACCCTTCTCCCTCAGGGCTTCTATTCTCCCTGTCAGTTTTTAAAACGTGTTTGTCACTGACAATTCTAATCATCTCCGCGGTGGTCAGCTCGCGGTTGAACAAATACTCGCGGTAATGCGCGTGCCGGACGCGTCTCTTTACAACGCGCTTGCAAACCCCCTTGCATGTCTTCTTTCCACCTTTGGCCGATAAAATACTGTACATCTTTGAGTCCGCAGAACTACTGGATCGGGGTACCGTCCATCTCGTCTTTAAATTACCCAAGACGTTTTTGTTGACGTCACTGTGAAGAGCGTGATCCCGAGGGTAACCCGTGAAGTCGTACATATCCTCTTTAGCGGAAAAGTCAACGTAAAGATCCTTCGTCTCAATTTGGTAGGTGAGGCTGTCTGTAATTATACATAAGGTTATTATTGGTAAATGTTACATAATCTCTTAAAACATATCGCTATCCGTCAAAAGGAGTTTTGCCTTGTCACCATACTCCTTTCTAATTACATCGTAGTGGAATTGATACATAAGGAGTGTTGATAGATCGAGGATGGCAAACCAGGTGTTTATCGGTCGGTTTAACACCAATTTTTTCTTGGTGGAGTGGATATCAACCAGTTCATTATGAAAAATTGTAAATTTTTCAAACGCGGGTGAAGTGGCTTTTTTAACCGCCTTTGCTGGGGTGGTCACCAATTTGAAATCTTGACGATTTCGAAGGTTTTCCACGGTTTTCCCTGAAAGAGTGGGGAAGAAGATATATTGAGCCTACTATAAAATAAATAATTTTACTACGCACCGAATACAGCGTTACTCATTAGTTTAAAAAATTCCTTTTCAAAATCATCGCTCGCCTTCGTTCTCTTCACCGTGTTGAAGTTAATGTATGGCTTTAACCAAGCCCCTTTTTCAAATTTCAATATGCGGTGAATATGGGTGATTTTCAACCCCTTTTATGTGAAATATTTAAGGTTACGATAGTGTACCTCTCCTTTTTAAAGAAGTAGGGGACCAGTTTGGGTAATGATTCCTTGATTGGAATGTTAAGTTCAGTCATCTGCCCTTTAGAGTATTCGGAGAGGAATTCCGGTTTTATCCTCATCGAATCCAGAGCTAGTGGATAGCAGTTGTGACTAGCATGAAGGCTCTCTGGGTACTCTAAATCAGCTTCGACTATAGAACCCTCCTGTGCGGTGTCAGGGCAGTCTAAAATGTCGCGCTCGGAGTTCTTGGTAGGTTCAACCCATAGAAACTGTTTCATTGGCAGGGGGTCACACATAAAAGTTCCGTAGAGGTTGTTGCAATCTATTTTTAATATTCGTTAGTTTAACATTGTACGAAATTATGTTTTCCTGAAATTCATACCTAGATAACATATATAGCTATCCGATTTCGAGTTGTCGTATGCTTTTTAATATTTGTTGTTAGCTTCTGCAAAGTGGTGACTGATCATTGACACTCCACCTCGAATTCCTTTTTCTATAAAAAGGTGCATTTCCTCATCCAGGAATAGGTCGAAGCACACCTTGGTCATACACAAGGCTGCATTACAGGCGAAACCAGGAAGTGTATAGGCATGGACCGGGTCCAGACGATAATACGTAATACAAATTCGACGAAAATTTTGAAACACATCGGCTAGGAGGAGTGTGTCTGACAACACGTACAGGTCGTGATACCCACCTATATGAGCAAATAAGTAATTTGGATTTGTATATTCAAATATTACTTTCGATTTGTATATTCAAATATTACTTTCGATTTGTTTATTCAAATATTTCTTTCGATTTGAATATTCAAATATTTCTTTCGATTTGTATATTCAAATATTACTTTCATTGTATTATTAATATTTACCCAAATTTTTAACGTTAAATGAACCCCACACGTTCTGGGCGTGCTCATAATCGCTACAGCTCAGCGGCTCATCTCTTAAGTCGTTATGGAAGCAGTTGATTGGTGGTAACTGTGCCTCCCTAAAATGATCCTCGGAATCCATGTAGGAATATGGATATACACCCTTCTGTAGAAGTAATTTTACTTCTTCTGGTTTAGAAACCGAGCTCAATAAATGGAATTTTAGAGGTCCCGCTTTAGCTAAATTTGAAACTAGGGTTTCTAGCGATGCAGGTAGAAAACGGATGCTATCTATGAAGCGAGAATGAAATATACGTTTCGCTATTAGACGCTACTCAGTCTATCTTTGTGTTTTTATGGTGGCAATGTGTTGAATGATGAGATGAGCATCATATCTGTAAAATATAAATGTTAGCTAAGCTTCTCTCTCAAACAGATTATTAGTAATTATCTACATAACCTGCTTAAATTGTGCATCACGACTGGGATGAATTTTGGCGCTCTTAACTTCAAGTTACAACTCTGACATGCCATCCCCTTTACGCTCCGGTATAGTGATCATGGTCACGTGTTTTCACCGATGTTTCCAAGAACGATTCTTGAATGAGGCCTCTTCTGCCGTTAGCTCCATTGGAATATTTTCCTTCAATTTTTCAGTTATAATTTTTCATTCATCCAGGAGCATTTTTAAAAATTTTATGCCTCCGTCACACCCCCTATACGTCTTGTGTTTAAAAAGTTTCCCTGGAAATAGTATATTGTTAGGTGAGTAAATTACTGCTACACTGGATTGAAACTACCAGTTGGGCCAATAATTGTGTGTGAGAACCCACAAGCTATATGTAGCGCCAAAGTGGTGGTTGAAGACAGCGATGTTTCTGGCAGGCAAGTTGCCACCTTTGTCAACAACGATTCGAAATCCGCGACTATGATGTATTTAACCTATAAACAAACGCGATACTATTATAGAACTCTACTAAACTGTCATATTGTTAATAAATTACCATTTGATTCCACCCAAAATTTTTACATTTCATGATCTGTTCTTTGTGCGGCATTAACACTCGCAGCAGGAGGATCCCGCTTTCGATCCCGGATTGTGACACCGGGTGAAAATCTTGGAACAAATCCTTCTGCGTCGAGTTTGCAAGTTCTCTTCCCACTTGTTAAAAGGAGTTTTCCTCCGCGGTCTAACCCGGTTTCTCCTTTCCATCTAGCAGAGGTTAACGGTAATAGTTAGTGTAGGGCGCTGTGGGCTAGCTGTGGCAAAGGGGCTAGCCACCACTCTCCTACGCATTGTAAAAGGACCCACCTGTAAATAAGCCACAGGCTTAATGTGGAAATCCCTTCATAGACAAAAGCTTAGATTATTATTATATAAATGTAGTAAAGCTGAATTAAAAAGTAAACACCAAATTTGAAACATTAATATCAAAAGATGGTCCAGGAATATTGAGATGAGACTCCACACGACAGAAAGAAACCGAGTCACTCCATTGCACTTCAAACCTTGAAACAAGGTTAAAATTTAAAACTGACGAAGAGTTTGATTTTAAAGGTTTTACACGTTCCCAGTAACGCCGTTCTAGTCAGGTCAGAAAGGTCCCACACAGGCTGGATCTCTAGTTCAACATCGAAATAACTTTTTTTTTGTTCTGTTTAGTTTTTATTATCATTATAGTTTTTAATTAATCAGTAGCTTTAACCACCTTCAGTGTGTCCATAACTTGTTCAAAAAACAAAAACAAAGGAAAAATGTAACATTATTATATAGTATTTCGCGGTCACTCCTAAAGGACCATAAGTTAAAAAAAGGGCACTGACATCTCTATGAATGTAAACAAGAGATTGCACAAGAGGATGAAACGGAGTAGCGATGCGTAGTTACCACGTCTTGGTTCTCTCAATAAACTAGTTAGTTACTTATGTTGAAACTAATTATTTAGTATGACTAATTAAGCATACTATAATCGTAATAAGATAACGATACACAGTAGACATTGCAACAAAAACACGGGAGGAAGTTCCGATTTCAGTTTTCCGTATTTAGAGCTCAGTTTCCCTGCCATGTAAACTAGCAGAGTCAGACCACAGAGAGCCACAACTATCTACATTAATCAAAGATCAAGTACTTTATTCGACACCACCAATTTCACGGTAAAAGAAACTTCAATCTACGGCAGTTCGTGCCGTTATCAGCGTTTACAACTTCAATTTTATTTAGAAATTAGTAATGCAAATTTACCCATTTGTCAGTAACAGAATAAATATCATTTCCGTTTGACTGATTTGTTCCGAGTAATATTTGCGTCCTCACAATCAAAAACGGGTGTAAAGTAGGAAATGAATTGAAACGATTCTTGGACAGGATGAATGGGATTAAAGTAAAATCTCCTTCCTGTGTTTAATGTTAGGAAAGCGATCATTGCATCACTTTAGGAAAAAGCTGATGGAGTATTTCCTATTAAACAACGACTGACATTTCTTTGGAGCATACCAAGAACTCCATTCCACACATTACCAACTTTTGCTCCCCATACATTTTCCGTACTCGGATTAATAGTAACGCTGTTAAAATATGTTGAGGAATGTGCGTATTGGATTGCAAAAACATCATGAAAACTGACTCCAAATTTTATTACCTGATATTGTTAAAACCCTTTAGAACATGGAGGAATTCTATCAAATAGCCACATATCTCTCCTTGGCACTTCACTATAACATGAGGCGAACACTGGTAACAAAGACAGCGTATCAAATTCATGTTCAATCGATGAGCATTCGCTGTTTAGTTAAGATGGCGTCTAACCAAAATCAACTAAATTATTGTTATGATCATAGCATACTGTAATTGGGTTTGGCATAAGCGAAAATTGGTATTTTTTAGGGAGTGGCTAGAATTTTAACATTAATTGCTTGAAACTCACGTCAAGAGAGTTTGCTGTGTAGTTATTTGCGATTTCCATTAAATAATACTCCTGCCGAACTGCATTCAATCAATCAATGCTATCTTATTAGCATATTTTGGAGTGAAATCTAGTGTTATATAATCGCAGCTAATTGGGTTCGTTCTCAAGTTGAGGCGTACTAAAGATTTGGTAACGGCGCAATGTTTATTTCACATTAGTTGAATTCGTTTTGAACGGATCTATCCTCGCAACCGAATAAGGAACGCAAACAGTTCTATCAGAGATAAAGCTATACACATAGTTTAGTTTAATTTTTGAGCTTTCCCAATAGGAGCGATCGTTTTTTATTTTGTGGCATGAATGATTATTGTGGCGTGTCACAAACTGTTTTTCCAAAAATGGGAGCAATGTTTTTCTAACATTTTTCCTGATTAAAAAATAAAAAAGAGTAACACTCTAAATCGGAGCGCGTTTCAAAATAAACCATTAGTTACGTCAACCGTGAATCCACCCTAGTATGTGCAGGATTTTAAATTGTGGTTATGATTTGAAATGATAAAAGTTGCAGAGCAAAACTCCTCTTAACAAGCTAGGAGATCTTGCAAACTCTACGCAGAAGGATTTGTTCCCAGATTTTTCACCCGGTGTCACAGTCCGGCATCCTCTTGCTGCAAGGCGAAAGCGCTAACCGCTACGCCACCCCACATTAGTGTTTAATAAGTCATAATTGAGGTGACTAGTAAGGTTCCTCCTATGTTATCTACTAAAAACCCTTAACTCTTTTCTTTTGCTTACATTAAATATTTCTATTTATTGATCTGATACCTTACCGCCATCTATTTAGAAAAAAATTGAAATTTAAGAAATTATGATTTAATTTTAATTATATAACAGATATTGTAGACCCACTTTTTTTAGGAACACCAATAATGTTCTTAGAGAAGCTGCTTAATTTATACTAGTCTCTGTCGTTATAGTTTAACAACCGTGTTTCTTTGTCAGTCATTATACCAAAAAACAGTTGTCATTAAATATTAGAAAATTTTCGCCAACACGAAGCCCAGTTTGCGCTTAAACGTTAATGAGAGAATTAATCAAACCTCAAATAGTCAACGTGAGATAGGCCAAATATATTGTATGTGTGAACGTTTCACCTGAGTTTTCTGTCTATGATGAATACAATGAGAATCCTGTATTTTATAAAACTGTCTAGTGGATTTTAGATGTAATGGTATTTGCCCCTAAGTTTGAAATTAATTTTAAGTCTGTAATTAAACTTGTTGAATATTACAAAAAAAATTAGGTATTATGGCTCCGAAGATTTTTGATTAAGAAATTACTCAAATCAATTGTGTATACAGAAATAATAATTTATTGAATCAGCATATCTTTATATTTTATTTTCAATATTTTCATTCAAAAAAACTATTTTAAGCAAGACTTCTGCAAAATGCCAAAAACAGGTTTGCGAACTTTGTGAATTCACTGCAGTACACTTGAACCATTCTCGACTTCTTCCTCGCTCGTATTTAAATGTGATATTGGAGCCAATTCACTGTATTTTTCAAGTTATCGCATACAATAACTCGTATTTATCGTAAGTTCGACAAGTTATCAACAAATCGGTATTCTACAACTTTTGCATTCAAAATTATTGTAGAACTATTTTGATAAGCGTGTGATAAATAAACAACAGGGTAAATCTTGTTGTTAAAATTTTATCGAAGGGACTTTCTGCCATATAAAAGGTCGACATGAAAGGGGACTTTTTTTAGTTTGTTTTCTGTTGTTTAATTTTGTACGAAAAAAACTTATTAGCTTTGCAATATTTTACGGGTCTACTTTGAAATTTCGCGGAAAAACATTTTTTGGCCGAAAGGTGGGAACACTATCGTTTTTTAAAGAGCTAGTTTCATGGTCAACGTGGCTGCGAATGTTTTTATGTACCTCGAAATTTTGCGTCGCAAAAACTAGAAAATCAAAGAGCATTGAGAAGAGACAGAGTTTTAAGAGATCCTGAGAAAGCTTTTGAACTACGAACCTTTGAATTTATTATACTTTTTCGATTATATCGGTGCTTGGTTAATAAAATTTGCGAACGATTGGAACCAAGGCTTAGTAGAGATGCGATGAAAAAATTAAAATGAAGCTTCAAATCAATCAAGCAGTGTCTGGCTTATTCATCTCAGTCCCTTAAATTTTTTGTTTAACCTTGTTCACAAAAAAGTGTAAATCAGTCTTTTAGATCTTGATTGCATTAGGCTTTTACGCGACTGGATCATATCAAACTGGCATTGTTCAAGAGCTTTTTCTGGCAGTTTGCCAAGAAACTTTCAGTAGAATTGTTCGAGATCAGAGGTGGGCAAATTCGCAAAATATACATTTAACAATATTTGCTTTTCGAAAAAAACATAATTTCAAATATGAGCAAAAAAAAATTTCAGAGTGTCTTACTTTTATAAAGGCAAAACTATTATTATCTTCAGAAGGTTAAATAAATATGTACCCTCTTTTGGGAAAGTAGTTTCTTAGTTGAAGATAGAAAATTTGGAAAGATAATAACATTTATCTAAAGAACTTTTTTAGTTTTTATGAAATTTGCTGTTGAACTTCAACGAAACATAGAAAACGTTATGTACTTCATGTTTAGAGCGTGAATGGGATAAAGGTTTTCGGTACATATGTTTACATTACCATAGATGGGCACTATCATATCATTTGATAGTTTTACCACTTGATACGATAGAAAACTAAATCTGCCCCTATCAAAGTATCAATTTTGATAGTTATTTTCGAGAAAAAATTGAATTATAATGATCGATTGAGTTTGATAGCTTAGAAAGTGCACTCGAAGTTGATATGATTCATTGATTCGTTGAAATCTTCTAGAGAAAAATATCGATTCTCAACGTGATCTGGCTACTAACCCCATCTTTTAGAAATAATAAAAAATGATAGGCATTATTCCTTGAGAAATAAATTGATTCTTTGAGTGAGTTTATTTGGCGACATCTGTTTTCTGATTTCATTTTAAAAAATTATGTGCTAATCTTTGATAGGCAATTTTGATAGTTATGAAAATTTCTGGAAAGATAAGTCGTTTTTTGAATGATATCGAAGTTTTTAATATATTTGAACGTTAGTAAGTGTAGGTTTATTCTATAAGAAGATTCTGTACTTGGTGGTCGTTATAACCCTCTCAAACAAATAAATAAAAATAAAATAAACGATGGTTCAACAGTTCAAACTGTGAAGACGGAGCTTCTTGTATATAGAAGCTCCGTGCTGTCACTGATGTGAACGACTACTCGAGGAGGAAGAACGATTCCACGAAATCATCCAAACGTAGAATTAGATAAATTAAAGTGTAGATTTTCTGATTTTTATTACCCACAGTTTTAATTGCAATTTTTGCCTTAAATTATTATTAGTTAACCGTTTATAGTAGATGGTTTAGATTAAATCAAGGGCGAATAATTTGAAAAAGTTTGGATAGTAGCTTTTGAACTATAGACAGTTAAAAGTCAAACTTGAGAAATGAGATTATGGAAATTATATGAATATATGAAAATATTAGAAATTCTACAAAATCAGGAAATATCAGGAATCGATTAAACAGAGTAAAAGTAGGTAGAGCCCAAATCAGTTTGATCGAAAACAATCAAATTTAAAGTCCGGAAATTAAATAATCGATTAATTTAGTCGTTCCTAAAGATTTCAATTTGATTTGATAGGCAAAAAATCTATCTAACAATGAGAGCCAATCTAACATATTGAAGGAAGATTTGATAGTTTCACCATCTTTGATTTGTTGAGAGGGAAAAAATCTATCTAACAAATAATGCCCGTCTAAAATATAGCTAGAAGAATTGATAGTTTCGCCAAATATGATAGTTTGAGAGGAAAAATATCTATCTAACCAGCAGTGTCAGTCTAAAATATAGTCAGAAGAGTTGATAGTTTCGCTATCTATGATAGTTTGAGAGGAAAAATATCTATCTAACCAGCAATGTCAGTCTAAAATATAGTCAGAAGAGTTGATAGTTCCGCCATCTATGATAGTTTGAGAGGAAAAAAATCTATCTAAGAAGGAGTTCCACTCTAAAATATAGCCAGAAGAATTGATAGTTTCGCCATCTATGATAGTTTGATAGGAAAAAAATCTATCTAAGGAGGAGTGCCCAACTTTGTACATTACTGAATCTCATCTGCACTCGCGGCGCGTTTGCTTCGAAGCAAGCGCGAAGCATTGTTCCTTTCCTCTAAAATGCTTCGTGTATTTTATGAGAATGTTCAATAACGCAGATATCATATTCTTTTAGAAAAGGAAAAGGAAAACATTTCCACGGATTTTGCGGTTAAGAGATAACAATTTTAATATTATTGACATTTTACAGAGATATTCAATATTTCACCGTAATATTACCTTAAGTTCGTCAAATAAAAACAGAACTAAGGCAATTCGAGTTAATATTATTTTACTTTAGTACGATATTAATTTAGTTAGACAAAATGTGTAAAATATAGGATCACGATTGCATCGTTTTAATTAAATCAACAATAGCTACGGTAATGTGCAATAGCGAAATTAAAAAGATATGAAGTGTGCAATGTGTTCAGCGAAATTAAAAAGATATGAAATGTGCAATGTGTTCAGCGAAATTAAAAAGATATGAAATCTGCATTTTTTAGGATAGCTACCATCAAATGGTGCTAGCTTTTGCCTTGGATCTAGCAACGTGCTTGTCACAAAGTCCACGTCCAAAACAGTATTTCGTCAAAGTAAATTGCTCGGCATTCGTAGACCTTGTCGAAGGCCTGAAGTAGTTCCCCGATTATTTCAGGTGCTAATATACCGTTAGATTGCAGTCGATCTGTTGTGTCCTTTAAAGGTTTAAGTAAATGCAGTATTTTTTAACCTCTTCAACCATGCCAGTGTGAAGAGTGGAAAAAATCAATCGAAAGGTCCTTTTCTTCCTTTGCCTTGATGATAACGCCTTTGACAGCAGCAATCATGTTTGGCTAATTAATTAAACGAGACTTACATGTAGCAACTTCATACGTTCAATATATTATCATTAAGCAGCTTGGAAAAACACAATGTGCTATAGTTGCTGAGTTTGTGAGGCTATTCTGTTTTACGAAGCTACTCAAAACAAAAGAAGATAACGTCCTTTTAAGAAGATAACGATCCTATTAAGATATACCTCAGATATACGCTCAATGGCGTAAAAGAGAACATTCCATCTAGTTCCACCAAGGGGAATTAAGTCCCTACCGTCAGTTCGTTTCTTTAATTCTTCTGTCCAAATAAGTGATTTACGAAAAAAGCCGATAATATCATTAATGATTTTAATAAAAGCAGTGGCATCAGCGTCCTTTTTAATAATGGCGTTGATTACTAGTTGTAGCGAATGAGCCATACAGCCTTTACGCTTCCAAAAAGGATCAGGTACAACATTTAGCTCCTCTAACGTGTCGTCATCTGAAAATTCGGAATCCACTATATGCCCAACAGGCTCTAAACCTAATATGGTATTCATAGAGCTCCAAAACTCTGTAAAAGAGGCACAATTATGCACAATGTTATGAATAAGGCATATACAGGGTGTTTCTAAAAGGTCTGGAAGAAATCAAGGAGGTTGTTCGTTGGGTCAAACTGAGTGAAAAATGTCTTTGGACCATTAGTCTAACGTGCTTCGTTGCTACGTTATGGGCCCTTGAAAATAGGCCTTAGAACAACGTAAATCGTCCGCATAGTGGTGGTAGAATTGTACAAATGACAAAATTGTTGTCCAATTTATTCATAAGCTAATGACCGAGATATAAGATAAATAATAAGGTTGTTAACTACTAGCGATGGTGCATAAACGTGTGCAACGGTCTTAAACTATGACCAGCTAAATGCAGAGCTTTTCATTGAGAAGTGGTACGTAAACATTTCAAGTAAGACACTAAACTTTGGCCAGAACTACTTGACCTCAAAGTTTGGCTTTACTACGTTTTCGTTTTAGATGTTCACAGAGAAGATTAAATGTGACAAGAAACCATCAAGTACCATAATGTTAATTTCATTATTAAACGGAATCAGGAAGTAATTCCAAAAAGTGTTTGAATTGCTTTCCGTCGGCGTTAATACAAACTTGGGCACGTCGAATTAACGACTGTCTAACCCGTTCGAAAATCCCTGGAGTGTTGCGTATGGCTTCGAACTCACGTTCATAAACTAAGTCCTAAAGGTAGCCCCAAAGAAAGAAATCGCAAGGGTTTAGGTCTGGAGATATGGCAGGCCACGCAACCGTTCCACCACGGCCTATCCACCTCAAAGGGAAAGTTTGTTTAAGATGGGCCCTAACTAGGAGCGAAAAATGTGGTGGTGCACCGTTGTGCCTAAACCACATGTCTCGTCGCTTAGCCAATGGTACGTCGTCTAGTAGCTGGAACAAATTGCCTTGCAGAAATCGCAATTATGCCTCTCCGTTAAGCCTTGGTTGCAAGAAGAACGGTCCAATTAGATGATCACCCACAATTCCGCACCAGACGTTCAAGCTGAATTGAACTTGGTGAGCCCTAACACTAGTAGCGTGCGGATTTTGTTCCGCCCACTGATGCTTGCTGTGCATGTTCAATATTCCGTCACGGGAGAAGCTTGCCTCATCAGTAACTAAAAGGTTAGATAGTAAGGTAATATCATGACATCGAGCCCTAAACCATTGACAAAAGTCTAGTCATCTCGGATAATCCGTTTCGTTAAGTGCTTGGACCTTTTGTAGATGGTAAGGATGAAATTTATCTCCTCGGAGAATTCGCTAGACAAGTACGTGAGTTACCCCCAATTGGCGCCCAACGTTCCTGGTGCTTTTTGCGGGACCATCCTCGAATATGGTGAGTACTTGTTCCTCCACAACTTCAGGAACGTCTTGAGCTATAGCCCCACGTTCCCACAGGTTGGATCTTTCCTCCCTCTCTCAATCGTCTGTCGACAGCTTGGATAGTTTGTTGATTGGACAACTGTCTTTGAAGGAAGCGGTCCTGGTACAAACGTTGAGCTTCCAATACAAATGCAGAGTATGCGGATATGCATCTGATGTATGGTCTCGCAGAGGGTAACAAACACCAGGAAAGTTGGGCGGCAATCGGGGGTAACTCTCGCACTTGTCTGGCGAATTCTCCGAGAAAATTAATTTCATCCTTACCATCTACAAAAGGTCCAAGCACTTAACGAAACGGATTATCCGAGACGACTGGACTTTTGTCAATGGTTTATGGCTCGACGTCAAGATATTAACTTACCACCTAACCTTTAAGTTACTGGTGAGGCAAGTTTCTCCCGTGACGGCATATTGAACATGTACAACAAGCATCAGTGGGCGCAACAAAAACCGCACGCTACTAGTGTTAGGGCTCACCAAGTTCAATTCAGCTTGAACGTCTGGTGCGGAATTGTGGGTGATCATCTAATTGGACCGTTCTTTTTGGAACCAAGGCTTAACAGAGAGGCATAATTGCGATTTCTGCAAGAAAATTTTTCCAGCTACTAGACGACGTACCATTGTTTTTGCGAAGAGCCATGTAGTTTGGGCACGACGGTGCTCCGCCGCATTTTAACGTTATACTTCTAGGGAACACCTATATCAGAACTTTTGTAAATTAAGGGTATAAAAGGTGATTGATTCACACTAAGAGGTAAGAAAATGCGCAATTGCGTGAATCTTTGGTGGAAGCTCTGCCATTGGGAGGCTAGACGTTTCTCGTAACCCTAGCCGCTCGCTGCGTGTGGCGTATGTGATGTACACGAAAGACTATTGCATTGTGTTGTTGTTAGAAGCTATTAAATACCGGTTGGCATTGTTTGAAACATTTGGTGGTTAGACAGTAGATGAAACAATTGGTGGTTAGACCGTAGATGAAGGTGTAACGGATAGTTAATGATTGACCTTAAATAAGTTGGATATAGCAACAAAGTAACATTTTTCAAATTTCTGTATACTGCGAACGCGGTCCGGAAATTGCGAACACGTTTGCATCGACTTGCCAACTGCGAACACGGTAACAGACAGACACACAGATACGTTCAGTGCAATACCTCTCCGTGACGTCATCGTCACTCGGAGAGGTAAAATTCTACTTCATTACGCAATCTCCAATCTTGTTTTTCTAACGGTATATACGACATACACGTTTATCTGTACTTATTGACTTCTGACAACACCATCATATAGTCTTCTGTGTATACCACATACACGCCAATCTGAAACATTGGCTTCTACTCCATTATCATCGTTGAGATTAAGATGTACGCGCGATCGGCTTAAGTTACGAGAAACGACTATAGCCTCCCAATGGCAGGGCTTCGACCAAAGGTTCACGCAATAGCGCTTATTCCTACCATTAGTCAATCAATCGCCTTATATACCCTAAATTTCCAAAATTTGTGAAAACGGTTTACGCTAGAAGTCAAACGTCAACAATAGCTATATTTAAAATCATTTTAAGAATAACGTTTCTTTAAACCACTTAACTAGAGTTAAGGTAAAATACTGACGATTAAAAAATTAATATCATTTATATTTATTTAATTATTAAAGATAATCTTTTTTCTTCGAAACGATTATCTTTCTTCGAAACGACTCAAGTGAAAGTTTATATAGAACGAGTTATGAAGATTGCATCTGAATCGAAACACTATGCGCATATCAAAGTTAATATAAAGCGAGTAAAATAAAATTTTCTCTTACAAAACCATAACATTTTCTTATTGTAGAATATTAAATGAAAATATTTTAAATATATTTCGGCATTACGATTCTTTTTGTAGTTTTGTAGCTGAAAAGCTCTGTTTCATTTCAATATTCCAAGAACATCTTTTATATTAATATTTCAAATTTGGTGTTTACTTTTTAATTCAGCTTGACTACATTTTTATACAGTGTAAACGTGAAATAAAACTTCCCTAGTTACACTGAATGCTACTTTTAAAGAATTTGGTTAGCGTTGTTCGGTTTGGTTCCATGAATTCGTGTGTCTTTGAGGAGGTCTTGACGGTTCACAGTGAGCTGAAAATTAAATACACTTTTGAATGATATAAATCAGGTCCTTAAATATAACTATTGAGGATATACAGTAAAGGTTAAACGTAACCTTCGCACGCGTATCAATTCTTGCACGGTTGAATAAGGCTTACAGCAGAAGAAACGTTTACCCTTAATCAAATGGATTTGAGCAGCTATTTTGAAAGACTAATCTATGGTAACTCATTTGTTTTGAAAAACAATCATTTCAAAAAACACCTTTTTAGAAATTAAGAGTCTATAGACACCTTTCTGGTATAATTATAAACCTCTATTAAGGGTGATGTTTTAAACCTAACAGGAATTAAAAAGCACCAACGTCAATGGAATTTAAAAACACCAAATTAGTCTCAAAAAGACCTTTTTTTAAAGGGTTTATAAACACTTTTTCTGGTATTAATATACACCTCTATTCAAAGTGATTAAAACACCTAACAGGATATAAAAAACACCTTCAGAGAAGGTATTATTTCGCACCGTTTTCAAAGGTGCGTATTGACATCCTCTCGAATGGTGCTTTTAAACACCAATAGGGGTGCTGCTGGGGATGTATTAGGAAGCCCCTCTAAAGGTGTCAAACAGTTCCATTTTTTTTAACAGTGTACTAATTAATTAGAATTACTTCTCAATTAGCACTAAGCTAATTAAAATTCAACTACCATTTTCAATTAGTAAATATTGGTAATTAATTAGAATTACTTCACAATTAGCACTAAGGTAATTAAAATTCAATTACCATTTTCAATTAGTAAATGTTGCTAATTAATTAGAAATTCAATTAGCTAACTAATTAATTAGCACAGCTCTGAATTAAACCACACCGATAGTTGACTGCCTTCATTCTCTGATTTCCGTATAGTGCTTGTATCGACAACTTTCAAACAAGAACTGTTCTGGAATTTCACCCTTTGTAAGAGATTATTCAATTGACTTTCAAATACAATATATTTTTGCTCTTTATAAAGATATCCTAGCCACTAGACCAAATCGGACTGGTTTGAGCAACCCTAGATATTATTCCTATAAATGTGTCTTTAAATTTATTCTTTAAAAGCGGTACAAAAGCACTGTCTCCGATACCGGGAATCGAACCCGGGCCTTCTGGGTGAAAGCCACGTATCCTAGCCACTAGACCATATCGGACTTGCTTAACCAAGTCTTAATTCTATTCATAAACCTATATTCTTAAGTTTATTCTTGAAATGCGGTACAAAAGCATGCGCTCCGATACCGGGAATCGAACCCGGGCCTTCTGCGTGAGAGCCAGATATCCTAGCCACTAGACCATATCGGACTGGTTGGAACAACCCTAATTATTATTCGTATAAATGTGTCTTTAAGTTTATTCTTCAAATGCAGCACAAAAGCAGTCGCTTCGATATCGGGAATCGAACCCGGGACTTCTGGGTGAAAGCCAGATATCCTAGCCACTAGACCATATCGGACTTGCTTAGCCAAGTCTTAATTCTTTTCATAAACCTATATCCTTAAGTCTATTCTTGTAAAGTGGTACAAAAGCACTTGCTCCGATACCGGAAATCGAGCTTGAGCCTTCTGGGTGAGAGCCAGATATCCTAGCCACTAGACCATATCGGACTGGTTTGAGCAACCCTTGATATTATTCCTATAAATGTGTCTTTGAGTTTATTCTTCAAAAGCGGTACAAATCACTCGCTCCGATACCGGGAATCGAACTCGGGTGTTCTGGGTGAAAGCCAAATATCCTAGCCACTAGACCATATCGCAATGCTTTAAGCAACCCTAGATATTATTTCTATAAATGTGTCTTTAAATTTATTCTTTAACAGCGGTACAAAGCACAGTCTCCGATACCGGGAATCGAACCTGGGCCTTTTGGGTGAAAGCCAGGTACCACTAGACCATATCGGACTGGTTGGCACAACCCTAAAAGTTATTCCAATAAATATGGCTTTAAGTTTATTCTTCAAATGCGGTACATAAGCAGTCGCTCCGATACCGGGAATCGAACCCGGGCCTTCTGGGTGAAAGTCAGGTATCCTAGCCACTAGACCATATCGCACTTAGAACGGAGGACTCGACTCCCTCGCCCAGTACCTCGCAGGCGGCGTCGAAAAAGGCTAAGTCCTATAGAGACGCCGCCAGCGCCGAAAAGATGGCCATTGTTAAAAATGGCTATCCGAAGGCGGTCATTACGGAGGAAGACGTGGGCCCAATCCAGAAGGCGATTCTAAGGGCGCTGGATGGGATACCTTCGGGGAGCCATCTACCGCGCCTTGCGAATTTTAGCCTGACGGCCGGGGCCCTGGTATACTCCTGCGAGGATACGTTCACTGGTCAATGGCTGAAGGATAATTTAGCCTACTCGGTGGTGGGGGATGCGGTGCTCTCAGTAATGAGAACTAGCGAACTCCCTAAGCCGTTTAAGGTAATGTTCCGCACCAGAGACCAGATCACTAAAGAGCCGGCGACGCTGTTCCGGCGTCTCAAGGCCCTTAACGATGGCTTTGCTACCGAATACTGGAAATGTATTCGGACATACGTGGACAGGGCAGTGCGATACTGGGTACTGTCCATTGATGGCTCCTCGCTGGAAGCCATTAAGAATGCTGGCTACGTGGGCTTCACTGGAGTGGACAAGGGTTCCTTCAAACTCCTACAGCACACGGAAACCACCAAAACCACTGCAGCCGAGGCTACGGCAGGGGGTGGGACTAGCGAGATGGGGGATCTCGCTGTGGAGCTCGCTGGTGTCGCTCTAGGCACAAAGGGGGAGGGGGTGGCTCATTCGGAAGCTTGATCTTCCATGGATGAGTCCACCCTATTGGAAGAATCGGATGGGACCCTTCGGGGTTCAGCCGATGAGCGTTCCAGTGGTCCTGGTGAGGGGGAGGATCTTGGGACTGGGAGCTTGCCTGTCAGGGGGGGGAGGTGCCACTAGCCCTCTCGGGACTGATGAGGTGTAGCTAGGTCCCTTCTGAACCCCTCTCTTAAGGACCATGGGGACGCTACGTGCGATCCAAATCAATATGCACCATAGTAAGGCGGCCTCTGCGGTACTCTGCAGGAGGTTTGCTATAGAGGGTCTTGATCTGGCCCTCATACAAGAACCGTGGATTTTCCATGGCAAAATCCTAGGTCTTGAGGCGGCAGGGTCACTATTTTATGACCATACTGCTGCTAGACCTAGGGCGTGTATTCTGGTTCGGAGGGATCTTTGCTGTATCTCTCTACCGCTGCACACGTCCCAGGACACGGCGGCCGTGAAGCTAGTCCTGGCCACTGGGCATGCCAAGTTGACTATCACGGCTGCCTCTGCTTACTTTGCCCACGACGCGGACTCTCTCCCGACAATTGAGGCGATCAATTTGGTCGATCAATGTGAAAAGAGAGGGGACAAACTAATCATTGGCTGCGACGCCAACGCTCATCACATCACGTGGGGCAGTTCTGACTGCAACAGGAGAGGTGATGATTTACTAGAATATTTAGTTGGTTGTAAACTCCATATTCTTAATCAGAACAATGAACCTACTTTTGTTACTTCTAATAGAAGGGAGGTCATTGACCTCACGCTAGCCACGGAAAACCTCGTGTCTTCCGTGTCTAACTGGCATGTGTCTAATGAGCCGTCTCTGTCGGATCATAGGCACATCTGCTTTACTGTCGCGACTACCTCTGATACGCAATCCAAAACGGAACAATTGGGTCGGCTATAAGGAAGACCTAATCCTACGCTACGGAGATGGTCACACCCCTAAACTTACTTCACCTAACGATCTTGATAGGGCTGCTGGTGACTTACAGTGCTCTATCATTGAGTCGTTTCACCGGAACTTCCCACTCAAGACCGTTAACCGCTCGAGGCTTGTTCCTTGGTGGAATGCGGATCTCAGCCGGCTCCGGAAATACACGCTCAGGCTCTTTAACAAAGCCAAGCGCACGGGAGACTGGACTGGATACAGGCAGTCCCTTAATACCTACAACAGGGCCATTAGAGAAGGACTCCTGGCGGACCATCTGTGAGCAAGTCTCCAATGTCCCTGCCACGGCTAGGGTCATGAAGATCCTAGCGCACGACAACACACACCGACTTAATACTATTAAGTTGCAGGAGGGTGTGTACACTAAGTCTGGGGCTGAGACTCTCAAGCATATGCTGGAGGTCCACTTTCCTGACTCCACTTCAATCAATCCAACAAACCCTGACTCTCGACACCCTGTCCTGCACAGGGCGAAGAGGGAGGACTGGCTTGTAGCCAGGCAGGTTGTTACGATTCCCAAGCTTCGATGGGCTGTCAACTGTTTTGAGCCCTACAAGTCTCCGGGACCAGATGGGGTCTTCCCTCGGCTTTTGCAGGAGGGCTTAGACCACATCGCCTCTCCGTTATGCAAAATCTATAGACTTTGCATTGCTCTCGGCCACATACCTCGTGACTGGAAGCGTTCTAGGGTCATCTTTATTCCCAAGCCCGGGAAGGTTTCCTATCTCGAGGCGAAGGCATTTAGGCCCATATGCCTGACCTCCTTCTTCCTCAAAATCCTGGAGAAGCTGGTGGACAGGTACATTAGAGACGAGGTACTTTCGGTAACTCCTCTCTCTTCTCCACAATTTGCTTACCAAAAAGGTAAATCAACTGAGACGGCCCTTCACGGCCTTACGAATTGCCTGGATAGGGCATTCGAGTTTCAGGAATTTTCACTGGCCATTTTCCTCGATATCGAGGGGGCCTTTGATAAGGTCTCTAGCTCGGTTATTACTGAAGCTGTCAAGAGATTTGGCATCAGCGACACTCTTGGCCGCTGGATCAAGTCCATGCTGACCGACCGAGAGGTGACGGCGTCTCTCCTTGGGGACTCTCTAGGGGTGACTACCAGTAGGGGCTGCCCTCAGGGTGGAGTGCTCTCCCCCCTGTTGTGGTGCCTGGTGGTGGACGAAATCTTGGAGAGGCTCAGGGGTTCTGGGGGCTGTCACTGTTTCGGGTATGCGGACGATGTGGCGATAGTCTTTGCCGGGAAGTTCCCGGATACTGGCACTGCACTTATGAGATCTGCTCTCTCTAACGTGGAGCAATGGTGTCAGGCGGTCAACCTCACTGTTAATCCTAACAAAACTGTCCTTGTTCCATTTACGAGGAAGAACACTAAGGATCTGTTCAATGATATCTCTTTCTTTGGCCAGGTCCTGACAAAGTCCACCGTGGTGAAATACCTGGGGGTGACTTTTGATTGTAGACTCACATGGAAGCCGCATCTTGATCGGTGCATCAAGAAGGCCAAAATGTTTTTCTGGAGGACCAGGAGCTCTGTCGGCCAGACTTGGGGCCTTAACCCCAAGGCTGTACACTGGCTCTATACTGGGATCATCAGACCCATATTATCCTACGGGGCACTTGTCTGGTGGACAAGGGTCCGGCTTAAAACGGTGCAGGCTGCCCTGCGCAAGCTTCAAAGGCTTGCCTGCATCGGTGTTACGGGGGCCATGAGATCAACCCCAACTGCTTCCCTGGAGGTGCTCCTTGACATGCTTCCTCTTCATCTTTTTATTGAGGAGGAGGCTGTCATGGGGGCCTACAGGCTCCACATTAATGGCTGTTGGGTCCCAAGACTCTGGGATTACAGTCATAAGAAGCTCTTTCGGGAGTACGCCGCACTCGAGCCGTCGCTTACGATGTGCTCTGACAAAACCGTTACCAGTTTTGACTTCACTAAGCCATTCAGCATCCACTTTCCCAGTCGGGCCGAGTGGACTAACCTGCTACCTCTTGGCACTGGAGGTGAAACTATTTGGTTCACGGATGGTTCTAAGACTGACTCCGGCGCTGGCGCCGGCTATTACTGCCAAACCACAAGGGTCGGTTTTTCTGCTTGCCTGGGCACCTTTGCTAGTGTGTTCCAGGCGGAAATTGCCGCGATCTGCTATTGCGCAGATTACTGTATTAACAAAGGGTATACCGGACGGACTGTGAGAATTTACTCTGACAGTCAGGCCGCCTTGAATGCGCTGAACCAGTGTGAGATTACCTCTCAACTGGTGCGCAGCTGCCTTGATCTGCTAGCGCGACTGGCATCCTGCAACAGGGTTCTGTTGTACTGGGTGCCAGGGCATAGCGGATATCATGGCAATGAGCAAGCCGATAGATTTGCGAGAAGGGGTGCGGAGGCCAAGCTCTTGGGGCCGGAGGCGGCCGTCCCCATCCCCTACAGGCACGTCAAACGGTGTCTGCATGACAGGTTGACTGTCATACAAAACCAGCTCTGGCATAACATGGAGGGCCAGAGACAGACTAAACTTTTTGTCAATGGTCCCTGCAGGTCTCGTGCCAGAGACCTAATTTCGCTCAGCAGATGGGATATTAGGCTGGCCACCGGTCTTTTGACCGGGCACTGTCGGCTTAATAGGCACCTCCATCTGATGGGTTTTGCCGACGACCCTCTCTGTAGGTCGTGTCAGGAGAAGGAAGAAACATCCGCTCACGTACTTTGCGAGTGCGACTGCTTCGCCTCGCTTAGACTAGAATATTTTGATTCACATACTTTGGAACCCTCGAGGGTCTCCTCTATTACGCTGCAGCTACGGGCCTATTCAAGGCCTGAATATGAGGATGCACAATATGCCTTTGGCATCGGTGCTAGGGCGCGAACCCTCCTCAACAACAATAATAATAATGGTCTAGTGGCTAGGGTATCTGGCTTTCGCCCAGAAGGCCCGGGTTCGATTCCCGGTATCGGAGCGACTGCTTATGGACCGCATTTGAAGAATAAACTTAAAGACACATTTATAGGAATAATATTTAGGGTTGTGCCAACCGGTCCGATATGGTCTAGTGGCTAGGACATCTGGCTTTCACCCAGAAGGCCCGGGTTGGATTACCGGTATCGGAGCGAGTGCTTTTGTACCGCTTTTGAAGAATAAACTTAAAGAAACATTTATAGGAATAATATTTAGGATTGTTCCAACTAGTCCGATATGGTGTAGTGGGTAGGATACCTGGCTTTCACCCAGAAGGCCCGGGTTCGATTCCCGGTATCGGAGCTGGTGCTTTTGTATCGCTTTTCAAGAATAGACTTAAGGATATAGGTTTATAAATAGAATTAAGACTATGTTGAGCAATTCCGATATGGTCTAGTGGCTAGGGTATCTGGCTTTCACCCAGAAGGCACGGGTTCGGTTCCCGGTATCGGAGCGACTGCTTATGTACCGCGTTTGAAGAATAAACTTAAAGACACATTTATAGGAATAATATTTAGGGTTATGCCCATCAGTCCGATATGGTCTAGTGGCTAGGATATCTGGCTTTCACCCGGAAGGCCCGGGTTCGATTCTCGGTATCGGAGACTGCTTTGTACCGCTTTAAAAGAATAAATTTAAAGACATATTTATAGGAATAATATCTAGCGTTGCACAAACCAGTCCGATATGGTCTAGTGGCTAGGGTATCTGGCTTTCACCCAGTAGGCCCGGGTTCGATTCCCGGTATCGGAGCTAGTACTTTTGTACCGCTTTTCAAGAATAGACTTAAGGATTTAGGTTAAAGAATAGAATTAAGACTTGGTTGAGCAAGTCTGCTATGGTCTAGTGGCTAGGATATCTGGCTTTCACCCGGAAGGCCCGGGTTCGATTCTCGGTATCGGAGACTGTACTTTGTACCGCTTTTAAAGAATAAATTTAAAGACACATTTATAGGAATAATGTCTAGTGTTACGCAAACCAGTCCGATATGGTCTAGTGGCTAGGATATCTGGCTTTTACCCTGAAGGCCCGGGTTCGATTCCCGGTTTCGGAGCGAGTGCTTTTGTACCGCTTTTGAAGAATAAACTTAAAGACACATTTATAGGAATAAAATTTAGGGTTGTGCCAACCAGTCCAATATGGTCTAGTGGGTAGGATACCTGGCTTTCACCCAGAAGGCCCGGGTTCGGTTCCCGGTATCGGAGAATGTGCTTTGTACCGCTTTTAAAGAATAAATTTAAAGACACATTTATAGGAATAATATCTAGGGTTGCTCAAACTAGTCCGATATGGTCTAGTGGCTAGGATATCTGGCTCTCACCCAGAAGGCCCGGGTTCGATTCCCGGTATCGCAGCGAGTGCTTTTGTACCGCATTTTAAGAATAGACTTAAGGATATAGTTTTATAAATAGAATTAAGACTTAATTGAGCAAGTCCGATATGGTCTAGTGGCTAGGGTATCTGGCTTTCACCCGGAAGGCCCGGGTTCGATTCCCGGTATCGGAGACTGTGCTTTGTACCGCTTTTAAAGAATAAATTTAAAGACACATTTATAGGAATAATGTCTAGGGTTACTCAAACCAGTCCGATATGGTCTAGTGGCTAGGATATCTGGCTTTCACCCAGAAGGCCCGGGTTCGATTCCCGGTATCGGAGTGAGTGCTTTTGTACCGCTTTTGAAGAATAAACTTAAAGACACATTTATAGGAATAAAATTTAGGGTTGTGACAACCAGTCCGATATGGTCTAGTGGGTAGGATACCTGGCTTTCACCCAGAAGGCCCGGGTTCGATTCCCGGTAACGGAGACTGTGCTTTGTACCGCTTTTAAAGAATAAATTTAAAGACACATTTATAGAAATAATATCTAGGGTTGCTCAAACCAGTCCGATATGGTCTAGTGGCTATAGTAGAGCAGCCAACAAGCATATTTTATTTAAATCGTGCACTTTTTGATAAAAGCATGAAAATTGGTGAAATGATAGTACTATGTATGTAGAAGCGATTTAAGATTGGAGGCAACGTGATTTCGCTGTGTAAAATTAATTATAAGTAATTAAACATGCCTCGAAAGTGAAGTGATACCTGTATGAGAAACCCCTATAGTGGCCCTTATACCCGCGATACGGAGGGGAGTCGACTATAATGCGCAACTCTTTACGATCGCGGGGGACCAACACTAAAGCCAATTTTTAGGTAAAACGACGTCTCTGCGGCTTCCAAATTGAATCATGAACAGAAACGTTCATAAATTAAAAGCAAATTATCATTTTACATCGCAAAATTTTATTTAATCACAAAATAGTTAGTACTTCATATAATATTCTGAATATAATTTGTTTAATTGTGAGATGTTTCTTGAATAATGAGAATCAAATCATATACATTTTACCAGAAATTGTAGGTTATATCATGAATTTCTGATTTTACATGTTGACAGAAGCGGATTACATAGTATGTAATCCGCTTCTGATGTTGACTAAGATAGCGCAAAAAGTTCTAAGTTTTATTGACCTTACGATTCTCTGAAAATTTTCCATAACAACACCTGCATTCTTGGGAGAACTTTTCCACTTGCTTGTAAGTTTTGTAAAACTTCATTGAAGCCTTCAACAGTGCACTCAATCTGTTTTTGTGAATCGGGCTATCTGGTTGTCTTTTTGTGAAAGTTTAAAATATTGGATTAAAATGAAAAGGACGTTAGTTGACGTTAACTTGGACAATTCCCCAGTTGACGGTGAAATGGAAACAATTCAGTGGACTATTTGTTTTTTATGTCAAGAAGAAACTGAAGAAAAATTAAGTTGTCCAGCAAATTTCGCGGAACGGTTTAGAGCGGCCGGTTTTAAAACTTTGGCGGAAAATTTAGTACAATTTCATGATCTTGGTTGTTTACCTTCTAAATTAGACATCGCACAGTTTAATAACGGTTCGGGAATAGAAGAAACTCTTCTCAAAAATGAAGCCAAATTTCACAAATCATGTAGCCTTCGTTTTAATAAAACCGAGTTAAACCGCGCTGCTAAACGGCTAAAAACAAGAACTGAAAGCGAGAGCACCCCAAAATTTACTCGTAACAATGCTAGCGCGAGAAACTTCAAGGAAAAAATTTGTTTTTTCTGCGACGAACCAGAATCTAAAGGAAGACCTCTTCATGAAGCGTCAACTTTCGAAATTGACCGCAGAGTGAGACAATGCGCTTTAAATCTAGAAGATCAGGGCTTAATGGTAAAACTTAGTGCTGGAGACATGGTTGCAACAGAAGCGAAGTATCACGCCGTTTGCCTGACTAAACTTTACAACCAGGACAGAAATAAAGTGAAGGAAAACGATGAAGATTTCGACATGAATAAAAAAACTGCTTTTGCCGAATTACTAACTTATGTTCAATGTGAAATTGACCGATTGACTTTAAATAGGGACACATCGGTCGCGACTGTCCTAAAACTAAGTGACGCGAAGAAATTATACGAAGCAAGGGTGGTTCAACTTGGAGGACAAACAGGGGCAACACACTCTACCAGATTGAAAAACAGCATTCTTAGTTATTTCCCTCAGCTTGAAGCTCACAAACAGGGCAGAGATATGATTTTTGCTATTAACCAAAATATTGGAAAATCTTTAAAATCTGCTAGCCAATATGAAAATGAAAATGAAGCTGTGATTTTGGCAAGGGCGGCTGATGTTGTAAGACGTGAAATGCAAAACAAGAGTTCTTATAACTTTGATGGGTCATTTACAGTAAACTGCCAAGAGAACAGTATACCCAAATAACTTTTAACCCTCGTTACCATGATTTTATACGGATCCAACATTGAAACGCAATCTAATTACTTATCTCAACCTTCCCTTTCTATATCGCAATTACTAGTGTTCAATAGTTCCGTCAATAGACGGAAAAACAGTCCTCAAACCGCAACAAAACAAGAAGCGCCTTTACCAAATTTCCTCGGATCAATGATTCATTCGAAGACCCGATCTAGAGATGTTGTGGACATTTTGTACAGACTGGGATTGTCAGTTTCTTACGACCGCGTTTCAAGGCTGTCAACGGACCTTGGGAACTCGGTAGACAAACACTACGAAAACATTGGAGTTGTATGTCCTCCGTCATTAAAAGTAGGGATTTTCACAACTTCAGCTGTAGATAATATAGACCACAACCCAACAGCTACAAGCGCGCGAGGGTCGTTCCACGGAACTGGAATATCCCTCTTTCAGCATCCAAAACAATACAACGAAGGAGCCGATCAAACGCTCATTAATTTAAGCGGTTCGGGTAGAACATTAGCAAGCCTTCCCAGCGCTTATACTAATGTCTTACCTGTCCACATACCGAAGAATAAACCGTTGGTTCCTGAGGTAATTGGTTTAGAGAAACTGTTCAATGATAGTAGTGATATAGTGGAAAGCGCTTTGGAGGAAAAATTATGGTGCCATTATGTAAGCGAAAAAATTACCAACGAGAGCACAACTGACAATATGCATCTTTCTTAGGCTGCTTATCATAGTCACAAGACCTCTTTAACAGAGCTTAATAATGGCTCCCGTAGCCAAAACGGCGCTACTGCCACTGTTCCCTGACGACTCTAAGTCAATAGCCATGATTTGTCACGCGATGGACGTTTCAAGAGATGCCACAAATATTCTGAACCCAGGACAAGTTACTATCATGGCCTGTGACCAACCACTTTATAAGCTTGCGAAAGAAATACAATGGTTTTGGCCAGAGAAGTACGGTGAGAAAAATTTCGTGATTATGCTTGGAGGTCTTCACATTAAAATGGCATTATTAAAATGTATTGGAGATTTGCTGACCGGAAGTGGTTGGACATCGGCCCTGGAACAAGCAGATGTAGCTTCAGCTGGAACAGCGAATTCGTTTTTGAAAGCTTGTCACGTCAAGAGAACCGGTCGTGCTCACCAACTGACAGCTTGCGCATTATACCATTTAAGAAAAATAGCGTACGAAGAGGCGGTTGGTGAAGAATCGGATGCGCCTTTCCAATCTTTCGAGCAATGGTGTGAAGAAAAAAGTGAAAACCACCCGCAGTTTAATTTTTGGAATCTTATATTGGACATAGAACTTCAAATTTTGACATGGGATAGAGCAGTACACGAAGGAAATTTTATACTTTATGTCGAATCCCTAAAAAACATCCAGTGGCTTTTTCACGCCCTGGACCATCCCAACTATGCCAGAGCCGTAAGCGTGCACCTTCGTGACATGATTTCCCTGAAAAATATGCACCCAACCATTTACAACGAGTTTTGTAAAGGGAACTTCACTGTAAAAAAAACCATGAGGCCATTCTCCAGAATGTCATTAGACGAATGTCATGAACAAATCAACGCTTGCGTCAAAGGGGAAGGTGGAGCGGTGGGACTAACGGAAAAGCCATCAGCTCTTTTAAGATGGATGGTATCTGGTCCTGAAATGGCACGGATAGTTAATGAATACTTAGAAATTGTTGAAAAGAAAAATGTTTCAAACGAAATTCGACATCATGAGGACACACCAAGCTCGCAATGCCGGTTCATGAAGGAGTTGAAATCGCTCATTGGTGTTATAAGTGAAATGGGCAACCCTTTTTTAGATACTAGCGAAGATTTACTTGTTCTTGATAGTCGCCAGATACCCGATAAGGAAGTCGTAGTAGCACTAAAACTTTTAAAACATACCGGAGAAGAGAAAAGTAAGGAATTCTTCATGAATCGCTTGGTGCACCGAACCTCTGAAATGAATGAAGTTATAAAGAAAACTTGCCTCTCTTTAGTCGAAATCCGGTAAAACAATCAAAGCAGCAAAACCAAATTACATCCATGAAACGCGACCGAAATTTATTTTCTCGTTTATACATCGCCTGTCAAAATCGGGCTGGAAATCTTGAAGACTTTTTTCGCCACGAGAATCAACCATTTCCACCCTCGCTCTCGGAAGATGGTTCACTAAGATTCGGAAACAAAGCTGATTTAGCACATTGTCTAGAAGCTTGTTCAGACTCTGTTGGTATAGACAAAGAAGTTAATAAGGTGGAAATGATCGCCATCGATGGTGCAGCAATCGTCAACATGATAAAACCCAGGGACTGTAAAACATTTAATGACTATGCAAACCTCTTTACAAAGTACATTGTCGGGCAATTTACGGGTAACGTTACGCGAGTTGATATCGTATTTGATTGTTATTTTGAGAATAGTTTAAAATCCACTGCCAGAAGAAAACGAGGTAAAGGGACCAGAATGAGAGTCGAAGGGTCAAAAAGCTTGCCTCGCAATTGGCCCGATTTTCTAAGATTAGATGAAAATAAGAAAGAACTTTTCGAATTTTTATCAACAGTTGTTCCAGAAAATAATTTTCCGGGTACAGTACTCCTAACAAAAGGCGAAAGTGTTGCGAGTAATTGTAATGAATTAGATTTCCGAGAAATTTCCCCCTGTACCCATGAAGAAGCCGACACCCGATTGTTGCTTCATGCCTTCCACGGTTCTAAACAAGGCTACAAAAACATTATGATCAGAACAGTGGACACTGATGTCCTTGTTTTGACAATTAGTCTAAAGCCAAAATTGGTTTGCGAAAATCTTTATGTCGCGTTTGGCACCGGGAAAAACTTCCGCTATATAAATGCAACAGAAATTGCAAACAACATTGGTGAAGATAAATGTTTTGCATTGACATCTTTTCATGCACTTACGGGTTGCGACACGACATCTTCGTTCGCTGGTAAAGGGAAGCGTACCGCATGGTGCACGTGGGAAAGTTTTAATGATTTAACATCGGCGTTAAGCCAAATTGCTGTAGCCCCTTCCCTTGAAAAGGTTCGCGAAATCCTTCCCGTTGTGGAGCGTTTCATTATTTTAATGTATGACCGCTGTAGTTTGGAATCTGACGTAAACATTGCCAGAAAAATAATGTTCTCCCAAAAAAACAGAGATATAGAAAATATTCCACCGACCAAAGATGCTCTTCTATGCCATCTCTTCAGGGTCGCGTACCAAGCTGGGCATATTTGGGGCCAAGCTCTCTTGCCAACGCCAAATATTCCTGATCTCACAATATTTGGGTGGATTCGCGAAAATTTTAAAGATTTTACTGTGTTATGGACCACTTTACCTCCCGCTGGACAGGCCTGCCGTGAAATGCTTAAATGCGGATGTTTAAAAGGCTGTCATAAACAATGCCGATGTGTAAAAGCACAGCTACGTTGCACAGCTTTATGTAAATGTGGTGGATGTAATCAATCTTCTTAAAACAATTTAAATATATTTATCTATTATTTTATGATATTATGTAGTTTTTCTCCAACAACGCGAATACGATTTAATTCTCATTAAAATTAAACAAATTATATTCAGAATATTATATGAAGTACTAACTATTTTTGTGATTAAATAAAATTTTGCGATGTAAAATGATAATTTGCTTTTAATTTATGAACGTTTCTGTTCATGATTCAATTTGGAAGCCGCAGACGTCGTTTTACCTAAAAATTGGCTTTAGTGTCGGTCCCCCGCGATCGTAAAGAGTTGCGCATTATAGTCGACTCCCCTCCATATCGCGGGTAAAAGGGCCAGTATAGGGGTTTCTCATACAGGTATCACTTCACTTTCGAGGCATGTTTAATTACTTATAATTAATTTTACACAGCGAATTCACGTTGCCTTCAATCTAAAATCGCTTCTACATGCATAGTACTATCATTTCACCAATTTTCAAGCTTTTATCAAAAAGTGCACGATTATATCCTGTGGCGGCCTAACTACTAGGATATCTGGCTTTCACCCGGAAGGCCCGGGTTCGATTCCCGGTATCGGAGACTGTTCTTTGTACAGCTTTTAAAGTATAAATTTAAAGACACATTTATAGGAATAATATCAAGGGTTGCTCAAACCAGTCCGATATGATTTAGTGGCTAGGATATCTGGCTTTCACCCAGAAGGCCTGGGTTCGATTCCCGGTATCGGAGCGAGTGCTTTTGTACAGGTTTTGAAGAATAAACTTAAAGACACATTTATAGGAATAATATTTAGGGTTATGCCAACCAGTCCGATATGGTCTAGTGGGTAGGATACCTGGCGTTCACCCAGAAGGCCCGGGTTCGATTCCCGGTATCGGAGACTGTGATTTGTACCGCTTTTAAAGAATAAATTTAAAGACACATTTATAGGAATAATGTCTAGTGTTGCTCAAACCAGTCCGATATGGTCTAGTGGCTATGGTTTGATTCTCCATTATATCTTGCCGTAAATTGAGGAATTGGTAAAGTTCTATTTCTCTGGGTTGAATATTGTAATTTTTCTCCTCTAGGAATTAAGGTAATATCAGGAATATTTGATATCTCTTGTTCTTTCTCGTATACGGGAAATATAGGACTTTTCAACTTGTCTTGGAAGGTATTCTGACTTAGTGTAGGGTCGTTTCTTGGAAAAAGTTCCTCTCTCTCTGGTCTCAAGGTAACGTTAGTAGGGGGGTTGAAAAATTCTTTTACTCGTGTCGCATGGGGGTCTTCCGAACGTTTTTCTTCGTAAATATTGGAGTGGATGTATACTTTCTTTCCTGTTTCTTTTTGGTTATAAGGGGTAGATGTAAATATGGGGTCTAACCTCTCTTCCTCTTTTCTAGTCCTTTCGATTCTTCCAAGGATTTCTTCTCTATCAATAATATTTTCTTCGGGTGATTTTGGTATATCATTTATATGGGTACGTTTCGTATTAATTTGATGGGTATCAGATTCCGAACTCGAACTTGAGTTAGATCTCAAAGATTGGGGAGGGGAACCTCTATGGGTTTCTAATGAATCTCTATAACTCTTATTGAGTGTCTCTATCGTTTCTTTAAACATTTGTTGTGATTCAGCATTTTGCTGTAATAGTTTTAATATCATTTCATCTTTAAGATTAGGGGTAACTAAATTTTTTCTTTGGATCCAACTGACCAAGACATAAAACAATTTTATCAAGGGTAGAATTACTTTGTCATACGACAATATGATTATCAAAATAATCAAAACGTATATAATAAGATCCGATGTGTCAATTTGACTCATGGTGATTGTTCGATTATTTTAGTATTTTCTTAATATAGGGGTTTTTTAATAATTGAACCAATCTTGACTCTCTTTAAGACATGTCAGAATCCATCATATCGATAAGATTCCGAAGTATCGCATCCTGCCGACTGCGCCAATTTATAAGCCTTTTCTTTATGTTCTTTCAGATTTTATGGGGTTGAGGTGGAGTGTTCGATTCTTATTAGAGGGGTTAAATTATAAGACAAACACCTATCTCTTTTTTCACTTATGATTCATCCTCGCAAACGCTAGACTAGATGTTAGAATGCAGTCAGTTGTGGGGAGTTAAGGCCTTTTTAGCGGAAACGAGGGGCTTATAAAATTTCTGAATCAAAAGTGACCGCGTTTGTTGGTATATGTCAAGTGAGAGTCAAAATAGATTCAAATCCAATTTTTAATATTCAACATAATATTCAATCTTGTTCATAAATGTTCACACACTTTTATAGGGGTCAAAATAAAGAAATTAAACAAGACAATTAAACTTACATCTAAGGGAGGTTTGCAATTTATAACCTCTTTGAAATGGCTCCTCAATAGGATTACCTCCTACAGCCTTTAAGATTTTAAAAATTAAATTTAGGGGTTTGTTAGGTTAAAAGCGTGCAATTATGCACTAAAAAAATGATGTTCAAAAATAGAAAGTAAAGATTTTTTTAAAATGAATCAACCCGTCAACCGTAATCCAGGTTCTTTAACAATAGTTTCAAGCCAGTTAATCAATAGTTTCAAGTTTTTTTAATTTCTTACGCCAAATAGCTCCTCTTCCATATTCTTTATAGGGGTTCAGGATCTTTTTTTTTTCTTCTCGATTTCAGGGTTTTTCTTCAGGATCTTTTTTTTCTCTGATTACGCGATTTAAGGGTTAATTATGTTTTTTTTTCTTCTTTCTCGATTTAAGGGTTCGCGCGCTCTCTTCTTCTAGGGGTTAAAATATTCTCCGATTCAACTTGATGAAAAATAAAGGTATCAAATGAATAAAAATAAAAACATCGAATAAAAATAAAGGTTTCGATTTAAAAAATAATCTCCGTCCGTTTAGAGATTTCTTGGGGGTGAGCCGACAGGGTCTCGTTTAGACATTTCAGGTATCGACTGACTATGGGACAGGAGGGACTTCGTATATATATAACTTCTAGTTTCTCGCAAGGATTTCTGGGACAATGACGTTTGTTGATTGACTTCGGTTTGGCGAATAGTGGACCATATTTATGACGTAGCCGGGCGTATTCATGTTAACAGCGAATGGGCAAAACTTTTTGGTTTGGGACCAAATACGGATTGGTCAGTTAAAGGGTTAAAAAAATGTTCTAGAAGTTTCTCGGGCCAGGTACCAGGATAGTGACTCAAGGTCTTGTTGCTTGGGGGTCTAAATAAGCGTAGTATTTCTCTGGTTTCTTGGAAAAAGTTTTCGTTGCTAGGTGTTTCATTTTGCACTGTGGATACTGTGGTATAGGATAGTTCTAGAAAGTTCGCTGTCTATTTTGATGGGCTATTTCCTCTTTCATTGTAGTTATTTTTGGAAACCGTGAATTTCTTTTCAGTTTGTTTTAAAGGGATAGGTTTAAGTTTAAAGGGCTAAAATTATCTTTATAGGGGTAATTTAAGGTATTTCGTTATTAATTTAAAGGTTTAATTTGAAATTTAATTTAATTTTTGGGTCAAGATGGTTATATATCCCCACCTCTTCTGAAAAGTTCGTCCCCGAACTTGGCATATTTATCTTACCATCACGTTTAGTTTTTTTCGATGCATAGGGGTTTTAGTACTTGAAGACTTAATCAACTTGTTTCCATTCAAAAACCGCTCAGTGGGATAAAAAGTAGGGGTGTTATGTTTCAATTCTTCTTTGTCTTCGTCTGTTTTATCCTTCATAGGGGAATTTTCATTCATTTTCTGTTCTGTAGTACTAGCGCGTGAAAGGGGGTCGGCTAGTTTGTTTTTCGATCCAGGTCTATAGATGATTTGGAAGTCATAATTTTGTAGACTGAGAGCCCATCTTGCTAGTCTTCCGTGAGGGTCGTGCAACGAAATTAACCATTGTAAAGCGGCATGGTCAGCTATGACTTTAAAATGAATGCCCTCTAAATAACATTTAAATTTCTTTATAGCCCAAACAACTGCATAACATTCTTTCTCAGTAATAGAATAGTTTTTTTTCATGTGAGTTTAGGGTTTTACTAGCATAATGAATAACTCTGGGATAATCGTTCTGTACCTGAAGTAATACAGCTCCCAAGCCCATGTCACTTGCATCTGTATGAATGATCATCTCACCATCTTTTAGGGGGGCAACCAAAATAGGGGGTGAAACAAGTTTTTCCTTTAATTGTTGGAAAGCCTGTTCTTCAAGTTCATTCCAAGTCCAAGGGACATTCTTTTTTCTAAGGTTGTTTAGGGGTGCAGCTATATCAGCAAAGTTAGGAATAAAACGTCTAAACCATCCTGCCAGTCCCATGAATTTAGCCAATTCATCAGTATTCGTAGGTGAAGGATATTGTAATAATGCTTCAGTTTTATTAGGGTCAGGACGAATTCCTTTTTGTCCAACGAAGTGTCCTAACATGGGAACTTCCGATTTGGCGAATGTACATTTATCAAGTCTTATGGTCAATCCATGAATTTTAAGGCGAGTGAATACATAATTCAGGTCTTCTAAATGTCTCTCCCAAGAAGGGGATGCAACAATGATATCGTCTCTATATACATTCGTATTGTGTTCTCTTCTTACACTAGGGGAAAATACTTCATTCATCAGATAAGCAAAGCTCGCCGGAGCATTGACCAATCCAAAAGGCATGACTAGAAATTCATATTTTCCAGAGTGAGTTATAAATGCGGTCTTGCTAATAGACGCTGAATCCATAGGTAGTTGCCAAAATCCCGACAATAAGTCAATCGTAGTAATATACATAGGGGTTCCAATAGAGTCTAACACTTCATTGACATCAGGATAGGGGTAAATATTCTTCACTGTTATCTCGTTTATCTTTCTAAAGTCTACACAAAATCTGGTATCTCCAGTCTTTTTAGGAACTAATACTACAGGTGAACTCCAAGGTCCTTGAGATGGGCGAACTATTCCACCCTCCAACATCTTGCTAACGTGTTCTTCTATAACAGCTTGTTTTGAAGGGGATACTCTATAAGGGGCTAACGCGATAGGTTTATGTAATTCCGTATCGATTTTATGTGTAGTTACCGTTGCTCGACCCGGTTTCTTACTGAAAACGTTAGGAAATTGACTGAAGAGGTTTTGCAAATCTTGTATTTTTTTCGCGTCCAAATCTATATCTTCTGGCATACTTATGTCATTTGTCACGATCGTAGTAGTAGGGGTTGTTCTTGGGTTTTGAATAAATGAGAACACCCAGTATTGTCCATTTATTGTGCAAGTGATATTATGATCCTCGTAGTTCAGTTTTGCTCCTACATCTTTCATCCAATCCGATCCCAATATAATTGAAAATTTTGCTTTCTCAATTATGTAAAATTCGATTTCCATGGGGGGTCCCATTTCATCATCTAACTGTACAGGAAGTTTAATTGGGCCTTCAGCTTGAAGAGGACTGTTAGGGGAAGCTGAAACGAATTCTCTCGTTTTCAAATGATTAAAGTCCCTTTCTGGGTAAGCTTGTTCAGCGACATTTTTGACCAAAAACGATGTACATGCTCCCGTGTCTAGGATTGCAGCATAATTGCCATTGGGTAATTGTAGGGGTATACTTCCAGTTCCTGGGACGAAATTAGGTATCACGTTAATTAAGTTTTCTGGTTGTGGGACAGTTATCTCAACCGTTCTTTTAGGAGTGGTATTTTGTTCTTCATTTATTCTTTCTCTTGATTGATAGTTTTGTTTTTGGGGACAATCTCTAGCCATATGATCCGTAGAATTACATACAAAGCATTTAGGCCTAGCTGATGGAAGATACGATTCAAGGGGTAAGGTTACTTCTTGTGGTCGACTCCTTTTATTTGGGCAGTTATAAACAAAATGTCCATATTCCTTGCAATAGTTGCAAAATTTGTTTGTTAAGGGGTTTCGGGGTTCGTTTGTTCCTTGATTTCTAGGGTGTAAAACTCCCATCACTGGTTGAAGTTGCTTCACTACCTCTAGAAGTTCATCAACAGTGGTACATGTTTTCAGATTTAATAGGGCTTCATATTCGGGCATTAATCCAAAAATTATATGATCTAATCGATCTTTCTCAGAGGGAATAGAGGGTAATTGATCATATATGTTAATCATATCCTGAACATAATCTTCAGGGCTCTCATTGGGTCTTTGCCTTCTTGTTTGGATTTTTCTTTTGATTATTTTGGAATAACTATCTCCCAAATATTTTTCTTTAAACTTATTCTCAAAATCATCCCAGGTATGAAATGAATATTTTTCCAATACCATTTCATTGCTTGTCCTTCGAAAGCTAGGGGTATATGGGTCAATAATTCTTGAAGGGTTACGCCTGTTATCATCCCATACTCGTAAGAGCTATATAGGAATTCTATAGGGTTTGATTCTCCATTAAATCTTGCCGTAAATTGAGGAATTGGTAAAGTTCTATTTCTCTGGGTTGAATATTGTAATTTTTCTCCTCTAGGAATTAAGGTAATATCAGGAATATTTGATATCTCTTGTTCTTTCTCGTATACGGGAAATATAGGACTTTTCAACTTGTCTTGGAAGGTATTCTGACTTAGTATAGGGTCGTTTCTTGGAAAAAGTTCCTCTCTCTCTGGTCTCAAGGTAACGTTAGTAGGGGGATTAAAAAATTCTTTTACTCGTGTCGCATGGGGGTCTTCCGAACGTTTTTCTTCGTAAATATTAGAGTGGATGTATACTTTCTTTCCTGTTTCTTTTTGGTTATAAGGGGTAGATGTAAATATGGGGTCTAACCTCTCTTCCTCTTTTCTAGTCCTTTCGATTCTTCTAAGGATTTCTTCCCTATCAATAATATTTTCTTCGGGTGATTTTGGTATATCATTTATATGGGTACGTTTCGCATTAATTTGATGGGTATCAGATTCCGAACTCGAACTTGAGTTAGATCTCAAAGATTGGGGAGGGGAACCTCTATGGGTTTCTAATGAATCTCTATAACTCTTATTGAGTGTCTCTATCGTTTCTTTAAACATTTGTTGTGATTCAGCATTTTGCTGTAATAGTTTTAATATCATTTCATCTTTAAGATTAGGGGTAACTAAATTTTTTCTTTGGATCCAACTGACCAAGACATAAAACAATTTTATCAAGGGTAGAATTACTTTGTCATACGACAATATGATTATCAAAATAATCAAAACGTATATAATAAGATCCGATGTGTCAATTTGACTCATGGTGATTGTTCGATTATTTTACTATTTTCTTAATATAGGGGTTTTTAATAATTGAACCAATCTTGACTCTCTTTAAGACATGTCAGAATCCATCATATCGATAAGATTCTGAAGTATCGCATCCTGCCGACTGCGCCAATTTATAAGCCTTTTCTTTATGCTCTTTAAGATTTTATGGGGTTAAGGTGGAGTGTTCGACGTCTTATTAGAGGGGTTAAAGTATAAGATAAACACCTACCTATTTTCACTTATGATTCATCCTCGCAAATGCTAGACTAGATGTTAGAATGCAGTCAGTTGTGGGGAGTTAAGGCCTTTTTTCTGAATCAAAAGTGACCGCGTTTGTTGGTATATGTCAAGTGAGAGTCAAAATAGATTCTAATCCAATTTTTAATATTCAACATAATATTCAATCTTGTTCATAAATGTTCACACACTTTTATAGGAGTCTAAATAAGCGTAGTATTTCTCTGGTTTCTTGGAAAAAGTTTTCGTTGCTCGGTATTTCATTTTGCACTGTGGATACTGTGGATACTGTGGTATAGGATAGTTCTAGAAAGTTCGCTGTCTATTTTGATGGGCTATTTTCTCTTTCATTGTAGTTATTTTTGGAAACCGTGAATTTCTTTTCAGTTTGTTTTAAAGGGATAGGTTTAAGTTTAAAGGGCTAATATTATCTTTATAGGGGTAATTTAAGGTATTTCGTTATTAATTTAAAGGTTTAATTGGAAATTTAATTTGATTTTTGGGTCAAGATGGTTATACGGTTAAGTATTACGCGTAATCATGTTAGCACGCTAAAAGACCATTTCGGAAAACACACAGGGGCGAGGCCACCATTGGGGTATTCTCCCTCGCACCAAGGGTCACCGCCAGACGGTGCCAAAGTTCACAAGAAGCAGGAGGCTAGTCAACTCGCTCTGCCTATAGCGGTGCTTCTAGGCGAGAGAGAGAGAGAGAAGGCCCCAATGGCGGCATCACCCTTGTGTTTTAGTTTCTCTGTATGTAATTTCTAAAATGGTCTACTCACTTACAAATGTTCACAAATTACACTGAGTGATCGGTCCTTCAGGCGCTAGCGAGTGACAAGCCACAACCGTAATCATAATCATTCAAGAACACGAATGTTTTATAGTTTTAGGTTATTAAGGTTGGCGGGCAAGTCCGGAGAGTCACTAATGTGAAAAGGTTTCGAACTATATGGTATTAGTGGCTGAGTGTGTTGCGACGGCTCAGATGACCCATACACTTGATCCACTGGTGCTTTTAAATTTTTTTATATTGGGAAAATAGAGGAAGGGGGTCGGAGTAAAGTGTGACCTTCGCATAACTGGTAATGAATAATGTGTATACCCATATTATTTCCGCATGAAATGAATATAACAAGTCATTGGTACTGAGAAGTATTTCTTTTCATGTAATCTTTACCCTTTGGTTATATCAGAAGTAAGATTAGGGACTAGAATTAACGAGGTAACCAAACTCTTCACTTGGCGATGGAAGCGGCATAAAATCGTCAAATTTGTTCACTAGTGCTAGGCTCTATTACTAATGCTAGGGCACTTTAATTCTAGTCCCTTATCTTACTGCTGGTTATATTTATACCGATATCATATTTTTCCTGTGCTACAGAGAGCCACCTACTAAACGAAACCACAAAGGATAAAATTGTTGCTTTGTCTCAAGAAGACGACATTAGTTTATAAATTAGTTTGAGAAAAAAAGTTCTTTATCATATTTTCTCTAACATCAGTCTTCTCAGAAACTTACTACAGATTTAAACTTTTTTGGTGCAAACTTGAAAATTTGTTAAGCCAGCAACAATTAAAACTATGTCCGTCAAGGTGCTTACAAGTTAGTGAGCAACGACACGAAATCCCTTCAAAATAATTAATTTCATGATAAAATGTTTTCGGAAAATGTAATTGTTCTTGAAAAAGCGTAGATATGTAATTTTTTCAATTAATTTAGAGGGAATGGATCGATTAACAGTAAAATTATTTGATTGAATTTAATATTGATTAAGGATTAAATGGTTAAAATAACTAAATCAATTGCAATATCTGAAACTTCAGTCAAATGATAAACCTCACACATATCGTTTGTTTTTTCGGCCTTGGTCCAAACCAAGCCGTTTTTTATAATATCTGTCACTTCAGTCTTATTGTAATTAAAATTTGAATAATTTTATTTTTGCTTTACCGTCATACATTTGGGGTTGATCTATTTCTAATTGCTTAAAGAAGTACTTAAGTATCGTTAATTACATTTAACTTATATTCAAAAACATTGATTTCGATAAGCAAATAATGTTGTACTTTATTTATGAAAGAAGTTTAAAAACGACGGTATTTGAAATATGGAAGAAAAATATTTGTTTGTACACTGTAAACATATACAGTGTTGTCGAGATCAGACCAACAGCTTCCTTTGTGTAAAACCCCCAATACTGCCAACGGGAGATGTCATACTAAATTATACAGGGTGTAAATTAATGTTTAGAATTCATGTTTTACTGTATGCCTGAATGCAACAAAATATATTAAAGCACAGTCCTACGATTAGTCTTAGTCTCTTAGAACCTGGGTCTCAAATTGCAACCTCTAAACTGTTTGGTAAACAACTCAACCTTCATAACGTGCATTTTCGGGAGGGCATTCTTGGAAACCAAATTATCGGACCCTTTTTCTTGATAAGAAAATCTCTGAAGGCATTTAATTGGACTTCCTGCGTCATGAGTTCGTTGCTTGCAAAGTTATTGCAAGACATGGGCAGATGAAGAGTGCCTGCACCACAATGGTAATCACATTGAACATTTACGTTGAAGTTGATGTGTACCAAACAGATTAGAGGTTGTAATTTGAGGCCCAAATTCCAAGACTAATCGCAAGGCTGTGCTTTAAAATTTTCTGTTGCTCCCCCCCCACTTGACTGGTATGCTAGGTGATATTTCAGTAGAAGAAAATTTATTGAATTAGGGATAGCGAGAGATGGCTAGCGATGTGGCTTAGTTATGGGCTAGACGCCCTTGTTTTATTGGCAACATTATTACATTGAATGTTGCCAGATTAAATTGTTGCTGGTGATTTTGCGATCTATGTTAATGATATATTAAAATTTAAATGGAAAAGTTTCATTTTGACACATTCCTTTCCCTAAAGTTTTGTATTTGGAGCCTATTAATGAATTATAGTGATAATGTAATTAATTTTAGTGTTAAATAGGAAAACATTTAGGCTGAAAGAACAACTCGCGTAGTTTGATCTTATTTTAAAATTTCAGTTCAGGGTTATCTATAGTTACCCAAAAAACCTATTGTTTTCGATTAATTTCACGTTAAATATGGTTATTAAGTTTAAATTAACGGCTTATCTTCTTATATTAGTGTAATTGCAGTTTATTATACGAGTTTGAATAAGAAATTCTCCCTAACTGCAAACTTTAGAGGCGTGACTGTTTGACTCTTGTGGAACAATCACTATTTTGCCCCAAAACTTTTAAATATCGCTCCTTTTCAATGGCTCTCTTTTCAAAATGGGGAAAAATGCTTTTAAATGACAATTTAATTAATCGTAAGAATTAAACAGGAAAGTGGAGGCTGGGTGAAAGATAAGTGTAGTTTTAATTTTAATTTGTTAGTTTAATTATAAGGTATCCAAGAATTTACCCAAAACACGAATCTTTCACATTAATTATTCTTGATTGAGTTTAATTTAACGGCTTATCTTGTTTATCTAGTGTGGATTTAGTTTATAATACAAGTTTCAATAAAATATTAACTTTAATTGCAATTACCCTAAAATTTTAATGTATGCGCTTTTGATATATTTTAATGATCATTTAAATTAATTTGAAAGTGAAATAGGAAACTACTGTGGCTGTACGAAAAACTTGTAAGGTTTTAATCTTAATTTGAGCGTGGTTCGTGAGAGTGGATTAAGCTTAAAATTTATTTGAATTCTTTACCCTAATTGCAATGTTTAGTGCAGTTTAATATTTTTGCCATATATTCATCATTATGGTACCCTAAACTTT